>OX578153.1:75255757-75780757 GCA_951213105.1 Amaurobius ferox
GGGGGGTTCTGAACATTCGATTACGTATAAAAACAATAGGCTTCCAGTGTTTACGGATTGTGATTTTTGTAACAAATTTCGTTCGAATCGGTCCATTCGTTCGTCAGTTATCGTCTCCACAGACTCACTGACACACACACACACACACATACACACATACTTTCACACACACACACACACACACACACAGACATCACTTCAAAAATGTTTGATTCGTGATCAAGGATGCTTGAAACGTGCTCTCCCGTCGAAAACTCGAATTCGAATTTTCGACCCCGTCACAATACTTTCCTTATACATTATGTATATAAGGAAAGTAAAAAAGGGCAGAGTGCTGTTACCAAGAAAAGGACACTTGTTAATAAAAGCGGCACATTTTTTTATGTGAATAATATTTATGCTTGGGATTTCTGTAACGAAAATGAGTATTGCAAAGTATCTGTCTGAACAAATGTTTTTTTCTTTCATTTTGTTTACTTTCACTTGACATATCTTCGAAACCATATAAGATAGATATACATAGTAAACGACAAAAATATGCATTAGGAAATTTAGTTACTAAATCTATATTTATACTTTAAACAAAAAAGATTAATCTTGCATAAGGCATTGATTATGAAACACTTTCCAACTGAAATGCAATTTTATTTAAACATCTCTAAAATGCTATACATTCAGCAGTGATATTTTTAAAATTATCATAGTACAATAATTTATTTTACTTGGAAACTTAAAACTTCATTAAAAAAAGCAATGCTATAAAATCGCTTGCTTCTCTATCTAAGTAAATCGATGAATATTCCATTCATATCACTTATATTCCAGACTCCGGAGCTAAGTAATTTCGTTTTAAAAAATTCAGCAATTCTTATACAACTCATCTTACAATATCTTATTTTGTTTACATTTTGAAAACTGCTTTGCCTACAATGACTACAAGACCAAGGAAAGAGGCATGGAAAGAACCTCTGATTTTAACATGATACATAATGTTCAGCGATTAGAAGATATGTGACAACATGCAACTCAATGACTAACTGACGAAATAAAGTCACAACATAACCAATGTTTGGAAGAACATCGAATCTCAACCAAAACTACCGAAGAACATATTCAGCAACTGCACGACATGCGACAATGTGCAACTCAATGAACAACATAACCGCCGCTTGGAAGAACAATGACGTTGATTGTTGAATGTTACAGCGAATTTCAACCGAAACCTTCAAATATAACACCTATAGAACTCGAATATGAGAATTAAAAATAGACAAAACAGCATTTTAATTCAAATATTTTAATATACTGAAAACAACAACGACAACAAAAATACTTATTTTTTGTTTCGATGTTCATTCATAATTTGCCTCTGATTTGATTTACATTATTAATTTCGATGATTTTGATTTAATATTACAATCTTTGAAAATAACATTGCAAATTTTAAAATTTTTTATGCACAGCAAGTTTATAACTGAATAGGGGAATCTCTTGTACCTAGGGCCATTCAGCTTTATTTTAATACTTATTATTTTACATTATTACTCTTTGAGGTAAGTAGCTACATGATTTGAAATCTTAGCAACCATTTTGAATGAAAGAAGGTAAATATAGCAGTTAAGTAGAAGGAAAAGTTTTAATTTGATGGCCAAAAGTAAAATTCTTAACATTATTTTGATATTGATATTTAGAAGGTAAGTGCAAAGTTTTATTTTTATGTATAACAGTTAGTTTCGGTCATAAACTAAGGGAAAAGATGGAATATTAACAAACCGAAATATTTATAGAGTTTTGGCTGTGGAAGCCATTTTATAAAAAATGGCTCTACCTTGTACCTAGAGCCATGGTCCTAGGTACAATATTATCATTTGTATAGTTTAAAAATATTTATAAAGGGATGAAAAGATTTTTATATTGTAATAATAATAGATTTATAATGCAAGTTTAGAACTTTTGCATAACATTATTTGGCTTACTGTATTAGTGTTAGTGTTTTATTTATTTAGACTGGTTTTCGGGTATCGGGCTTATGACCAGTAAATGAAAATATATGCAATGTGATGAATATTTGAGTTATCTAACAGATAGATCCTATTCAACTGAAAATGATTTCAACTGTGGGAATTTGATGGT
Source organism: Amaurobius ferox (assembly GCA_951213105.1). Lineage (NCBI taxonomy): Eukaryota > Metazoa > Arthropoda > Arachnida > Araneae > Amaurobiidae > Amaurobius > Amaurobius ferox. The sequence goes on from OX578153.1 coordinate 75,257,891, forward strand.
GAATAGGCCAATTAATAGTCATCAAGTGACAAAAAAAAGGATACCTCTGCTGGAATTTGTCAGTCTTCTACATCAAACACTGAATCAATGCAATGTATAGTACCGAAACAAGTGTCCCATTTCCCTAAATCTAAAACTTATATTGTACAAAATGATGGGCAAAAATCTGGTAAATGTAGAATCCTTACTAATACTCTAGAGAAAGCTGAAATTGAAGCAGCAAAATTAAAGAAAATGATCGCCAAAAAGATAATTGTTAAGAGACCTACATTTAAAGCAGAGAAGCAATATATGTGAATTGAGTAAATGGAAAGGGACAGTTCTGAATGAATATGCATTAGAAAATGATTATGGTGATGAGACATCTAAGGAATCACCACATATGATGCACGCTTCAGTTTCTGCAAGTGATATGGATTCTGTAATAACTTATGGGAGGGATCAAATTCAAAACAGAAACTATTGCTTTATAAAATTAGACGGGAAGAAAACAAAAAAAAAATATGTTGCAGACCAACAATAAAATAAATACCTATAACGAATGTGTAGTCCGAAAAGTTTCTACACCAGAATGCTACAACTTCTGCGATTAGCACAAATGATGTTGCTACCTGAACCCAAAGCTATTGGAGGCTCAGAATAGCTATGTTTACTACTTACTTTTGGTATCAGTTTTACAAATTACACTGTAGAATAATACAAATATTTTCTTTTATTATTATTATCGTGATTTGAGTAATCAAATTTTGTTTAATTTGTATTGTTTATATATAAAAAATATTCTTTTCCAGGCGTAGACGAGTGTGCAAGAATATTAGTGTTTAGCTACGATTCTTGATTCTGTTTGTCGAATGACAGTCGTCGTGTGAGAGTCTGGAGACGACGTGGAAACAGATCCAATCCTGCTGCGAATGTTGAACGCAATACTGCTCGACAGCGCGGCATCATGGTTTGGGGTGCTATCGGTTTCGATAGCCGGTCACTTCTGGTTCATATCAGAGGCAAATTAATGGCACGACGATATGTAAATGAGGTGCTGCGGCCAGTTGCACTGCTGTACCTTCAGCTGTAAGATAACGCATGACGGCATATGGTAACCATCAGCAGATAAGCTTTGCAAGGTATCCAGGTGCTTCCTTGGCCTCCTCTGTCTCAAGAACTGTCTCGTTCCGTCTGTCGTTTGACTGCCCTACCTCTCAGATCTGTCTGTCGTTTGACTACCCTGCACCCGCCTCAAACAGAGGATGACCTGTGGAAGATTGCTGAAGGCATATAGTCATATATACCTCAGGAAACTCTCCTCACTCTATTTGCTGATGTTATTTGAAGGATTGCTGCTTGTATCACCGAAAGATGTGAACCTACTGCCTACTGATTACCCTGTCTATGCCACTAGTATATTTCATTATTCTTTTGGAATTAACATAACTTATTTATATATGCCATCTCTGTATGCTCTTTAACTTCAAACTCTATTCGTTCTTTCAAGCTGTTGCATTTTCTGTGTTGGGTAGTGTATTTCCAGTGAAAGTAAGAAAATAAAAAACACTCACTTGGACAGATGTTAAAAGTTTTTTCGAAAAGAAAAGTTTAAAATACTGAAGTTTTTCTATTATATTTATATTAAGTTAATTCTATTATATTTTTTATACATTTACTAGAAAATGTACCCCACGTTACCCGAGATTAAAAACAGACTTCTGATAAAAATTATACCGGAACTCGCAGCGAATTCCCGAAAACCAAATACAATTTTAACAGCTCACTTATAACAAAAGCAAAGTAAAATAAACTGTTGCTTGGGTGCACACACGGCTATTAAATTATTGCTCATTTTGGGCAACATCGAGTACATTTTCTAGAAAATGTGCCTGGCGTTGCTTGGGGTATGAAATTCAATCCTTTGATTAAAATCATGAACTCGCATCGATTTATCGAAAACAAAAATAACGTGTCAACAATATGCCCGCTTATGATAACACAACTATAAAAAAAACATCTGCTCTGATTGTGGAGGGAAGGAATGAATATCCGCGAGAATATCACAGGTGCGTCATTTCGTTTTAACATACGAATATTTCAACTACCCTTAATGAATCAAAATATGAATACGAACATTTTTCTAAACATGGGTTCGACAACATTGAAATTAGTATTCTGTGTATTCAAAAAAATTATTATGACAGATTGTTTCTTGAAAATGAATTCATTTGTGCACACAAAACTATTTTTCCATATGGACTCAATCAAATATTTAATCATCATAATATAGTTAAAAAGTCCTTTAATTATCCTAATGAAGAACATAATATATATAATTCCTTCAACAATCATAAAAGTAAATCAAAAAGAACTAAAAGAGCAAGTAAATATAATAAAAAATTGCCCTCATTATCTGAACTAAAAAATGCCATCCTTCAGCAACATGCAAATTTTAAAATTACATTTGATTGGAAACAATGTAAAAACTGGATTTTCGCAATTAAAAAACAGCAATTAAATATGGTATATAACCTTTTTCTAAGTACTGCATTTGATAACATTCATTTTAAACATTTATTCTATGATTTGCTCATAACCAGAAGTAAAAATCTTAATGCTTATTTATATGTCACAGACTTAAACTTTAATGACGAATCAAAACAATATACTAAAATAAACGAATATTGTACCTTGAATTTCACTAATTCTGTCTTAAATAATCTGAAGATAAATAATTTTTTAAAATCGGTTTCCAATTATTTTCCTGTCAAACATGTAAATCCTAAAATTGCTTATAAATATGATAAACCGCTAGGACGTTATATTTTCAATTATAATCAAATTGCCAAATCAATAGATATTAATCAAAACTATGAATTGGATAAAGAGTCATATTGCCACTGTCATTTAGAAAAATACAAAGACTTCGTAGATAAACACCATGGGCATGTTATAACGGGAAATCTAAATATTATTAATTATGATGCACTAAGATCACTGATGTCACTGGGTACTAAGTACCGTTTACCTACTAAATTTAAACATAAATTAATATGTAAAGGTTTATTTCTTGACTTAAATAAATTTATCTATAAAATCAGTTATAAATATCAAATCCCTGTAGAAGCATTTAAACCCTGGAGAGTCTTAATAGAGCAATACTTAAATATAATCAGAAAATTATTAATTCATATAAACTTAATTCAATTAAAAATGATATTAAAGAAATACAAAATGATTTTGTCATTACATATGTTGATAAAGCAAGTGGTAACTATTCAATTATTTGTAAATATTATTATAAAAATACCCTTCAGTCACACTTACTTAATAATCAAATCTATAATTTACATAAAACTAACCTTAAAATCTTATACAATAGAATATCAGCCAAATATAAGCAAATCCATCTAAAAAATAGTTGCAATAACATTCCATATATTGTTTTAGTACCCAAGTTTCATAAATCCCCTGTTGCTTTTCGAACCATTACCAGTAGGCATAATTCTTACATTACTAATGCTGGAAAATTATTATTAAAGATATTACATGAAGTATCCTTGTCAGATGAAATCTCAAATAATTGTCATATTGTAAAAAACAGTTTTGAATTAGTTAAGAAATTGAAAACTCTTACTAATATTCATAGTATTTATACCTTTGACTTCAAAGATTTGTTTAATAATATAAATATAGATGATCTGTATAGAATTATTTTAGGAATTTTTGAAAAATATAATATCAACCTAAAATATTCAAATTTTCTTTTTAAAAAATTACTTAACTTCACTCTTTATGAGAATTATATTCAACATGGTGGTACTATTTTTAAACAACAGGTTGGTATCCCACAAGGGGGGTGTGCCTCATCATTGTTAGCAAATCTGTATTTATTCTTCTATGAAAAAAACATTAATCCAAGCTTGCATAATATGCACATGTTTAGATATATAGATGACATTTTATGTGTATCCCCAAATAATAATATCCCTATAGTATTAAACTTTTATCCAAAAAATTTACAATTAAATGCAAGTAATAATGACACTAATGTTGCAAACTTTTTAGATTTAAATTTAAATTTACAAAATTGTAATATGGTTATAAACTTGTATGATAAAAGACAGGATTTTAAATTTAATACATCAAAAATTCAACATTTTGACTCTTGTCTGCATATATCTGTATTTAGAAATATTATAATAAACCAGGCTCTTAGAATCAATAAAATTTGTGATGAATATTATAAATTAGCGCACTTTATGGAATTATTGAGTACAGCGACTAATAATGCATATCCCCCCAATTTTGTTATTAAAATTATCAACTCAGTGTATCAAATTTCACTCGATAACATCCTAGAAAACATTCCCATTTTTAGTGACTAACATACAGGAGAGAGAGAGAGAGAAAAATAAATAAATAAATAAATAAATAAATAAATATATATATATATATATATGTTTGTATGTTATATATAGTTATTTATTAATTATATAAATAGATAAAAATGAAAAATAATAAACTAAGTCAAAAACATTAGAAAAATCAAAAAATCGGAAAATAAGATGCATTAACATTAATGTTTTGAATTTTATTTTCGCAAAAAAATGTAACTTTTGTCAGTATTGAAACTACGTTTTGTGCGCCCTTATAATGGTGTATAGTGGCATTCTCGATTATCCAGTTTTCCTATGAATTCTTGTTTAGTAGGAATTTTCATCTATGATTCATATTCATATTCTGTTCTGCATGTTTGGGAAGTTGTATTCTGAATTGCTTGTCCAGTCTTCAGCTTAGACTCACTGGACGGGTTTGGGATTATTTCCGTGAACGTTCGTACTGCCTCCCTGGTAGAATTTCGACTTGTTCATTCCGGTGCTTCTAGATTAAGTTGTTGAGGTTGATCGTGTATACACGTGGTAGAAGAGGAATGATTCATGCCGCATGGTAATACAATTTTCGTAATATATCCTTTTTTCATTTTTTCATTTTTTGATGCCTGTAGTCTGAGTTTAAGCATTTATAGTAATGTACTATTGCTTAATCTGAAACAGGCATTTGTCTGGGTTAATTAGAATTAAATACTCAGACCTGAAGAGGAATTTAATTCTGATTAATCATCGAATTTGGGAAGTTTCTGTTCTTTTCTCTTATATGCATTATGGCCGTGAATTTGCTTCTATGGTGATGTTAATATTACTTGAATTGTATTTTTATTATTTTTTATTTTTACATAATTCTTATTATTACATTTCAAATATATATATATATATATATAAATTATATATAATTATTTATTAATTATATAAATAAATAAAAATGAAAAATAATAAACTAAGTCAAAAACATTAGAAAAATCAAAAATCGGAAAATAAGATGCATTAACATTAATGTTTTGAATTTTATTTTCGCAAAAAAATGTAACTTTTGTCAGTATAGAAACTACGATTTGAGCGCCCTTATAATGGTGTATAGTGGCATTCTCGTTTATCCAGTTTTCCTCTGAATTACTTGTTTGGTAAGAATTTTCGTCTTTGATTCATATTCATATTCAGGATTGCATATTTGGGAAGTTAATATTCTGAATTGCTTGTCCGGTATCCAGCTTAGACTCACTGGACGGGTCTGGGAGTATTACCGTGAAAGTTCGTACTGCCTCCCTGGTAGAATTACGACTTGTTCATTCCAATGCTTCTTGATTAAGCTGTTGAGGTTGATCACGATACACGTGGTGGAAGAAGAAGGGCTCATGCCGCATGGTAATACAAATTTTCTTAATGTATCCTATTTTCATTTTTTCAATTTTTGTTGCCTGTAGTCTGAGTTTAAGCATTTATAGTGATGTGCTATTGCTTAATCTGAAACAAGCATTTGTTTGGGTTAATTAGAATTAAATACTCAGACCTGAAGATGAATTTAGTTCTGATTAATCATCGAATTTGGGACGGTGCTGTTCTTTTCTCTTATCGGCATTGTGGCTGTGAATTTGCTTCTATGGTGATGTTAATATTACTTGAATTGTTTTTTTATATTTTTTTTTATTTTATTTTTACATAATTCTTATTATTACATATTTCAAATATATATATATATATATATATATATATATATATATATATATTTTAAATTCTTTTAATTCTATGGATTCCTTTGAAAGTTTATTTGAAAGAGAATGTTTTGATCTTTCCAATGGTGTCAAGTTCGAAAGTCTGAAATAATGTTTTGGGTCTCTAAGGAAGTCATTCGTATGAAAATAGTACTAAAACATAAATAATTAAAAAAATTTCGAATAAAAAAACAAACAAAAAACCGCCAAGATGCAACTTTTCGTGTTCTGAAGTAACTGTGTACCAAATTTCATGACCGTACGTAATTTAATTTCCAAATCGTACCAAAATCTAATCAGCACCAGGGTGACCCACAAGTGACTTATCTACTGAATTTTGTGAAATTCGGTTTATTAGTTTTTCAGTTAGAGTGGATAAAAGCTTTTGCGGGTCATTTCGCAAAAAAAGCCGGGTTCTTTCATCCCGAATCGTACCCAAAACTAATCAGCACCAGACTCGGCCACAAGTGACTTACCTACCAAATTTTGTGAAATTCGACTCATTAGTCTTTTAGTTAGAGTGGATACAAAATCTGCACAGACAGACACACAGACATACAACAAACAGACAAGCACACAGACAGACACACACACAGACGTCACGCTAAAAGTGGTTGGTTTTTTTCGTGTTCTAGAGGTCTCGAAACGTGCAGATCCGTCGAAAACTTGAGTTGCGATTTTCGGCATGATTCCAATACTTTCCCTAAACATTACCATGTATTGCAGGGAAAGTAATAATAGCAATAAAATTTTATTTTTTTTGAAAATGCAAAAGTTTCTGAAATTTTGTAGGCTGGATTAGTATTGTTGAAACTATTTTAATTTTTTTTTCAATGGAAAGTAAATTGCACCCCTGCTGAAGTTCACTTTTTATTTCCATGACAATTTTTTAAGAAATTAACTTATTTTATTTTAAACATTATATGTGACAGAAATTTGTTGCACCTAGTTAGTATCTGTAAACCATATTATTGCGTTTAAAAATAAAAATCTGATGTGGGCAGCACGTTACTTTCCCTGCAGACTTATATACATATTCTCTTACTTTAATTAAATTTAATTCACTATTAATTCAATTTTCGTTCTCATTTGGTAACTGGACTCATTTTCAAAGGTGGCTTAAAGAAAACAAAAAACAAACAAAAATATCTCGAGAACGGCTAGTTCTAGTGTAATGGAGTTGATCTTATTCTTTTCTTCGTTGAAATTTACGTATAAAACAAGCATTTAATGGATATATTTCAGCATACGTAGTTTCTTATTTTAGATTTTGTCGATTTTTGCGGGCCATTCTGCAAAAAAGGGCAGGTTATTTTTTTCTGAATCCAAAATCTAATCAGCACCAGGGTGACCTATACGTGACTCATCTACCGAATTTTGTGAAATTCGATCCATTAGTTTTTCAGCTAGAGTGGATACAAACTTCTGCGGGCCATTTCGCAAAAAAAGGCGGGTTCTTTTATCCCGAATCGTACCCAAAACTAATCAGCACCAGACTCGCCCACAAGTGACTTACCTACAAAATTTTGTGAATTTCGGTGTATTAGTTTTTTAGTTAGAGTGGATACAAAATCTGCACAGACAGACAGACACACACACACAGACGTCACGCTAAAAATAGTTTTTTCGTATTCTAGAGGTCTCAAAACGTGTAGATCCGTCGAAAACTCGAGCTGCGATTTTCGGCAGGATTCCAATACTTTCCCTATACATTACCATGTATTGCAGGGAAAGTAAAGATCTGATGTGGGCAGCAGATGACTTTCCCTGCAGATTTATATTCACGTTCTCTTTATTTTAATTACATTTAATTCACTTTTAATTCAATTTTCGTTCTCATTTGATAACTGGACTTCTTTTCATAGGTATCGCAGCGAAAATACGAAAAACTAAAATATCTCAAATATCTCGAGAACGGTTAGTCCTAGTGTAATGGGGTTGGTCTTATTCTTTTCTTCGTCAAAAATTATGTATTAAACAAGTATTTAATGGATATATTTGAGCATACGTAGTGTTTTATTTTAGAGTTTGGCGATTTTTGCGTACCATTTTTCAAAACAAGGCAGGTTATTTTTTTCCGAATCATACCAAAATCTAATCAGCACCAGATTGTCCCACAAGTAACTTATCTACCAAATTTTCTGAAATTCGGTCCATTAGTTTTTCCGCTAGAGTGGATACAAGCTTTTGCGGGCCATTTCGCAGAAAAAGACGAGTTCTTTTATCCCGAATCGTACCCAAAATTAATCAGCACTAGACTCGCCCACAAGTGACCTGCCTACCAAATTTTATGAAATTCGGTCCATTAGTTTTTTAGAGTGAATACAAAATCTGCAAAGACAGACACACACACACAGACTTCACGCTAAAAATTGTTTTTTCGTATTCTAGATATCTCGAAACGTGTAGATCTATCGAAAACTCGAATTGAGATTTTCGACATGATTCCAATACTTTCCCTATACATTACCATGTAATGCAGGGAAAGTAAAAATCTGATGTGGGCAGCACACGACTTTCCCTGTAGACTTATAACCACGCCCTCTTTATTTTAATTAAATTTAATTCACTTTTAATTCAATTTTCGTTCGCATTTGATAACTAGACTTTTTTCAAAGTGGCGTAGAGAAAATACAAAAAAAAACTAAAATATCTCGGGAACGGCTAGTCCTAATGTAATGGGGTTGGTCTTATTCTTTTTTTCGTTAAAAATTACGTATAAAACGAGCATTTAATGGATATATTTCAGCATACGTAGTTTTTATTTTAGATTTTGTCGATTTTAGCGGGCTATTTTGCAAAAAAAGGCAGGTTATTTTTTTCCGAATCCTACCAGAATCTAATCAGCACCAGTGTGACCCATAAGTGACTTATCTACCATGTTTTGTGAAATTTGGTCCATTAGTTTTACAACTAGAGTGGATACAAGCTTTTGCGGGCCATTTCGCAAAAAAGGCGGGTTCTTTTATCCCGAATCGTATCCAAAGCTAATCAGCTCCAGACTCGCCAACAAGTGACTTACCTACCGAATTTTATGAAATTCGGTTAATTAGTTTTTTAGTTAGAGTGGATACAAAATCTGCACAGACAGACACACAGACAGGCAGACACACAGACAGGCAGACACACAGACGTCACGCTAAACGTCACGCACGTTTTTTCGTATTCTAGAGGTCTCGAAACGTGTAGAACTGTCGAAATCTCGAGTTGCGATTTTCGACATGATTCCAATACTTTCCCTATACATTACCCTGTATTGCAGGGAAAGTAAAAATCTGATGTGAACAGCACATGACTTTCCCTGCAGACTTATATTAACGTTCTCTTTATTTTAATTAAATTTATTTCACTTTTAATTCAATTTTCGTTCTCATTCGGTAACCTGGCTTATTTACAAAGGTGGCGCAGGGAAAGTACGAAAAACTAAAATATCTCGAGAACGGCTAGTCCTAGTGTAATGGGGTTGGTCTTATTCTTTTTGTCTTTAAAAATTACGTATTAAATCAGCATTTAATGGATATATTTCAGTATACCCAGTTCTTTAGTTTAGATTTGGACGATTTTTGCGGGCCATTTTGCAAAAAAAGGCAAGTCATTTTTTTCCGAATCGTACCAAAATCTAATCAGCACCAGAGTAACCGATAAGTGACTCATCTACCAAATTTTGTGAAATTCGGTCCATTAATTTTTCAGCTACAGTGGATACAAGCTTTTGCGGGCCATTTCACAAAAAAGGCAGGTTCTTTTATTCCGAATCGTACCCAAAACTAATCAGCACCAGCCCCGCCCACAAGTGACTTACGTACAAAATTTTGTGAAATTCGGTCCTTTAGTTTTTTAGTTACAGTGGATACAAAATCTGCACAGACAGACAGACAGACACACAGACAGACAGACACACACACAGACGTCACGCTAAAAATGGTTTTTTCGTATTCTAGAGGTCTCGAAACGTGTAGATCCGTCGAAAACTCGAGTTGTGATTTTCGGTATGATTCCAATACTTTCCCTATACATTACCATGTATTGCAGGTTTCGTATTCTAGAGGTCTCGAAACGTGTAGATCCGTCGAAAACTCGAGTTGTGATTTTCGGTATGATTCCAATACTTTCCCTATACATTACCATGTATTGCAGGGAAAGTAAAAATCTGATGTGAGCAGCACATGACTTTCCCCGCAAACTTATATTAACGTTCTCTTTATTTTAATTAAATTTATTTCACTTTTAATTCAATTTTCGTTCTCATTCGATAACCGGACTTATTTTCAAAGGTGGCGTAGGGAAAGTATGAAAAACTAAAATATCTCGAGAACGGCTAGTCCTAGTGTAATGGGGTTGGTCTTATTCTTTTCGTCGTTAAAAACTACGTATTAAATCAGCATTTAATGGATATATTTGAGTATACCCAGTTTTTTATTTTAGATTTTGGCAATTTTTGCGGGCCATTTTGCAAAAAAAGGCAGGTTATTTTTTTCTGAATCGTACTAAAATCTAATCAGCACCAGGGTGACCTATACGTGACTCATCTACCGAATTTTGTGAAATTCGGTCCATTAGTTTTTCAGCTACAGTGGATACAAGCTTTTGCGGGCCATTTCACAAAAAAGGCGGGTTCTTTAATTCCGAATCGTACCCAAAACTAATCAGCACCAGCCCCGCCCACAAGTGACTTACCTACAAAATTTTGTGAAATTCGGTCAATTAGTTTTTTAGTTAGAGTGGATACAAAATCTGCACAGACAGACACACAGACAGACACACAGACAGACACACAGACAGACACACAGACACACAGACACACAGACATACACACAGACGTCACGCTAAAAATGGTTTTTTCGTATTCTAGAGGTCTTGAAACGTGTAGATCCGTCGAAAACTCGAGTTGTGATTTTCGGCATGATTCCAATACTTTCCCTATACATTACCATGTATTGCAGGGAAAGTAAAAATACTGAAAAATATCGCTCTAAATTCGTGCTAATACGGTAAACATAAATCAATTGTTCTTTCTTTGTTAAGAAAATCACCGGCTACCAACGTAATCTATCCATATTTTTAGAGATATTTGATTATAGAATATTGATTTTTTCCAATAACTAGCTTCGTTATTAAGGATGTTGAAAACATTTACAAAAAAGTTACCCATTAGGGAACTATTTTTGACCTGCAATTCTAGCTGACATAGATTTGAAGACAGCGTTTCTATAGCAACTATAATAACGGGACAAAAATTGCGTGAGGATCTGTGAAAAGAAGATACGTTTAAGAGAGAGAAAAATAACATATATCATGATATAAATTACGTAATATGTGTACTGGAGTTGCAGTTATAGTGTAATGATAATGGTGTTTGACGATGAGGTTATGTTGGACGAATTGACATCTGACTTGAAGTGGAAATGTACATACATTTAACATCCACGCTGACGGGAAAGTAGAAATAGATCGGTTGAAGTAATGAAAAATTTCACTTTTTCATGTTATCGCATAAAAAATATAAGGATCGCGCTGCCATTGCAAGTAGCAGCATACATAGACTGGTTTCGCGGATTTTTACTGGTCGTCAACATCGCATAGCTTTATCCTGATCTAATGACGAGGGCTTATAGCGCCATTTGTAGTCACTAAATTTTCTTATGTTTGCTTCAAGGAAGTATAAGAATTTGCATATGCACATATAACTTATGTTATTATTTTAATGGCATGCTTATTTTAAACAAATAATTGTAATATTTTTTGTTAGACAATATCTTAAATGGAAAGTAGCAAAGTTGATCACTGACAGGAACCGATGAATACACACCATGGTGAAGGACTGACCATGATTAAATTTGCAAAGAAAAACGCCTTGTTACTTTGATAAATGATGCCAGTTAATGTAGTAATTCGTTATAAAATAATTCACCACTTGCCCCTATCAGTTTAAATGATAAAAATATTACAGAATATATCACAATTTTTATAGATGCAGAAAACTGAAATAAAACAAAATAAAGCATTTTATTACTTTCCCTGCAATACATGGTAATGTATAGGGAAAGTATTGGGATCATGTCGAAAATCGCAACTCAAGTTTTCGACGGATCTACACGTTTCGAGATCTCTAGAATACGAATAAACTATTTTTAGCGTCACGTCTGTGTGTGTGTGTCTGTGTGTGCAGATTTTGTATCCACTCTAACTAAAGCAGTAATCGACCGAATTTCATAAAATTTGGTAGGTAAGTCACTTGTGGGCGAATCTGGTGCTGATTAGTTTTGGCTACGATTCGAGATAAAAGAACCCGCCTTTTATTGCAAAATGGCCCGCAAAAGCTTGTATCCACTCTAGCTGAAAAACTAATAGACCGAATTCCACAAAATTCGTTAGGTAAGTCACTTGTGGGACATTCTGGTGCTGATTAGATTTTGGTATGATTTGGAAAAAAAAATCTGCCTTTTTTTGCAAAATGGCCCGCAAAAATCGCCAAAATCTAAAATAAAAAACTACGTATGCTCAAATATATCCATAAAATGCTTGTTTAATACGTAATTTTTAACGAAGAAAAGAATAAAACCAACTCTTCCACTAGGACTAGCCGTTCTTGAGATATTTTAGTTTTTTCGTATTTTCTCTACGCCACCTTTGAAAAGAAGTCCAGTTATCAAATGAGAACGAATATTGAATCAAAAGTGAATTAAATGTAATAAAAATAAAGAGAACGTGAATATAAGTCTGCAGGGAAAGTCACGTGCTGCCCACATCAGATTTTTTTTTTTTTTTTTTTTTTTGTCACTGTGAGTAATGTTCCGATTCATAAAAAAATACCACTGATAATTCTTCTCATAAAAAATATTTTTAGCTCAAATGTAGTGCTCGACAATTTTGAAAACAGGATTTTGAGTGTTTTGATTATCTCTTCCCACTGTCACCCCTAAATCGAATTTTCGAAATTTTAGATTTTTCTCTTGGTTTCGAAGCTGAGACGGATCGCATAAGGTCTAAACCAAGACTCTATCTAGAGTGGAAGTGCTTGATACTTTTGATATGTCATCCAATCATTCAAGCAGTTAGCCAGTTTAGTGCATATTATTATGATATTAAGAAATACTTAATCATTTCCAAAAGATATGTAATCTATTTCACATTCATAAAAAATCTGATGAGGGCAACACATGACTTTCCTTATATAATACAATGAATTTACTACTTTTACAGTAAAAAAAAAATAATTTTTCTTATAGTAGAGACTTATATTATTTCCAAGATATTGAGTTTTCGACAATTAGTCATCATTTTCATTGATTTAGCGTCATTTTAATCCATTTGGCGAGATTTTCGTTAATTTGACAACATTTAAAAAGTCGCCAAGTTGGCGATATTCCGCCAAATTCGTCGCCCAAATCTCGCCAAGCTTTACTGGCGGAGAAATAAGTTATTCTTATAGCAGATAAATGACTATTGGCGTTCAAATACAAAAGTATTACTCGAAGTATCTTTTCTCATGAATGGAACGAGCTAGATCCACGAGAATCATGTCACCCAATTTATCTCATGGTATTACATATGAAAAGTGAACATGTTTGTCAATAGGAAATATATATTTTTTATTTTATATTACTTTTTGATAATTTTTTTGACAAATGTGCAATATCTCGAGAACGGTTCATATTAGTGTTCTAACATTTATGTTAATCGTTTTCTAATGAAAAATTACATAAGAAATGTCTATTTGCGTAACTTTATTAGCGGTTTTGATTTTTTGACGATTTTTTCAAAATTTCAGTCGAAAATTTAGGGGGGTTCTGGACATTCGATTACGTTTAAAAACAATAGGCTTCCAGTGTTTATGGATTGTGATTTTTGTGCCAAATATCGTTCGAATCGGTCCATTCGTTCGTCAGTTATTGTCTCCACAGACTCACTGACACACACACACATACTTTCACACACACACACACACACACACACACAGACATCCGTTCAAAAATGTTCGATTCGTGATCAGGGATGCTTGAAACGTGCTCTCCCGTCGAAAACTCGAATTCGAATTTTCGACCCATACGACAATACTTTCCTTATATATTATGTATATAAGGAAAGTAAAAATGAATAAAATCATATTGGAAGTATATAAAAACAAAAACTTATAGAAGACAGCCTATAAATCATGAACAGGATGCAGCCCCCCCCCCCCCCCTCCCGCACTTTTTCTGTTTGGATTTCCATAAAAGAAATACACAATTTCTTTACACGGAATCAATCAAAACATTTGCGGATTTCATCATGTGTGCTTTCCCCCCTCCATTTTCGTTATTTCACGCCCGCTCCGAAATGAGTTGAATAATAATGCAAATAAATTGTTTAGCTATTATAAGGAAATTCGGTAAATTGATTACATTCAAATAATACGGGATTTAAGTTTCATTCTGTTGTATTGTTGCTGTAACTTATCCGTACTTATTTGAAACAAGGCCAGAACAATATAAAAGTTCATGTTAAAGAAAGTGGGAGATATTTGAGTTTTTGTAGGTCAACAGAGCCTAGGCACACCATGGGAGAAGTCTTCCTTTGCTTAATACCATCCAATTTAGACCGGAACCCAGTAGGTACAGCATCCATTAAGTTTTTACCCTTTTTCCCTGCCACCGCAAAAATCTTAAAGAGTACTAGACATCTCGAAGATAACCCAGACCGTCCGACTTACCCAAAGATGTAAGGAATCTGTTTGGACAGCCAGGAAGTGCCACCCAATTTAGACTGGAACCCAGTGGAGTGGCATCTACAGGGACCGTACATTCCTTCCCTTACCACTAACCTTTCGGAAGGACTTACGGACTCACATATTTAGCCTGTTCGTATTCCGAGTGAACACGGAGATAGTTTGGGCAGAGACGGGAATCAAACTCGGATCGTCCGAGCGTTATCACCAAACCCCCGCGCGCTAACCACTGGGCAGTCCACTGGGCAATTCGACTCCGTGACTTAATGACTGGGCTGTCCTGCCCAGTTTTATTCTAATTAATGAAGACTATTGGTATAATTATACTACACATTTGCACCTCCGCTTCCTCTGCAAGTGATTACTAAATGTGACTCCTACACACTTAAAAAAAGTTTTATATATTAACAAGAAAGATCAATCATGCTTAAAGCATTGATTATGAAACACTTTCCAACTTCAATGCAATTTTATTTAAACATGTCTAAAATGCAATACATTCCTCGGTAATACTTTAAAACTTATCACAATACTGCATTAATTTATTATATTTGAAAATTTAAACCTTCATCGAAAAAAATGAACTTCATTCAAATGACGGCATTGAAATATAAATTGCCTGGTTTAAACGTCTCTAAAAGGTGATACATTCCTCGGTAATAATTTTAGAATTATCATAATACTACGAAAATGTATTATATTTGAAAACTTCATCGAAAACAACTGAAATTCATTCAAATGACGTCATAGAAAAAATAACACGCCTGGCTCTCTTTATAAAAGCAGCATTTCATTCATAAATAATTTCCCATTCATGTCATTCATCACAATACTATAATAATTTATTTTATTTAAAAATTAAGACCATGGAGCTACAAGTCATTAAACTCTATGCGTAAAACTTCATCGAAAAAAATCGCCCTTCTCTTTGTAAAATCAATGAATATTTCATTCATATCAGCTATGCAGACTCCATGAACTAAATGATTTTGTGTTAAAGAAGAAATACAGCAATTCTAATACAACTCATTCCACATATTTTGCTGTTTACATTTTACATAGGTGAAAAATAGGCTTCGTTGTAGAAATAATCAAATTTGGATGAGCATTTAAACTCAAATGTATTGTAATTGCCTTGTTTCAGTATATAGATGCACAGAATTTAAGCAAAAATAGAGTGGTTTTAGGACGGATACAACACTCAATATGAATTAAAAAGAATTTTGAAAATCATGATTTTGAGACAACATGGATGCCATATATCATTTTGAAGTGGGTCACGTGATCTTTTCATATCATCGCTTCATATAAGAGGTGTTATTATTATTTTAATTTTTATTTAAAAAACTACTGAATATATTTCGCTGAATTTTTTTTTATATATTTTATGGAACAATTTGAATATTACCTAAAATTTTCGAAGCAATTTGTGAATTTTAAATCCGCTTAAAAAATGTTTGAAAAATTAGGTCCCATAGGGCTCAATGTATTTCATTTTTTCAACCCGGGTTCAATCCAAAACTAATTGGGTGATATTATTTATTTATATTCCCATAGGTCCTACAGACCGTCTGAACAACATACTAAAATTTCATTTTGATTAAGTCATTTTTACGACAGTTATCGTGCTAACGGACAGACAGAATGAATAAAGTCATAAACGCTTTTCAACTTTGTTGTAAAGTGTTAAAAACCGCTTAAAACGGAAGGAAACTCGCACATTCGCTCGTGAGATATCGCGTCTACAGTGTCGTGGTTACACATACTTACAGACATCACCTCTAAGACGTTCAATTTGAGTTTCGGGATGCTTGAAAAGTGTTCTTTCATCGATAAATGGAATTCGACACCGTCAATATACTCTCCTTATACATTGAACTGTTTATCTATGGATAGTAATAATGGAAATATAAAGGGTGTTTTCATTAGTCCAGTTATTTTGGGTACGCCCCCTATAGATTTTTGGGCACGCTCTTTAAATAACCTCCCTCTAAAAACGCGCCCTTATGATTAGAGCACTAAGTATTCAAAATGTAAGACTTTCACACTGTTATTTCCTGTAAAAATCAGGCTTAATTACCAGAACAAAAGTTAGTAGAAATGTAATTAAAGGATACTGTTAGTGTCTTTTAAGTATATTTTCTGTTGTACAGCTCCACCTATCGGTGTTTCTGGAGCTAATTTTTTTTTTTTGCGTAATCCCTTTCCCCATATCTTGAATAGTAGGTTCAACAATTTTGGAGCCTTTACGCTGAGTAGTTCGATGTATAGAGAGCTCAGATTAGGGGTGTTTTAATTCTGACCACCCGGCATATACACTGGCGGAAAATAAAATCCCACCACCAAGAAGAAATTAGTTTAGAGGAATGAAATTTAGGCAAAGCAATTGTGTAGGTAACATATTTATTTGATTAAAGTTTTCAAAGTCACAGGTTAAAGTAAGAGCCATTTCAAGTGTGAAATGGTGGTACATTAATAACCGCTGTAGTCGCCACGATTTTGAATGCAAGCATGTAAACGTGCACGCATTGTGTCGTACAGGTGCCGTATGTCATTTTGTGGGTTGAAGTTCCATGCCTGTTGCACTTGGTCAGTAAAATCAGCAACGGTTAATGCTGATTGTGATGAAGCTGGATTTGTCTTCCAATAATGTCCCATATGTGCTCGATGGGAGAAAGATCTGGTGATCTCGCAGGCCAAGGCAACATGTCGTCACTCTGCAGAGCACGTTGGGTGACAGTAGCGGTATGAGGACGAGCGTTATCCTCTTGCAAAACACCCTCTTGAATACTGCTCGTGAATGTCATCACAACCGGTTCAATCACTAGTCAGATGTACAAATTTGTTGTCAAGGTGCTTGGGATAACGACGAGAGGACTCCTGCTGTCATAGGAAATGGTTCCTCAGACCATAACTCCTGATGAGGTCCAGTGTGTCTACGCCGCAGACAGCTTGGTCCCAAGCGCTCAACTGGCCTCCTTCTTACCAACTCATCACTGGCACCAAGACAGAAACGGCTCTCATCTGAGAATACAACAGATCTCCAATCCGTCCCCCAATGAGCTAGCTCTAGCTTGACACCACTGACGTCGCAGATGACAGTGATTTGGAGTTAGTGGTATGAACGCTACAAGCCGTCTGGCTCGGAGCTGTCCCTCAAGTAATCGATTTCTTACAGTTCGCTGTGTCACTCTGGGGCCAACAGAAGCTCTAATTGCTGCTGCAGATGCACAGTACGATCCGCCACAGCCATGCGGCGAATACGGCAGTCTCCCCTCTCAGTAGTGGCCCTTGTGTGGCCGGACACAGGTCTTCTTGAGACAGTGCCTTCCAGTGACCACTGCTGCCAACAATCATGCACAGATACATCCCTGTCAAGTATTTCTGCAACATCTCGGAAAGAAAATCTACCTCATCGTAGCCCTATTATACGGCCTCGTTCAAACTCACTAACTCACTAACTGACACAGCTTTCTTCGTCTCCTTAAAGGCATTCTTGACTCAAACCTAGCTCACAACGTCCAATCCGGACGATAAATAACGCTCACGAAGTATCATCGCGTATTTAAAGCAAACGTGATTCGCATGATCATACTGGCGCTACTAGCGTCACTCTTATTCGTCTAGCGCGAAATTCGAATAGGAGTCATTTCATATGTGCAAAAACGCGCCTCCCAAATTTCGTTTATGTAGCATAACTCCTTCTTGGTGTTGGGATTTTATTTTCCACCAGTGTATATATATATATATATATATATATATGTATATATAATAATAGTATGAAAGTCCAATGATAGAATAGTGAGAAGCTGGACCTCGAAAAACCTAACTTTCTAACAAACCTACAAAATAAAAGTATAAAAGAGCAAATCTTCAATCGAATGGGAAAAAATACAAATTTCGAGTCATCAAGTTAATGATAATCAACAAATATCAATGGTATGGAATCAATAATAAAAAAACATATAAAATCCAAGCATAAATGCAATACACGTGGAGAAGGGCTAGGCCTAAATAATGGAATTGTTCACTTGGCCAAAACTCTTCATTGGGTCCAAGTATTTTGTCGAAGCCAACACAAAATATCTACGTTTCTGAAGAAATATATAGATTATATCTATAAGCAATTTCTACTTGGACAACATACATAAAGAAGGAAAAATAAAGGAAACAAGAATACCTGGAATAAAATGGCGTATGCCCGAACCAGTCAAACCCTGAAACCCAGAATGAAGAGATCAGTACTGGTATTCGCATAGGGAAAAGAAACAATCTACTGCTGCCATTCGTAAGAAATAAATAACAATAATGAGAAAAGGCAAGAAAAAGTAATAAAATACAATAAGAGCTACAAATGTTCAGAACCCACCTAAACTTTCGAAGGAAATTTTGAAAAAATCATCAAAAAATCAAAACCTCTAATAAAGTTACACAAATAGACATTTCTTCTGTAATTGTGCATTAGAGAACGATTAACATAAATTTTAGAATGCTAGCACGAACCGTTCTTGAGATATTGCACATTTTTTAAAAAAATTATTAAAAAATTATATGAAATAAAAAAAATTTCCTATTGAGAAACATGTTCACTTTTTATATGTAATATCATGCAATAAATTTGGTGACAGAATTCTCGTGGATCTAGTTCTTTCCATTTATGAAAAAAGATAGTTTGAGTAATACTTTTGTATTTGAGCGCCAATAGTCCTTTATCTGCTATAAGAATAAATTATTTCTCCGTCCATAATGCTCGGCGAGATTTTCGCGACGAACTTGGCGACTTTTTTAAATGTTACCAAATTAAAGAAAATTTCGCCAAATGGATAAAAATGACGCTAAATCAATGAAAATAACGACTATTTAACGAAAATTCAGTATCTTGGAAAGAATATAAATATCTACTATAAGAATAAACAATTTTTTTTTACTGTAAAAGTAGTAAATTCATTGCATTATATAACGAAAGTCATGTGCTGCCCACATCCGATTTTTTTATCAGTTATATGCCACTCTCCAAGAACGAAAGTGTGCTTATTGTGAATTTATTTCACGCATGAATTTTTATAAATGTGTGCAAGACGATTTTCAGCTGATATTTCCTTATTTTGCAGTTCCTAAATATTTAAGAATTGATTGTTATATTTCGTGACATTGGGAGAGTACACGATCTAAAGAGCCTGCCCCGTCCAGCATTGTTCAGCGCGGAAGTTCTCCCATGTCCGTAACCAAACATTTAACTGGCTCACTCAGAACATCCATTAGAATTTTGTTTTTCAAACTGTACAGTCACCAGTTAATTATTTTTGGTCTGAAAAGGTGGGCTGTGTTTCTTGCAAGAAATTTTGGCTGGGGGGGGGGGGGGTGAAATTTAAGGGGGGTGCAAGTTTTCATTTTCCCGATATAAAAAATCTAAATGCTGTCACATAAATAGAAACGAGGTTAACATACAATGAATGTCTCCGAGAGGGGGGGGGGCGAATCGTCTCCGGGGGGGGGGGGGCTCTTCGATACCTGTATGTATACCTGAAACACTGGGTGCGTCTTTGAAAACGGTATATTTGACACAGAACACAGGGTTGGATATTTAAAGCACCCTAACACAAGCCAAGGTTATATCAAGCACTTATTATTTTCTCAACATATTAATATAATGGATAGGGAAAGTATTGTGATGGGACCGAAAATTCGAATTCGAGTTTTTTTTTTCTTTTTTCTTTTTGCGGAAGTACACGTTTTAAGAATACCTGAACTAACTCGACTCAAGCGTTTTTGAGGTGATGTCTGTGTGTGTATGTGTCCGTGAGTCTGTGGATGCTATATCTCACGAACGAATGAAGCGTTTAGAAAATAACTTGATACGATTACAATCAGTAAATTCTGGAACCCTATTGATTCTAAATGCAACAGCATATTCGAAAGACCCCCTCTCCATATTTCGAATGAATGAAAACATCAGGACCTTCAATAATTAACACATAAATAATTATTTCATGCGTAATGTTTCATTAGAAAACGAATTATACAAACTTTAGAGCGCTGGTATAAATCGTTCTCCAGATATTGCGTGATTTTGGCGTACATTAAAAAAAAATCAGTATTTTTATTATTCTTAAATAAATAATCACTTCATGAGAAATTATTCATTACAAAGGGAATGACACACACTTAAACTTCAGAATACTAGCATGAACCTTTCTCGAGATATGGCATGTTTTTCGAATAAATTTACAGGAAAAGGAATAAAATAATAAAAGAGTGCCGGAGAATTTCGTCGATTTGCACTTCTCTCTTTCTGTTTTAATTTGAAATTCTGAAAAATCCTATGAAACCGCTGCTCCCTCTTCCTAAACATCGAAAAAATTTCAAATTTCAATGTTTCGTCGATGAATAAAAAAATTTGTTAAAAACATACTTTGCTTCTTTTACCTGAAAATTTCGAGTAAGCCTCCTACCCCGCACGCTCCGTAATTTCCCGTCATATTTGAGGGAGCAAATCCACTGAATTCTGCTTCTTTCTTTTAGCAGAAACTTCCTGGTAACTCCCCCTACATTTTCGGTGATTTTCCATCGTAGATCGATGGAATTCTGAAGTAGTATCATCAAATAGGTTCCATTTCCATACTCAATATTATTCCCTATGCAATATTATTCCCTAAGCAATGCTAGTGCAGTATTATTCCCTATGCAATATTATTCCCTAAGCAATATTATTCGCTATGTAATATTATTCCCTATGCAATATTATTCCCTATGCAACATTATTTCCCTATGCAACAAATTTTTTGACATCATTTCGTGGATCTACTACAATTGCAGAGTTCACTTGACAATATGAGCTAGACATTTTGTCCCAATAGCTCAACGATAGAGCATCGGCTGACTAATGCGAAGATTCGTGGTTCGATTCCCGGTTGGGGCAGCGAGGTTTTTTTACACATTCCATTCAAGGGAGAAGATACTTTTGTAAAAGTTTTATAATTTGATGTCCAAGAATTCGCTAATAATCATTTATTTCATGGTATATTAATTAAATGTCAATTGTATTTTGATGAGGATTTTGCACTTGATTCAATCTGTTTGGACAAATAAGTTGAAAAAAGCGCCAAATTTTAATTTACGTGTTGTTAATTCAATGACAAAAATATTGTGCCGTAAAACTTGAAAACCATTACTTTGCTGTGAAAAAAGTAAAGTCATTGCATTATGTAGGGAAAGTGATGTGCTGCTCACATCAAATTTTTCATTTGACCTTGAGCTCGCTAGCATCTACTACCTAATAATTTATATAATATTTACCTTCGCATAAGTTGTGTCTTCTTAAATGAAATGCCGATTTGCATCCGTTTTGAAACACTATGCATAAAGAAAATAAATATTTCCTACACAATTTACTGAAATCAAATCGTATAGAAGTTTAAAAGTTTATGCATGCGTACATTATGAATTCATTAATCAAATATTAATAAAACTAAATTCACAAAGACATTCATGGATGATAAATAATGTGGATATTTTAAAGCGACTAAACCATGGAGGTAAAAGGCTATTCTTACCTGGAAGGTTTATAGAACGTCAAATCTTTGCTAAATGTTAGGATCCGCTATTTTTCTCTTTTAAATGCACCAGAACACCACAAGTTGATTCTAAACCCATATTCTTGAAATAAAATTCGTGAAAATAAGCGCGCGCGCATGGTCCTCGATCATCTCTGGATGAGAACATAATGTGAGCGATTCTACTCGCCAAATCAATATCGCCAAAGAGTGGGAAACGTATGAATTCCAGTTGATAAAGCGCCAGAACAGAATCATATTTTCACAAGTGTTTCGTTTTAGAATTGCCGAACGATAGATCAGAAATGTTGAAATTTTATGAATCAGACGATTTTAAATTAAAAATGTGAAGAAAATTAATAATAATATGCTTTTTTTTTTCAGGAATTATGAATTGATTATGTATGTAATGAGTGAAATATTTAGGAACACTACATTTTTGCTCAATTAAGTTTTGTAACGGAGTTCGTTCTATAAATCACTTTGGTAGAATCTTTTGCTATTAGAATAAATGATCTTTAAGTATCCAGTCATGAGAATTATTTGAGCAATATTTGAACATGAAAAGTTCTAAATAAAACTAAATAGGTTAATTAAAACAGAAGTAATCAATAACAGTTGTAGTTTCGATACCTGCACGTTAAAAAAAGCTTTTCCCTGGATAATTGGAATCAAATGGCGATAAATTTTCTACACTGCTCAAGATGATATTTTGATATTTTGTAGCAATACACAAATCTCTCATTAGTTGTCTAAATTTTATTACTTTCTCTACAATCATGGTATAATGTATAGGGAATGTATTGTGACGATCGAAAATTTTAATTCGAGTTCTCGAAGGAAGAGTACGTTTCGAATTGAGCGTTTTTGAGCTAATGTCTATATGCGTGTATGTGTGTGAGAGAGAGATGGGGGAGTTTGAGAGAAAGAGATAGGGATAGAGGGCGAGAGACAGCGAGAGGGAGAGAGAAGGAGAGGGAGAGAAAGAAAGGGAGGGAGAGAGAAGGAGTGGGAGAGGGGGATAGAGAGAGAAAGGGAGAGGCAAAGAGAGAGAGAGAAAGGGAGAGGCAAAGAGAGAGAAAGGGAGAGGCAAAGAGAGAGAAAGGAAAAGGCAAAGAGAGAAAGAAAGGGAGAGGCAAAGAGAGAGAGAGAAAGGGAGAGGCAAAGAGAGAGAAAGGGAGAGGCAAAGAGAGAGAAAGGGAGAGGCAAAGAGAGAGAAAGGAAAAGGCAAAGAGAGAGAGAAAGGGAGAGGCAAAGAGAGAGAAAGGGAGAGGCAAAGAGAGAGAGAAAGGGAGAGTCTGTACATGTGATATCTTACAAACTACTGAAGCATTTCGAATGTAATTTGTTCGAATATTTTCATCATTGCATACTGGAACACTATTGATTTTAAACGCGATTAAACGATTGAAAGACCCCCTAAATGTTCGAATGAATTTAAAAAAAAATCATTATAAAAACTTGGACATTTAATACAGTTAATTAAATTATCATTTTATAGGTAATTTTCCATTAGAAAATGAATGACGTAAATTTAAGAAAGCTAGAATTAATTGTTCTCGAGATATTGGCCGTTTTTCGAACAAATTTGATGAACATTAAAAAAAGAAATATATGTAGTAAGTATTGTCACGTATGTCACATCCGTTATTTTCTGAATCCATGTTAATTTAGCAAAATATCGCCAACTTAATAATTTTTTAAATGTCATCAAATTTACAAGAATGACGCCCAGTGAACGAAAATATCGATGAATTGACTCCAAATTGATGAAAATTTAAAATTTTAGAAAATAATTTTCAATTTCTTGACGCTCCCTATTACTTTGGGGAAATGAATACTCTGATTTGAGATATGAAAAGTTTCGTCGTTTGTAGGATAGGTACGTTTCATTTGGGAATCTAGAATTTATTAAATTCTTAAATTATTTACATTTTGTAAGGGATGGTATAGTATTTATGTTTCGACTAGAAAATGTTTTCCGATTTTGCCTGGCAGTTAAAGCAGGTATTAATTGAATTTATTAATATCAAAGCAGACATAATTCTTGGTTAAAAATGCACGTGTAGTCGCAAAAAGTAATACGCCAATTCGAATGCAACAGATGATGTATATAGTTATATAAAATAGCAAAATAAATACATTTTATTCATTTAAATAACAGTGAAAATTGCAAGCAATCCATGTACATTGGCAAAATAGACATAATACAAACCCTTTTCCCTCAAGTCATAATTCCGAAACCAGTCACTTGAGGAGACTCCGTGCGTAAAAAGTTGTAAAATTAATGCTCTAACATCAAGTTGTGGTGTAAACCTACGGCACAACGAATACAATTTAAATATCAATTTATACTATCTCAGCATAATTAGATCAATTTTTATACTAGCTCTATTTTCCGCAAACAACGTAATTTTTATATTTCCAATACTCCATTTAATATTCCTTTTGCCCTCTCATAAAACCGCGAAATGAACAAAATGTCTCAGACTACCCCCCCCCCCCCCCCCCGCTCGCGACCACACACGTATATAACCTATATCTAGGATCACACATCAGCCAACCTTTTCGATATTAATGCTCTCCGAAGGAAAGGTGCAGAGGAAGTATGCAGAGCTCTTTCCTCCGAAAGTAGGCGGAGCTTAAAACGCACCGTGATCAGAGAAAAGCCAATATTTTCGAAATTGTCATAGGATTTCGTCAATCTTTGAAAATCTGTATAAAAAACTAAAACTCGTATTTCAAAATTTTGGTTCATGGGGCCCCTTCAATATAAATTTAGCTGAAGTTTGAAAAAGAAATGCAAATCGCCTGATGAAAATTGTATTAGAAGATAGATATTTCGTATAGGAGTACGTAATAATTAAGAGTTCACCTGGTGGAGAAGGGAGCAGCTCCACCTTCGGATCGCATCATCGTTGGGGCGACCATTGAGGTATGACGTCATTATGTATGATGTGTTTGAAAAGAGTTGACTTTTGATGAATTTCGTCCTACGACGTCATAAGTGTTCTATGACGAAATCTGACCTTTGGCCGCGTAAATATTTGACATTCCTGCCATAGTTTTAGGAGAGTACATAACGGACGCTGCTGCCCCTAGTGGTTTTTGAGGGAAATATGGACGAGTTTTTGATATTCCAGGGGGTTTGAGATCCTTAATTTTGTGGATTAGGATAACGACTCGATTATTTGACAAAACTTCGTGCTTTTTTATAGAATAAAACGCTACCTAGTGGATTTTTAGGGAACTAGAACGAATTTTTAGTTCTGCAGGGGGATTGCAATCCTTAATTTTTTTGGATCATGATAGCGACTTGGATATTTGATAAAACTTCATGTTCTGTATACAATTGAAAGCCCCCTAGCGACTTTTGAGTGAATTAATATTAATTTTCAGTCGTCCAGGTAGGTTTAAGACCCTTTTTGAAATCGGATAACAACTTCGATTTTTGACAAAATCTTGTGTTTCTTTTCATATAGTAGAGCGCCACCTAATGGATATTTTAGAGAACTAGGGCAAGTTTGCAGTCTTTCGGGGTTTGAAACTGTTTTGGGTTGGTTGGTTGATTATGGCTTTATGGCACAAGATCCAAAGAGGATATGCTGCTCCAGACATATGGCACCAAGATACATAAATTAGTATGGATTGAAACACGTGTATAATTTAAAAGAGTGATAATGTGTGAAAAAAACCATGACTATGGAACATGTACAACAATGTAACCTATTTTGGGAGGATAAGGACTTGGATATGTGACAAAACGTCATGTTTTTTATAGAATTAAACACAACCTAGTGAATATTTTAATGAATAAGGGGTAAGAATATTAGAATTTTTGACATTGAAATTAAATTAACGAATGTCAGTCGGTGACCCTGTGTAAGGAGCAAATGTATTTTGGCGCGAAATGATAATGTTTCACTCATTTTAAAGTAAAAGTTATGCCGTGAAACAGGGGAAGTGAAGGATATTTGAATGTGTTCATTTTACGAAATTGTAGAAAATGACAGGACGAAACGGGGATCTAATAGCGGTAGTAAGGTACTTGCGATATTAGCAATGTACTTGTGATTCGACATGATGTTTTTTACTTTCCCTGCAATACATGGTAATGTATAAGGAAAGTATTGGAATCATGCTGAAAATCGCAACTCGAGTTTTGGACGGATCTACACGTTTTGGAACTTCTAGAATACGAAAAACTATTTTTAATGTGTCTGTCTATCTGTCTGTCAGTCTGTCTGTGTGTCTGTATGTCTGTGCAATGTATGTATACACTCTAACTCAAAAACAAATGGACCGAATTTCATAAAATTTTGTAGGTAAGTCACTTGTGCATGACCCTGGTGCTGATTAGTTTTTGATACGGTTCGATATAAAAAAAAAACCCGTCTTTTTTGCGAAATGGCCCTCGGGAAATAGTCAAAATCTGAAATAAAAGACTACGTATGCTCAAATATATCAATTAAATGCTTGTTTTATACGTAATTTTTAACGATAAAAATATTAAGACCAACCCTATTATACTAGGACTATCCGTTCTCGAGATATTTTAGTTTTTTACTCATTTTCGCTACGGCGCCTTTGGCAATAAGTCCAGTTACCAAAATGAGAACGAAAATAGAATTAAAAGTAGAAATACTATGTAATTTTAAATAATTATAGGTGTTATTTTGTGCAATTAAACTCAATTTAATGAATTATTGACGGAAGAAAGAGAACGTGAATATGAGTCTGCAGGGAAAGTCATGTGTTGCCCACATCAGATTTTTTAATTTTTGGAAAGACAGAACAGCAAAATCGATACATTTAAACGGATCATTTTGCATATAAGGAATCCTTATGATTCATGGGTTTTAATGCTCGAAATGTGAAATGGAAATACACCAGCGAAGGCAAGGCATGACATTCTTTAACCCACACACTTAGCGAGTAGATTTTTAGGAATCTTAAACCTATGGGTTTTTTTAAGATCAATTTCGTGACATTTTTACTTTTCCATTCATTTGAAAAAAGAAATGAAAACATCCTTTAATATGCATAACATACTGTGTATTTTATATTGTATTTTAAAATGCTGTAAATGCTGTATTTTCAATAAATGCTATATTTTAATTTGTATTAAATGCATTGAATACTGTATTTTAAAATGCATATCATAAAAAAAAAATATCGAATGTGTTAATTTCAACCAATTCTAAACACATGAAACTATTTTATGAGCTAAAATTATAGAACTCTCAGCTTATTATTTGACCTACTTTAACGATGAATGGTGTATTTTAAAATGCATAGCATAGAAAAAATCTGATGTGAGCAGCACATGACTTTCCCTGCAGACTCAAATTCATATTTCCTATTTCTATTTTTTTTTTTTTTTTTTTTTTTAATAATTCATTAAATTATGTTTAATTGCACAAAATAACACTAAATTTGTATTTTTAATTCAATTTCTGTTTTTATCTGGTAATTGGACATTTTTCCAAAGGCGGCATAACAAAATTTCGAAAAATCTCAAATATCTCGAGAACGGTTAGTCCTAGAGTAAAAGTTGTTTTTATTCTTTTAAAATTACGGAATGGATTTAACATAAAACTATGGAAAATGCATTTATAAAACTGGATTATAAAACTAGAAAATGGATTTAAACATAAAACTTGATGGCTATAGTTGCATTTATCCTTGAGTTATCGTATGCATACTTTATAGACATGCACACAGGCAATAAAAATACAATGTTTTCTCTTACAAAGTAATTGTGTTTTCACTCAGACATTTAATGTTTAAAAATTTCTTACGTTTCAACTAATTGTTCTATGCAATTCTTTCCCCTCAATGGCACATTTACAACCTTATGAAGTAAGGTGATCTTTCGTCTGAAGTCTTTATCTGATCACATTTCAGGACATAAATTTGAGTGAAATCCAAAAGATGGAGTGAAATTTAAAGAGGAGGGGGGGGGGGCAACAGTTCTAAAGGAGGGGCTAACTATATGCTGTTTTGGAGCAGAGCGGAAAGGAATGAACCAAAATATTAAATTTTAGTTCTTAAAATATACATTAAACCTATTTTAATTAATCATAACTAAATATGGTGCATTTTATTATTAGGGTCCACTATTATTATGTGTTACTTTGTCAAAGTTCATGTACTACAAAGTAATGATAAATAGAAATTTCATAAATACAGCATACATAAAGAAATAAACTGACCCACTAATTTTAACCTTTTGATTTATCTCCTTTTGCAGGCATTGGCGTCCATGGACTCCAATGTCTGCAAAGGGGGATCGAACTGTTTGAGATAGGGTATGTCAAATATCTGTCTTTTTGAGAGGTTCTTCATTTGAGATTGACACTGCCTCACCCGTAAACAAAAGGTTAAAAGCAAATAGCAACCTTCTTCTTTAAAACGGTTAGCCCTGAAGAAGGAGACTATTACTTTTATTTGAAACTAGTAGATCAGTTTTAAGTACTTATCTAATGTGTTAAAAAGCGAATATTTTTATCAGTGGAGGGGGAGATAAGTGGCCTGTGCGGGGAGGGGGAAGATAAGTGTTCTTTGCGGGGGAAGGGGGTGCACAGTCCACTTTGGCCCATGCCTTGCAACAACCATGCAGTTATAATGCACTGCAAAAGTTTCAGTTTTAATTGTATAATCTTTTATTATGCTGTTGATATTCTTCTACTTAATGCATCTTTAATAACGCCCACGCCCACTACATTACATTTTCTTTTTTATTTATGTGCGAGTTCTTTCCATTACCTTTTAAAATCATTTGTTTTCCAACAGGAAGGTAGACGGGAGGGCGTTGCCCTAGGACAGGGAATGTGGTGGCTGTTTGGGGAGAAAATACTACGTGATAAATTTATGTGGAGGAAATTGCTTATCGATTGCAATACTTAAATTTGGATAATGTGGACAGTATATTATTTTTCTCACAAAAATAAATTGATTTTTCATTTATCTGCATTATTATTTTCACATCATTTTCAAATTGCTTATCGATTGCAATACTTAAATGCATGATGTGGACAGTATACTATTTTCCCCACAAAAATAAATTGATTTTTCATATATCTGCGTCATTACTTTCACATTACTTTCAAATTGCTTATTGATTGAAATATCATAATACCTGATGGGGACACTATATTATTTTCCTCACAAAAAATAAATTGATTTTTCATTTATCTGCATTATTAATTTCACATCGTTTTCAAATTGCTTATCGATTGCAATACTTAAATGCATGATGTGCACAGTATACTATTTTCCCCACAAAAATAAATTGATTTTTCATATATCTGCGTCATTACTTTCACATTACTTTCAAATTGCTTATTGATTGAAATATCATAATACCTGATGGGGACAGTATATTATTTTCCTCACAAAAAATAAATTGATTTTTCATTTATCTGCATTATTGCTTTCACATAATATTGTGTAGAGAAATGTTTTCCACGAAATTGGTCATTTGTGTGGCATCTAAATCAGTTGCTTAGCGTGAGATTTTTCGCTGGGGAGGTTCAGAAATCAGTATTTTAAATTGGAAAATGTTTTTTTGGTTTTACAAGTGATATTCAGATTGGAATTCACTCTTTCTATAAGTTTTATTTCTTTGGTAAGTAAAATAAAATAATTTAATATAAAAAAGCAGAGTGCATAAATTGTACGAGATTTTAAAATATGTTATATATCTAAGATGAATACATTCAAATATGGCATTTTGAACAAAAGAGATATAAGATTTTAAATATTTTCCTATTGCTAAGTTAAGTGAACTTTTACAACCATTACAATAAATAGGAAGTAGAAGTATATTAGAATAATATGAGTAAGTGACAGAAAAATCAGTTTTGTAAATATAAACGAAACTAACAAAATTAAACAATCTAAAAGAGTTCACTGAAAATTGGTGAGAAATAAATCTTGTACGTAGCAAACTTTGTTAAAAATCACTGCACTCAACAATGTACTTGAATGTGTATTAATAACATAAACACCTATCTGTCTGTTTATCTATCTATTTCTGGGTAACACTGCTACAAAATGTTACCAAACGTGTTTCAATCACGGATAAACATTTTAATTTAGATACTAACCCAGATCATCAGCGTTTTCCTAATCTTCCGCTTGAATATTAAATTTTTCGGATTACTCATTGACTTTCCACGTTCACTGCTGCTTGAATAAGAATAACCTATTTTTCCGTCCATAATGCTTGGCGAAATTTTAGCGTTGAAATTGGCGGAATATCGCCAACTTGGCGAGATTTTTGAAATGTCGCCAAATTGAAATAAACGTCGGCAAATTGGTAAAATTAACGCCAAATCAATGAAAATGTCGACTAATTGATGAAAATTTAATATCTCTGAAATAATACACGAATCTACTATAAGAGAAATTTTTATGTGCAATAATTTTGTATTTGGACGCCATTAGTCGTTTATCTACTATAAAAATGAACTCTTGCTAAGTGAAAGGAAATGTTACAACTATTCCCCGTACCCGGCCGCCCAAATTGCTCCTCTATGTCCTCGGATGAGTTGGACGGAATGGGTTTTTAACCATTCTCCGTGCTTAAAGTTTGGCGAAATTTTGGCGTTGAAATTGGTGGAATATCGTCAACTCGGCAAGATTTTTAAATGTTGCCAAATTGATATAAATGTTGCCAAATTGATAAAAATGACGCTAAATCAATGAAAATGACGATTAATTGATGAAAATTCAATATCTTGGAAAGAATATAAGAATCGGTTCAAGTACTACTCATATTCCTGATTTCATGCCAAATCTGGGGGCCATTTCTGGGAGCGGCTAGACGTGACCTATGACATTGCGACTTGGGGGCTCAAATGAGAATATGGATCCAAGTGGCTAGTTGAACAATGCGGGAAGGAAGGGTCGAAGATTAGGTGGGAGTGATTTCTTCTAAATGTCATGTATTAAAATTAAGTAGCTCAGCTGACATAAAGGGGGTATTAACTAATTTCATTTGGACGTTATAGGACATCGTTTTTGCTTTCCATGAAATGAATAATCTATAGAAACGAAATAAAACATTTTTTAAAGTAACGTCTCTCTCTGTGTGTGTGTGTTTGTGTGTGTGTGTGTGGGGGGGGGGGGGGGCACACTCGCATAAATTGAAAATCTGTTTGTGTTTGTGTGGGGGGGGGGGCGCGCATAAATTGAAAATCTGTTTATTTGTGTGTTTGCGTTTGTGTGTGGGGGGGGGGAGGGGGCGCGCGCGTATAAATTGAAAATCTGTTTATTTATGTGTTTGTGTGTGTGGGGGGGGGGCGGTGCGCGCGCGCGTTATAGGCCATTGTTTTTTCTTTCAATGCAATGAATGGTAATCTATAGAAACGAAAAAAACATTTTAAAGTAACGTCTTTCTTTCTCTGTGTGTGTGTATGAGCGCGTTTGTACTTGTTTGTGTTTGTGTGCGTTTGTGTGTGTGAGTGTGAGCACGTTTGTATTTGTGTGCGTTTGTGTTTGTGTGTGTGTGGGGGGGGGGGAGGCGAGCGCATAAATTGAAAATCTGTTTATTTGTGTGTGGGGGCGGCGTCTGTGTGTGTGTGTGTGTGTGTGTGTGTGTGTGTGTGTGTGTGTGCGCGCGCGCGCGCGTGCAATATAGATCATCGTTTTTGCTTTCCATGCAATGAATGGTAATCTATGGAAACGAAAAAAAACATTTTTTAAAGAAACGTCTCTCTCTCTCTCTCTCTGTGTATGTGTGTGTGTGTGTGTGATTGAAAATCCGTTTATTTGCGTGTTTGTGTTTGTGTGTGGAGGGGGCGTTATAGACCATTGTTTTTGCTTTCCGCGATTATTGGATTCGGGGATTAGTGTTATTTTGACAAAGATTTTAGAAATTCATGTGTTGCAGAGTGTATTACTATTTTCAATTTACTGTGTCATCTGTTTTATTTTGGCAAAGATTTGCAGGATATTACCTGTACTATGTGCAATATATGAGTTTCAACAATTTTTGTCAAAATAAAACAGTGACGTAATAAATTGAAAATATCAATTGACCGGTGGCCGGTTTCATGTGGGAAAGTTGTGAAAACGCAGTTCTCTTTTTGTCCCCTAATGCCCCCCACCCCCACCCCACCCCCCACACACATGCAAGACCAGGAAGTGAAAATTCCTCCTTTACTTCTATCGTAAATCTCCGTCAAAGAAAGGCAGTTATTTTCTAACCAGGAAAATTTCAAGAAATTAGATATCGGAAAGAAAGATTTGTAATCATTGAAACTACTGTTTCCATTACTTTATTGGCTGTGATATTCATTTCATAATACACTTCTTTCCAAATGCAGTTACATTTTATTAAAAAACTCTTAAACATTGTTTCTTTATTTTAAATTTATAACGATCGTTTAAAAACGCCAGTCCAAGAAAAAGTCCGTAACATCAAAAATGAAAATTAAATTTCTGAGGTATTTATATACCAAATTTGGTCCATTAGTTTTTAACTAGAATGGATAAAGGCAGTATTTGCCGGCCATTTCGCAAAGAAAGCAGATTCTTTTATTACGAATCGTACTAAAATCTAACGAACATCAGGGTTTCCCACAAAAAACTTACCTACCAAATTTTAGGAAATTCGGTCCATTAGTTTTTCAGTTAGAGTGGATACAATATCCTCACAGACACACAGACACACCCTTACACACACAGAGGTCTCCCTAAAAATAGTTTTTTCGTGTTTTAGACGTCCCAAAATGTGTAGATCCTTCGAAAATTCGAGTTCCAATCTTCGGCACGATTCCAATACTTTGAATACACACACACACACATATATTATCTGTGTATCTAAATTCCGTGCCTACGCAATTACAATATTTGTGATTTTAAATGATCCTTAAACTTTTATTATTTCTACAACGAAGCCTAATTTTGACTTATGCAGAATGCAAATATCTCAAGCGATTGTAAGGTGAGTTATATAGGAATTGCTGAATTTCTTTCTCGCAAAATTATTTAGCTCTGGAGTCTGGAATACAAGTTATATGAATGAAATATTCATTGATTTTGCCTAAAGAATCAGACGATTTATATATTTTAAATATTTAAGTTTTAAATATTTAAGTATAATAAATTACTGTAGTACTGTGATAATGTAAAAGATATCACCACTGAATGTATCACATTTTAGCGATTTTTAAATGAAATTGCATTTCAGTTGGAAAGTGTTTCATAATCAATGCTTATGCATGATTGATGTTTCTTGTTTTGTTTTTTTAATAGATATATACATGATTATTTTACAATGATGATTAGGTTCTTTGTTTTTAACACATTTTAATACTAGGATAGATATATAAAACTTTTAAATGTTGTGTTTTATGTACTGCATTGTAAATATGTCAGGGATAATAGCTTGGGCTATCTATATTTTTAACACTTTACAACATAGTTGAAAAGTGTTTATGACCTTGTTCATTCTGTCTGTCTATCTGTCCGTTATCACGATAACTGCCGTAAAAATTACTTTAACAAAATGAAATTTTAGTATGTTGTTCAGACGATCTGTGGGACCTATGGGAATATAAATGAATCATATCACCAACTTAATTTTGGATTGAACCTGGGTTGAAAAAATGAAATACACTGAACCCTATGGGACCTGATTTTTCAAACATTTTTTAAGCGAATTTAAAATTCACAAATTGCTTCGAAAGTTTTAGGAAATGTTCAAATTATCCCATAAAATATATAAGAAAACAATTTCAGCAACATATATTCAATAGTTTTTAAAATAAAAATTAAAATAATAATTACACCCTTGAAGAGATCACGTGGATATTGTATGAAGAGATCACATGACCCACTTCAAAATAAAATATGACATCAATCTTGTGTCAAAATCATGATTTTTATAGTTCTTTTTAATTCATATTTAGCGTTGCATCTGTCCTAAAACCGCTTTATTTTTGTTTAAATTCTGCGCATCTACATTCTACAACAACGCAATTACAATATATTTGAGTTTAAATGATCATCAAACTTTGATTATTTCTGCAACGAAGTCTAATTTTCGCCTAAATTATTTAATTATTCTATATCGTCCTTTATTTGCAATGAATGAGAGAAGAATGTTCCCTTTGTTTGAAAACATGTACCCAATCTTTATAATCCTCTAAATTTGTATTGTCGAGATTTGTAACTTGTCGAAAACAACTCTTTTAGCCGAATGAAATGAGTAGATGCTCCCTTCTTTAGTTAACATAAATTTAAGTACAAATCATAACCTGCTTTAAAAAGACTCACCCCTCTTGGACAGAGGCATCATTCACAGCCTTTAATTGGATGTGACAGGTGTGGGGAGACGAGCCACCCCGACTTAGCTACTTCCCACAGTTTAAAATGATACAGATGGGGTGACCAATGAATGACCAGAGGTGATGGGGTTGCCAGTCAGGTCTTTTACAGTACCTCAGCCTAAGAATCTACTATAAGAATAACCTATTTCTCCGTCTTTAACGCTTAGAGAAATTCTGGCGACGAATTTCGGCGGCATATCGCCAACTTGGTGAGTCTTTCTAAATTCTGCTAAATTGACAAAAATATCGTGAAATTGATAAAATTGACTCTAAATCAATGAAAATTACGACTAATTGATGAAAATTTAGCATGTTGGAAAGAACATAACAAACGACTATATGAAGAACCCATTTCTCCGCCCGTCCGTACTACTTGACGAAAACTTTGGCGGGATGTCGACAACTTGAGAACTTTTTAAATATTGCCAGATTGACGAAAATGTCGCCAAATTGATAAAAGTGTCACCAAATTGATAAAACTGACGCTAAATAGGAAGCAATGGTTTGCAAATTAATTCCGTCATATGAAGGGCATACCTGCTAGTGTTAATTATTTACAAATACTATACTGTGAAAAATATCTTATATTATAATTTTTGCAATATGCTGAAAATTCTCTTGAAAAATTATCAATCGCTTTTGTCTGAGATTCTAAGGAAACAGATTGAGCTGTAACATTCGAGACAGTTAAAATACAGCTTTTCCACCTATTGGAAAACCCAGGTTAAAATATTAAAATATCAAAATTATAATCACTATACTTCGAAAACTAAGAGTTTGATCCAAAATCGAATTATATACACATATAGGGCTTTCAAAGAGCTACAAATATTTGCTTATTGTGGATAGTTAGCACTTAGGTTTTGAGATATAAAAATTATAATCTTGAAAAATAGAATAAATCAAAATAGAATCAATACTCTTCCATTTAACAAGGAAATTTATCGAAAACTATAGGAGCTTTTCTTAAAAATAACATACATTTAGAAATCGAGTTTTTTAATCCATATGTATCTTTTATAGTTTTGAAGCCATTTCAAGTAAAATTAAGAGAAGTAAAAAGATCTGATGTGGGCAGCACATGACTTTCCCTGCAGAGTTATATCCACGTTCTCTTTATTTTAATTAAATTTAATTAACTTTTAATTCAATTTTCGTTCTCATTTGATAACTGGAGTTATTTTCAAAGGTGGAGTAGAAAAAATACGAAAAAACTAAACTATCTCGAGAACGGCTAGTCCTAGTGTAATGGGGTTGGTCTTATTCTTTTTTTCGTTAAGAATTGCGTATAAAACAAGCATTTAATGGATATATTTGAGCATACGTAGTTTTTTATTTTAGATTTTGGCGATTTTAGCGGGCCATCTTAAAAAAAAGGCAGGTTATATTTTTCTGAATCATACAAAAATCGAATCAACACCAGGGTGACCCACAAGTGACTTATATACCGAATTTTGTGAAATTCGGTCCATTAGTTTCTCAGCTAGAGGGGATATAAGCTTCTGCGGGCCATATCGCAAAAAATGCGAGTACTTTTATCCCGAATCATACCCAAAACTAATCAGCGCCAAATTCGACTACAAGTGACTTATCTATCAAATTTTATGAAATTTAATTTGGTCCATTAGTTTTTTAGTTAGAGTGGATACAAAATCTGCACAGACAGATAGACAGACACACACACAGACAGACAGACAGACAGACACACAGACACACACACAGACGTCACGCTAAAAATAGTTTTTTCGTATTCTAGAGGTCTCGAAACGTGTAGATCCGTCGAAAACTCTAGTTGCGATTTTCGGCATGATTCCAATACTTTCCCTATACATTACCATGTATTGCAGGGAAAGTAAAAAAAAACTTTCGTTGTTAGATTTTTTTTAGTATTTCCGGACTGAAAAGTTAAAGAAATTAAATGGTGAAATTATTTTTATATATTCATTATCTGGATCCTATACTATTCACATCATATTTAATTTGAGCCAGTAGATAAAGTCATCTGTTGCCCACATCAGATTATTTCTTTCCATACAATACAAGAGAATGTATAGAGAAAGTATTGGAATCGTGTCGAAGATAGCAACTCGAGTTTTCGACGGATCTACACGTTTCAAGGATTCTAAACACGACGCCTGTGTGTATGTGTGTCTGTCAATTTATATAACCACTTTAGATCAAAACGTAATTCACTAAATTTCATAAAATTTAGCAGATAAGTTACTTGTGGGTTACCCTGGTTCTGGTGGTACAAATCAGAAAAAAAAAAAACCTGCCTTATTTTGCGAAATGGATTTCGAAAATCGTCAAAACCTAAAGTAAAAAACTGCATATGCTGAAATTTAATAGTTAAATGAATGTTTGTTTTATATGCTATTTTGGACGATGAAAAGAATGAGATCAACCCTATTACTCTAGGACAAATCTCAGTTTTTTTCGCAGTTTATGCAACATGGCCTATAAAATACGTCCAGTTGCCAAATGATAACAAAAATTGAATCAAAACTTCAAATTCCGTGCAATTTTAAACAATTATCCCTGTTACTTTGTGCTATTAAACTCAATTTAATGAATTATCAATGAAAGAAAGAGGAAAAAGAATTTGAGTCTGTAGGGAGTCATTTGCTGCCCACATGAGACTTTTTATGACAGGAATTACTATGTTTCCTATCTAGTTTAAGTAATACGTTACATAATATATCTGCACATGTATTTTCATACTGTAGAAGCATTGGTTCATGAGGTATTGCGTTCACAAGTCACACACCTAAATTTTTAATATTTTGCATTCTAAGCATGCAAAGAATAAAAAAAAACCTATGTTTTCAAATAATGCATGAAAATATAAAATTCCATAAAGATAAGTGCAACATTTGTTCTTGAGTTAACTTATTCATTGTATCTCTCCCTGTTTCACTCTCTTACACAGACCCCTTCCCCTCAACAAACACACACACACACACACAGAGAGAGAGAGAGAGAGAGGTCGTTTAAAATGTATTAGAATTGTTTCCAGCATGATTCTCATATGAGCTGAAAGCTTTTCTAGCAGATTTATGCTTTAAAATTCAAAGTCTCCAAAACCCAATGGCATCACATTCAAGGTTATATATATGATCTCATCGAAAAAGTTTCCATAACCCTTCCAGCTTCTGAAAAACATTTTGATCGGAACAAATGGACGAAATATAGATAGGTAAATGTTAGAAAAATTGTTAGATCAATAATGGAAAGGAGAAAGATAGCTCGGAAATAAAGCTAATAGGATTGTCGAATTTCGCCGTATTGACTTAAAAAGCGCGGCAAAACATATAAGGTAGAGTAGTTTGAGTTCGCCTGTCAGGGATGACAAATATCCCTAATGTTCCGATAATAATGAAAGAAATGGTATATGACAATATTGTTTCAAGAGAATAGTTTTTATTTTAGTAAGAGTCAGAAAACGTTAAATGATACGCAAATTTCGCCGTAATGCTACGTTTTGATGTCGGGTGATGGCGTCAGATAAGTCTGATATAGCTCATTTCTGTATAGATTAGTTCTAAGTACCGAATTGAACAACATAAAAATGATTAGAACAAATCAATGAAACATAGAAAGGTAAAAGACAGAAAATGAGTAGGATCAATACAATAGGGGAAGGGAAACTCGGAAATAACACTAATAGGATTGTTGAATTTCACCGTATTGACTTAAAAGGAGTGCAAAATACAAAAAGTTTGAGTTGTTTGCGTTCGCCTGTCAGGGATGACAAATATATCTAATGCTCCGATAGTAATGAAAGTAATGGGATATGACAATATTGTTTCCAGAGAATAGTTTTTAATTCAGCAAGAGTCAGAAAACGTTAAATGATACGTAAATTTCATAGTAAAGCTACGTTTTGATGTCAGGTGGTGGTGTCAGATAAATCTGATATAGCTTGTTTCTGTATATTTTAGTTCACAGTACCAAACTGAACAATCTAAAAAGACTTTGATTTGAACAAATCAATGAAAAATAGAAATATAAGAGACAGAAAATTAGTGATATCAATACGGAAGGGGAAGGGAAGCTCGCAAATAACTCTAATAGGATTGCAGAATTTCGTTGTATTGACTTAAAAGGGGTTGCAAAACTTAGAAAGGTAGAGTAATCAATCTACTTCCGACTGTCAGGGATAATAAATAGTTCTAATGTTCTGATGGTAATGAAAGAAAATATGAATGAAACGGGATATGACATTATTGATTCGAAATAATTGTTTTTATCACAAAAACGGTGAGTCAGAAAACACGTGAGTAAAAGGAAAGGAAATAAAATTCATGTGTATGAAAAGTTTGAAAATACTACAATGCTTTGAAAATTATATCTAGGTGTTCGCTAGTATTCGTAACGCCCCATTTGTTATTATTTAAGGCAATAGGAATACGCAGTGTTTACTTTATGTAATTATGATTACTTTTAACTTAATGTTCCCGACATTTGAGCAGAAGTAATATGTATTTTTCCATAGTTGTAGAACAAGCTGTAGAATATACACTGGGACCGATGCATCCGCTTGCAAGCGTTGGCGGCCCCGCAGGTCACTGCCGTCGGATTTCTGTAGCATGTGCAAGCCACTCTTGATGCTCCCATATCGACCAGGACCATTATCCGTCGATTGGTCGCCGGCGACCTGCACTCATGGCGTCCTTTAAGAAGACTGCCATTGACTCAACAGCACAGACGCCTCCGTTTGCAACGGTGTTCGAATAGAGCCAAGTGGACGGTGGAAAAGCACAGGGTCGTGTTCTCAGATGACTCACGCTTCTGTTTTAGGAATGACAGTCGCCGTGTACGAGTCTGGCGCCGAAATGGTGACAGGTCCAAGCCGGCCGCATCTGTGGAACGTTACACCGCGCGACAACAATGTCATTTACCAGCAGGATAACGCCCTACCACAGACAGCACGCATCGGCCAACATACCTTGCAAGGTACCCAGTTGCTTCCCTGGCCATCACTCTTTCCTGATCTCTCGAATACGTCTGGAACGTGACAGGACAACGCTTACGTGCGCTGTCACCGTCGCGTTTAGAAGACGAACTCTGGCAAATGGTTGACAGGGAATGGGCAGCGATCCCTCAGGACACCATCCACATGCTCATTGTCTCTGTACCTATACGTGTTGCTGCCTGTATCGCTGCCCGAGGTGGTCCTACAACCTACTGAGCAAACGGTGTTATCGCTCAGTGTATAGGTGCACCATGTTGCAATAAACATCACTTATTGTTTTTTGCTGTCTCTCTCTGTTTGCCGATTTTCATCACTCTTTGCCCACTCCTTCTTGGTGTCTTATTTTCACTGTCAAGTAGTGTATATGGAGACAAAAATAAATTGAAGTGTAAAATAAATTAGATTGCGTAGGAATATTCTTTATTGTTTGCGTTTTAATTTCCATTTCAGTGATAATTTATTTCTGCAAAATTAACAGTTTATGCAAATAAATTCTATTCGAGTCTTTTGCCATAGAAATGTATGCAATGAAGTGGGGTTTGTCTTATCCCTGCGCCACATGACCTATTGTCTCAAAAATGTCTAGTCATTGTCCAAACAATGGTACCCCACGGGGGGGGGGGTATATTATCAAATTGGTATCAGTCAAAAAGTTTTAAGTCCTTTAAAATGAAGGATAACATGCTATAATTGTGATCAGTTGGAACACCGGTACAGGTTTTTCAAATTATTTTGTATAATTAAAAAAATCACAAACTGCCTAAAATGAATTCTGATATGAGAAAGCTGAGTTGATTCACACTCAGTTAATTTCTATAGGCAAAGCCTCTTATTACCTTATCAAAAGAAGCATTTTGGGCTAATTTTTCTTTCGCAGTACTGTAGTTGCATTTAAGCGAGTCTGAGTGCCGTGCATGTATTTTTTTTACTCTTTTAAAGCTTAACACAATCCTTCACCTTTCATGAAGGGGGTCTCCACATTGATTATTTCGCGAATGTAAACGCACGGAAATCTTTCCGTGCTTGCTGATGAGCTGAGATATTTTCTAACTGTACTTAAAGCTATGGCTGACAATTTCCAACCATTTACCAAATACTTTTAGTAGAATTTTGTAAAACAGTTATCGTGTTTTCTTCCATCTTCCCTGAGATACTATATTTTCTAGGTACTAGAAAATGCCTAGTGGGCTTAACGGTTAACACGAACTT
Organism: Amaurobius ferox; assembly: GCA_951213105.1. Lineage (NCBI taxonomy): Eukaryota > Metazoa > Arthropoda > Arachnida > Araneae > Amaurobiidae > Amaurobius > Amaurobius ferox. The sequence goes on from OX578153.1 coordinate 75,298,767, forward strand.
GCAAATTAGACCACGTCAGACTAATCAGAAAACATTTCTTCTAGTGCGAGTTCAAATGCAAACAGTAAGTGCCAACTCCAGAAACTTTTTGGAGCTAATCTATACAATTATGTATCCATTTTGCTTAATTCTTTAATATTTAATATTTTCTCTATGCTAGGAAAAGGCAAAAATCCCCAGACCTTGGATAGGTCCGGTCCATTGCACATACTTCTTGGTACTTATAGCCGTACAGGATCATCTTTTACTGGAGACCTGATAAAGAGTTTTCCACTTTCTTTCTACCACTAGGAACCGTTGCGTTTTATTCAATCGACTCGATTGATGGGGTGAAGCTCGGGAATTGTTAAATCACTTTTTCAACTGCAGAATATCTGAGGTAATGTATAACGAAAGCATCTACCAAAATTAATAATGTGCCATAATCGATCTTCTGTTCCAACCGAAAGAGTGATGAGTTATATGCTCAATGACCATGTCCTCTCTGCCCATCTTCATCGAGACAAAACAATGTGGTGTGTCGAACACAAAGAAATTGTGATAGTCCAACAGTTACGTTTTCTGACGAACCAAAATTCACAGGATACAGTGGTTCAGTATATGTAGGCAGGTTCATTACCATGGCTATGTATTGCTAAATATACGTTCACATCAAGCAATGGTCGACCTTGCATTTCAATTTAAATATTAACATTCCACTTTAATGCAAACGTTAATGGTCAGGGAAAACTGGAGCAACGTAAATAAGCACAAATGATACAATAATGCAGCATACAGCTGTTTCGAGGATACGCTGGATTTCCTTCGTCAGTGCAAGAGAATCAACAAACCCGAAATCCAAAAGAGGAATGGACGCGAAAGGAAGACGTGGGGGATTATATATCTAAGATCTGGATTAAGAGAGGACCAATCAGAAAGCAGCTACCAAGAATAGTCCAGCCAAGCCAAAACGAGCAGTAATGCACAAGATCGGCTTGTAGGGCGCGGTAGACCACTGGTTAGCGCGCTGGAATTGCACTCGGTAGGCCCGGGTTCGATTCCAGCCACTGCCATAACTGCCGCCGTGTTCACGCGGAGTACGATCACGGTAAACATGTGGGTCCGTAAGTCCTTCCGAGAGGTTGGTGGTAGGGGAAGGAGGGTACGGTCCCTGTGGATCCCACTGGGTTTCGGTCTAAATTGGGTTGCACTTCCCGGCCGTCCAAACAGTTACCTTCACCTTTCTGGTAGGTCGGATGGTCTGGGTCTCAACAACAACAAGATTGGCTTGCGCTAAAATTTCATACTGGATATAAACACAGCAGGAATATCCCGACAATATAAATAAAGTCTAAACAAGAATAAAATAAGATAAAAAACCTTGGGTATATAATTCCCCCTTCTTCCTTTCGCGCCCATTCCTTTGTTGGGTTTCGGGTTTGTTGGTTCTCTTGCAGTGACGAAGCAGATCTAACGTATCTTCGAAACAGCTGTATGCTGTATGATTGTGTCATTTGTATTTATTTATATTGCTATGGTTTTCCTTATCCTTCACACAAAGATTATTTTACTTATTAATGGTCAAGTTTACTTTCAATTAAATGACTCGTTTTCATGAGTTTTGTTTTCCTTCCCATACGGTGCATATATTAACAAAGATCAATCATGCTTAAAGCATTGATGATGAAACACTTTCCAACTTCAATGCAATTTTATTTAAACATGTCTAAAATGCAATACATTCCTCGGTAATATTTTAAAACTTATCACAATACTACATTAATTTATTATATTTGAAAACTTAAACCTTCATAAAAAAAAAATGAACTTCATTCAAATGACGGCACTGAAATATAAATTGCCTGGTTTAAACATCTCTAAAATATGATACATTCCTCGGTAATAATTTTAGAATTATCATAATATTACGATAATTTATTGTATTTGAAAACTTCATCGAAAACAACTGAAATTCATTCAAATGACGTCATAGAAAAAATAACACGCCTGGCTCTCTCTACAAAAGCAGCATTTCATTCATAAATAATTTCCCATTCATGTCATTCATCACAATACTATAATAATTTCTTTTATTTAAAAATTAAGACCATGGAGCTACAGGTAATTAAACTGTATGCGTAAAACTTCATCGAAAAAAATCGTCCTTCTCTTTATCAAATCAATGAATATTTCATTCATATCAGCTACGGAGACTCCATGAAATAAATGATTTTGTGTTAAAGAAATACAGCCATTCTAACACAACTCATTCTACATATTTTGCTGTTTACATTTTACATAGGTGAAAAATTGGCTTCGTTGTAGAAATAATCAAATTTGGATGAGCATTTAAACACAAATATATTGTAATTGCGTTGTTTCAGTATGTAGATGCACAGAATTTAAGCATAAATAAAGTAGTTTTAGGACGGAATTCAGAATTTAGAATAGGACGGAATTATGAAGTGTATGCGGGGCTTGTTTATCTTGATATATTGGTGTTAGATATTTGATATTTACAATGTATTTTGTGTTTCTGTTTGGATGTAGTAAATCTCGTTGTTTATGTTTAGGTGTAAAGTCAGTATCGGTCTTTCAACTTTTATATATTTTTAGTTTTAGTATATGTACTAGGTTTGCGACATTGTATCCGCTTCCGGAAGTGTCGTCATGACATGAAGCTGGCTAAACCAGGAAGTGGGTGTCACAATTCCCCCCGGCGAAATTTTGATTCATTGTCATTCTTCAATTTTCTATTTCTTATGTAGTATATAAATGTACTTGTTTGAGCAGCTTAGCGCCTTTGGGTATATTTTCAGTAGATTGTTTTAGATGAGGTTAATAGTTATATTTATATGCATATATATATATATACATATATATATATATATATATATATATATATATATATATATATATTAGAAAGGAGTAATAATAAAAATAATTAATTCAAGTAATCGTCAAATATTAGCGTCACCATAGAAGCAAAACCACTGCCATAATGCCGATAATAGCAAAGAATTCGAAGGCCCAAATTCGAAGATTAAAAAGAATTAAATTCATCTTCAGGTCTGAGTATTTAATTCTAATTAACCCAAACAAATGCCTGTTTCAGATTGGACAATAGTACATTACTATAAATGTCCAAACTCAGACTACAGGCACCAAAGATGAAAAAATGAAGATAAGAAACATTAGGAAAAATTTTACTACCATGTGGCAGGAACCTTTTTTCTTTCACCACGTGTATATGCGATCAACCTCAACAATATAATAAATATCTAGAAGCACCGGAATGAACATGATGAAATAAACATAGGCGGCAGTACGAACGGTCACAGCGATACTCCCAGACCCGTCCAGTGAGTCAGAGCAGGCGTCAGGACTATTACCCGTACAAGCAAAATAGAATATGAACATGAAGCAAAGATGAAAATTCTTACTAAACAAGGGATTCATAGAAGAAATGGATGAACGAGAATGCCACTGTACACCATTATAAGGGAGCTCAAATCGTAGTTTCAAACTGGCTAAAGTTACACTTTTTTAGTGAAAATAAAATTGAAAACATTAATATCAATGTATCTTATTTTCAGATGTCTTTGATTTTTCTAATTTTCTTAGCTTATTTTATTATTTTTCATTTTTATTTATTAATATAATTAATAAATAATTATAATTTTTTTATTATTATTGTTAGCCACTATGATTGAGAAGGTTCTCTTGGATGTTATCGAGTGGAAGTTGATACACTGAGTTGATAATTTTAATAACGAATTTGAGAGGACATGCATTATTAGTCGCTGTACTCAATAATTCCATAGAATGTGGTAATTTATAATTTTCATCAAAAATTTTATTGATTGTAAGAGCCTGGTTTATTATAATATTTCTAGAAACTGATATTTGCAAACAAGAGTCAAAATATTGAATTTTTGATGTATTAAATTTAAAATCTTGCCTTTTATCATAGAAGCTTATAGCCATATTACAATTTTTTAATTCTAAATTTAAATCTAAAAAGTTTGCAACATTAGAATCATTATTACTTGCATTTAATTCCGAACCTTGCATTTAATTAATGAACCAGGTATGGCCCTTTAATTTATTCATTTATTCCTTTCAATTTATTCATTTTCAAAAAAAAATTGTGGAAGCCAGAAAGGCCTAGCTCCATGTGCAAAGCCATGTTTCTGTTTTGTAACAATTCATCTTATACACAATTCTTGCATTTACACTATGTATGTTTATGCAGGGAACAAGGGGATTAGTACCTTAAGTACCTACATTACATATTTGATTTATAAAACTTTTATCTAAGTGTGCAGTTAAGGGATTATATTCACACATCTTTACCACCTGTATTTCTTTTTCCATTCCTTAACTTATATATGGAACAGCGAAAATGGAGTATTTTATACCTGTTTTATTTATAATGTTTTATTTATGATGTTCTCATTATATTCTCCAACAGCTTGTCGTATAGTCATTTTCAATATCACATTTACACTTCTGTCTATCTTCTTTTCATCTTTACTATACAGAACAATTTCAATTAATAACCAATCTCAAGTATATATAATTCAAGTAAAATAAAAATTTTTCAATCTATATAAATAAAAATGAAAATCTGTCTGTCTGTCTGTCTGTCTGTCTGTCTGTCTGTCTGTTTGTCACACCATCACGGGAGAACGGCTGAACCGAATTTGATGAAATTTTGTGGGTAGCCCAGAAATAGCCCCACTTAAAATTATATCCGTGTTTTGAGTTTCTACGACCAGTGGTTCTCGAGATATTAGTAAAAAACGAAATTTTTGTTTGTCTCATCATCACGGAAAAACGGCTGAACCGAATTTAATGAAATTTGGTGAATAGCCTTGAAATATCCCCCCATAAATTTTGTCCAAGTTTCGAGTTTCTAAGACCTGGGGTTGTCGAGATATTAATGAAAAACGGAACTTTTTCCTAGGAGTTCTACTCCCTAACTCCGTGGTTTATCCAAACGAAAAGCTTGAAAATCGTTTGAAAGTGAATTAAAATTTAATCTCTGAGTTTGATGGGAGATTGTTTGCGTTAATTAGTCACTTTCTGAAAACATGAATTGTTTGAAACATGATTTAAAGGGGAAATCTATCTCCATGGTTCATGGTTTATTTAAAACAAGCTTTTACGGAACAATGAGAAGTATAGAGAAATCAAAATCGTTATTTAATTTCTCAGTTTATGTTATAAGACATGACATATTTAACATGTTATAAGATTCTATCTTATATCATGTTACTCAGAAACGCAATTAAATTAAATCTGTCTGTTAATTTTAATAATTATTTTTTCGATTTGAATAATAAATAAATGGATATAAAAATATATTTTAGAAAAGAACGATTTGATTTTTCTTATAGCATTTTTGACTGGATAATATCAATTACGGTCTTCAGGTTTAAAAATTATTATTATTTATATTTTCGGGGATTATTGATTCAAGGATTATTGATATTTTCAAGTTATTATGCAATTATTTTATTATGACAAAAATTGTTTAAACTCATATATTGTATGTTGTACGAATCTTCTACAAATACACGTGTATATCTTTTAATCTACGAGAATATAAGAAGTACAGGTATATTGACATATGTTTTGATATATATTGGCATATATTGGAATCAATTACGACCTTCTGGTATAAAGAGTACGGATATTATTGATGTTTTCAATTTATTACGTCATCTCTTTTATTTTGGCAAATATTTTTGAGACGCATATTGTAATACGGGTAATCTTCTACTAACACATTGGCATATTTTCTGATCTGCGACAATATAATTAGTACGGGGTTGCATATATTCATTCAATTCCTATTTTTCTTCTGTAAATTTGCTTACAAAAGGGGGCAGGATGTTTTATTCTTCAGATCTGATCGTGAAGATAATTTTGCATAGTGAGAACATATATTCTTAAACTTCTCTTTAGGAGCAATAAATTTAATATTTTAACAGAATTTGCACGTGATTGCGAACTTTAAGTTTCTTTAAATTATACACTCCGTACGAATAACGGGTGTGCTGTTAGTGGTTAATAAATTTTAACATTTTAGGAGGATATATCATGTTGCTCGGCATCGCAATTAAATTAAATGTGTTTGTTAATGTTTTTATTATTTTTTTTCGATTTAAATAATAAATAAATGGATAAATGGATATAAAAGTATATCTTATGAATGGACGGTTTGATTTTTCTTTTAATTATATTAATTGCTGACTGCGTACATCAATTTCATTTATTTTGGCAAAGAGTTTTCAAGCTTATATCGTATTTAGCTACTAAACTCATATATTGTGTTTAGCCAATAAATTCATATAGCCGATTGTTGAAACAGAAAAAGAGTAGAGCGGGTATATCTTCTAATACAATTGTAATGTTTTCATTTAGTATATTGAAACGCGATAAGAATGTTTCATTCAGATCTGCAAATTCAAAGCTACGAATTTGGAGGAATATCGCTAATTTGACAACTTTTCTTAAACTTTGCCAAATTGGCGGAAATGTCGCCAAATTGATATAAACCTCACACAAACAGCTGCCATAAACCTTCGGGTTGGTCGTGTGGCTTGGGTCTTTTACATATCAATGAAATTTTTTTTTGTTTTGTTAGAAGAGAGTACTGAAATGATGTTTGGTTAGCATTTATCTGTCAGACCAACCATCCTACTTAGTAATACATTTAGCGAATTTTTAAAATGTCACCAAATTGATAAAAATGTTTTCAAATCTATAAAAATATCTTGAAATTGATAAAATTGCGCTACATAAATGATATTAACTGTTTTTTGTTAGGGGATAGTATTGTGATGATATTTCGTCAATTTGTCGCAAAGTGGAACTGTCAGTTCTACAGTCCCACTTGGCGAAAAATTTGGCGATTTTTTAAAATGTCGCTAATTTGACGAAACTGTCGCCAAATGTTCCATAGAAATATAACTATTTAGACGATATTTTTTCTACCAATTTATTTGAAGCAAATGATATCATGTCGCTTAGCAACGGATTTAAATCCAATGTGTTTATGCGGCAGACGATTTTTATTAAATCCTTTCCGATTTGAATAATGAAGATATGTATATAAAATAAATTTCATTGCCATTTCATTTTGGACTGGATAATATCAATTATACTCTTCAGGTTTAAACATTATTATTATTGATATTTTACGGAATTATTGATTCAGGGATTATTGATATTTTTAAGTTATTACGCCATTGTTTTATTGCGGCAAAAATTGCTGACACACGCATATTGTACGTTGTAAGAGTAATCTTCTAGGAATGCACGGGTATATCTTCTAACCTACGAGAATATAAGTAGTACAGGTATATTGGCATATATTTTGACATATATTGGCATATATATTGGAATCAAGTACAGTCTTCTGGTATGAAGATTAAGGGGATTAATTATATATTCAATTTATTACGTCGTCTGTTGTATTTTACCAAAAAACACTTGTGACTCATATTGCAAAACGGGTAATCTTCTACTAATAATCGGACATTATAAGTAGTACGTGTATATCTTCCCATATAATTTTAGCACTTTAATTTTGACATATATTGGAATAAATGACTGTCTTCAGATTTAAAGATTACGGGTTTATTGGTATTTTCAATTTATACATGTAATCTACTAATACAGGTTATATTTTCTAATATTCGCGTATATAATTAGTACGGGTCCCATACAATTTTAACGCTTTTATTTTGCATATATTGATTCAATTCCATATTTTTTTTTATATTTGCTTACATAAGGGGTCCAAGATGTTTTATTCTTCAGATATGTCCATGAAGATAATTTTATATAGGGAGAACAGAGATTCTTAAACTTCTTTTTAGGAGCATTATATTAAATATTTTAACAGAATGTTTTGATTAAACATGTTATTTAGTATACTATAAGAATTTGGGCATGATTATGAATTTCAAGTTTCTTTATATTATATACTCCGTACGAAGAACGGGTATGCTGCTAGTTATATATATATATAATATATACATATATAATATATACATATACATATATATATTATATATATATATATATATATATATATATATATATATATATATATATATATATATATATATATATATATATATATATATATATATATCTATATATTATATATTATATATATATATATATATATATATATATATATTATATATATGTATATATATATATATCTATATATATATATATATATATATTATATATATATATATATATATATATATATAACATATATATATACATATAATATATATTATATATATATATATATATATATATATATATATATATATATATATATATATATATATATGTAACTAGTGGGCATAATACTTACTCTACTACTGCGAGTAAATTACTTCTAAATTCTTTAAATCAAATTAATGATAGTTTACGTCAGTCTAGCAATAATTACCTTATTCTTAATAATAGTACAGAATTAAAGAATAGATTAACATCAATTAAAAATATAGTAGGATTTCAAACTTTTGATTTTAAAGATCTTTTCAATAATATCAAGATCTCTGACCTGTATGATGTAATTTTAGCCCTATACAATGATTATATTACTAATCTTGCATCTCAAGCCAGTTTTGTTAACTTTCCTAAACTTCTTCACTTTGTTATTTTCGATAATTGTATTTTTCAAGGAAATAAATTATACCTACAAGTCTCAGGAGTTCCACAGGGTGGCTGCAGTAGCAGTATGTTAGCTAATTTATATTTTTTCATTTTGAACAGTCTATTAAATCAATAGATTATACAATATACAGATATGTTGATGATCTGATTTGCTTAGTTCATACTGAAAATTGTGTCATTAATATAGATTTCTATCCTGATAATTTGGAATTAATTCCTAATGAAGCTACTATTAGTAAAAATATTAATTTTTTGGATTTAAATCTTTTTGTTGAACATTCTAATAGAATTGTTACTAATTTATATGATAAAAAATACTCTTTTAATTTTAAAATTAATAAAATCTTACCATTTAATTCCTGCAACTCGTTTCTATTGTTTAGAAATATAATTCTTAATCAGCTTTTCAGAATATATAGATTATCTGATAAAAAGTTCCATGCTTTATATATTGATAATCTAAAAATTACCAGCAATTTATATAAATATCCCTCTTATTTTGTAATTGGTATACTTAAAAAATTCAGAATAGCTGGATTTTCTTGAATTTATTTATTTAATATTGTTTTAAATTTTAGCCTGGCATCTCCCTTCTCTTGTTTTAATTATATTTTATTTATACATCCACTTGGACATTAGCCTTTCTATTTTTGCCCCTCTTCATGGTATATTATCTCTTGTACATGTTTTTTCCTATTACTGTTCTTTATTTCTTACGAATGGCAACAGTATATCTTCTTCCTTTGTGAATGGCAACACTTGTCACTTCTTTCTGTGTTCCTGTGCTTACTAGGTTAGTGTGTTTTTTCAGTCAGTTGTTTGGTATCCATTTTTCCTTTTATTTTTCTTATTTATGTATGTCGTCCAAGTAGAAATAGTTTATAGATATAATCTATCTATTTCTTCAGAAACATACATTTTTGTGTTTGCTTCTACAAAAAATTTGGGCATGATTACGATTTTTGTGGAAGTGGACAATTGATGATTTAGGCTTACAGCCTTGTCCACGTGTATAGCGTTTGTGCTTGATTTCGTTTGTTATTCTTTTTTCGATTCCATACCTTTGTATTTTGATACTTTTCATTGACTTGTTGATTCGATTTTGATTTTATTTATTTGTTTTTTATTTTTTCCATTCCCTTGAGGATTTGTTGATTTATACTTTTATTTCGTAAGCCTGTTAGATTTGTTGAATTTTCGTGTTACAGCTTCTCACTTTCCTTTCATTGGATCTTCAAACCTTTTTTTCTTATATATATATATATATGATAAAAAAATAATTATCTCAAGTATTTAATAAACAAGCTGTTTTACATATATATTATTTTTAGAATTACTATTTATTAATTATTATTAATTTATTACTAATTTATTTTTACTAACATTGTGAAGTGATTATTTTTATAAGACGTTTGACTTGTTATAGATCAAATAACATGACTGAAGGTAATAAATTATTATATATATATATATATATATATATATATATATATATATATATATATGTATATATATGTATATATATATATATATATATATATATATATATATATATATATATATATATATATATATATATATATATATATATATATATATATATATATATATATATATATATATATATATATATGTTTAGGTTCTTCTGGAAAATGTGCAGTTCTCGGCCGCTACTTTCTGGGATAAGTGCTTATGATAGAGGCCACGACTGTTGAAAACGAACCAATAAAATCGAATAAATCAGAACCAATAAATCAGAATAGACGAGAATGTACGTATTCAAGTAGGCATTTATGTGTCCAGGTAAGTTTATAGATTAACTTCAATGCTAAATCTCATCGGATATCGTTGTTGTTGTTGAGACCCAGACCGTCCGACCTACCAGAAAGGTGTAAGGTAACTGTTTGGACGGCCGGGTCATCGGATATAGTGTATAAGTTTAAATTATATACCGAAAAGCAAGTTAGTAATATAATGTGATATTTTGACATAAAGTCTATGATTGGAGTATCCAGAAAAAATCAGGATGATAACTAAAAATGCCAGGTTTAAACAGTTAGCAAGTAATTTATAGCACTTTGAAAGCCTGTAAACGAAAATATTAGTCTGAAAAATTCAAATAAACATTCTGAACTTTACTAAAGTTTTATTTTACAAAATGCAAAACTATTTCGTTTCCATCGGACTGAATATATATATATATATATATATATATATATATATATATATATATATATATATATATATATATATATATATATATATATATATATATATATATATATATATATATATATGTATATATGTATATATATATATATATATATATATATATATGTATATATATATATGTATTTATATATATATATATATATATATATATATATATATATATATATATATATATATATATATATATATATATATATATGTTTAGGTTCTTCTGGAAAATGTGCAGTTCTCGGCCGCTACATTCTGGGATAAGTGCTTATGATAGAGGCCACGACTGTTGAAAACGGACCAATAAAATCGAAAATACACAGATCGAGTCAGAAACACCTGCCATATGGCTGATGCTTACCCGCAACGCACTAAGAGCTTGTATATTAATGGTCTGAAATGCACTTTCAGCATATTTCGTGAGTCTATATAGGTTATTTATATTTATATAAATGGGTCTCTTATTAAATAAAGTGAAAAAGGGTCTAAATCCCAGATGAAACCAATTCTTCACTTAGAACCTGCATTGTTCATCTGCTATCAACATTCTACACATCTGCCTTTTGTGCTACATATCCTTATTCGAGTGTTTAATTCATTTGGTAAAATATGAGTTAAGCCTTTAATTCAGCAATGGTTTGCAGCAAAATCGAAAACGCGTATAATTGAAAAACAGTCTTCACGATGTAGGCGGTGGTAGAACATATAAACCTGACCAAATGTCAATACATTTCTTCCTCTCTTTATCTACAGCGGAGATTTCGCCACCACTTACGCAAGATATCTTGCCTTAAAGGTGCTTTCACACCTGCTGAATTAGGATGTACCTTGTCACGGATCAGGAATGATAAATACTATTTAAACATCAGTTGTGAAGAAAAGACGCCCATCAATGGCAATTTAACGCTTCTTCTGCAGATGAGTAAATAGTCATTAAAATATTGGGTTGAGCTGATAATCTGTATCCAGACTACGCAACTTATATGTATTTGTGATTTCGCGATCTATTTTTGGTGGGAATAACATCCGTGCTTGGGGTTACGAAAATTGTAAACACTTTGGACTTTTATACCTCCGAACCTAATAAATAAAACTCTGATGTGGCCAACACATGACTTTCCTTATATATTGCAATGAATTTACTACTTTTACAGTAAAAAAATAGATTATTTTTATAGTAGATATTTATATTCTTTCCAAGATAATGAATTTTCGTCAGTGAGTCGTCATTTTCATTGATTTAGCGTCATTTTTATCCATTTGGCGAGTTTTTCGTTAATTAAGCAGCATTTAAAAAAGTCGCCAAGTTGGCGACATTCCACCAAATTTGTCGCCAAGATCTCGCCAAGCGTTATGGATGAAGAAATAAGTTATTCTTACAGCAGATAAATGACTATTGGCTTTCAAATAAAAAATATTACTCAAAGTATCTTTTTTCATGATTGGAACGAGCTAGATCCACGAGAATGATGTCACCCAATTTATCGCATGGTATTACATATGAAAAGTGAACGTGTTTCTCAATAGGAAATATTTTTTTTTATTTTATATGACTTTTAGATAATTTTTTTGAAAAATGTGCAATATCTCGAGAACGGTTCATGTTAGCGTTCTAAAATTTATGCCAATCGTTTTCTAATGAAAAATTACATAAGACATGTCTATTTGCGTAACTTTATTCGCGGCTTTGATTTTTTGACGATGTTTTCAAAATTTCATTCGAAAATTTAGGGGGGTTCCGAACATTCGATTGCGTATAAAAACAATAGGCTTCCAGTGTTAACGGATTGTGATTTTTGTACCAAATTTCGTTCGAATCGCTCCATTCGTTCGTCAGTTATCGTCTCCAAAGACTAACTGACACACACACACACACACACACACACTTTCACACACACACACACTCACACACACAGACATCACTTCAGAAATGTTCGATTCGTGATCAGGGATGCTTGAAACGTGCTTTCGCGTCGAAAACTCGAATTCGAATTTTCGACTCCGTCACAATACTTTCCTTATACATTATGTATATAAGGAAATTAAAAATGTTATTCTTATAATAGATACTTATATTCTTTCCAAGATATTGAATTTTCTTCAATTAGTCGTCATTTTCATTGATTTAGCGTCATTTTTATCGATTTGGCGAGATTTTCTTTAATTTGGCAACATTTGAAAAGTCGCCAAGTTGGCGACATTCCGCCAAATTTGTCGCCCAAATCTCGCCAAACGTTGTGGACGGAGAAATAAGATATTCTTACAGCAGATAAATGACTATTGGCGTTCAAATACAAAAGTATTACTCAAAGTATCTTTTCTCATGAATGGAACGAGCTAGATCCACGAGAATGATGTCACTAAATTTATCGCAGGATACCGCATATGAAAAGTGAATATGTTCCTCAACAGTTAGTATATTTTTTTTAATTTATGGAATTTTTTGATACATTTATTTAAAAAATGTGCAATATCTCGAGAACGGATCATGCTAGCTTTCTAAAGTTTATGTCAATCGTTTTCTAAGGAAAAATTACATAAGAAATGTCTATTTGCGTAACTTTATTAAAAGTTCTGATTTTTTGATGATTTTTTCAAAATTTCACTGGAAAATTTAAGGGGATACTGAACATTCGATTGCCTTTAAAAACAATAGGCTTTCAGTATTCACGGATTGTGATTTTTGTTCCAAATTTCATTCGAATCGCTCCGTTCGTGAAATATCGTCTTCACAGACTCACTGACCCCCCCCCCCCCCCACACACACACACACATACATCACCTCAAAAATGTTTGATTCGTGATCAGGGATGCTTGAAACGTGCTCTCCCGTCGAAAACTCGAATTCGAATTTTCGACCTTCGTCACAATAATTTCTTTATACATGATGTATATAAGGAAAGTAAAAATGTAAATAATTTCTCTTGTTTTGAGGAAAATAGGGACCAAATTTTAAATATATAAAAATTATTTTAATATTTTAATATTTTGAATTTCTTTTTATCTCCGAAAAATCTTTTAAAAATAACTGTCCGGGTGAGTGTTCTTTTTTGTTATTCTTTTTTACTTTCACTCGAAATATCTTCAATACTATAAAATATAGATATAAATAGTAAGCGACAAAAATATCCATTAGTTTCTAAATCTACATTTATTTAAAAAAAGCTCTTATAGTTGTCGAGTAATCGTCTCGTCAAGTTGATGAAGATCGAAAATTTTCCGTTTTTCAAGTTTGTAATGCTTATATATCCAAAACTAAAAGTTCTAGCTATGAACAATAAGCAATAATTTGTAGCCCTTTGAAAGCCCAGCAAGTGTATGTAATTAGATTTTAAATCGAGCTTTTAGTTTTTAATAGTGGTTATAATTCCGATATTTTAGTATTTTCATCTGAGTTTTCCAATGAGTGGGAAAGCTGTAATATTTAAAATGTCACGAATGTTGTAGCTCAACTTATTTGCTTACTCCTTCGTGAAATGTTGGTGCATAATCAAGAGATATTTTATCTTGTTTAAAAATTTGGGAAATCAAATGGTCTTGGGGATTCAAAAGATATTTCATGATTAATGAGATTTAAAATAAATAGATGGGAAATATATGGATTTATGTGCCGCCAGGCAAGTATCTAAAATCTATCAGATATATTGTACAAGTTGTATAAGTTTAACTTATATACTGCCAAGCCAGTTAGTAAAATAATTTGATATGTCATATTATTCACCCGAAACTATTTCTGCTGCATCGGACTGGAGCTACCGCCTATTATTTTCCTTATATACATAATATATAAAGTATTGTGACGAGGTCGAAAATTCGAATTCGATTTTTCGACGGAAGAGCACGTTTCAAACAGCCTTGATCACGAATTAAACATTTTTGAGGTGATGTTTGTGTGTGTGTGTGTCAGTGAGTGTGTTGATACGATATCTCACGAACGAATGGAGCGGTTCGAATGAAATTTGGTACAAAAATCACAATCCGTGTATACTGGAAGCTTATTGTTTTTAAATGCAATCGAATGTTCAGAACTCCCCTAACTTTTCGAGTGAAATTTTGCAAAAATCATCAAAAAATCAAAACCTTTAAGAACGTTACGCAAGTAGACATTTCTGATGTAATTTTTCCTTAGAAAACGATTGATATGAACTTTAGAACGCTAGCATGAACTGTTCTCGAGATATTGCACATTTTTCAAATAAATTTATCAAAAAATCCCATAAATTAAAAAAAATATATTAACTATTGAGAAACATGTTCACTTTTCATATGTAATATCATGCGATAAATTAGGTGACATCATTCTCGTGGATCTAGCTCGTTCCATCCATAAGAAAAGATACTTTGAGTAATACATTTGTATTTGAACGCCAATAGTCATTTATCTGCTATAAGAATAACTTATTTCTCCATCCATAACGCTTGGCGAGATTTTGGCGACGAATTTGGCGGAATGTCGCCAACTTGGTGACTTTTTAAATGTTGCCAAATTAACGAAAATCTCGCCAAATGGATAAAAATGACGCTAAATCGATGAAAATGAAGACTCAATATCTTGGAAAGAATATAAGTATCTACTATAAGAATAACCTATGTTTTTGCTGTAAAAGTAGTAAATTCGGTGCACTATACATGGAAAGTCATGTGTTACCCACATCAGATTTTTTTTATATAACGAATCGCTGTATTTTTTTTTTTATATAGCTTCATCACGACCAACATATAAACGGAATAAATGAGAATGTCATACTTATAACGTTTACATATGTGCATGTTGTTTCGAAGATTGTTTGCACTACATGTGTAATGAACGATTGGTCGTAAACGTATGTTTCTAATTTTAAAAATACTTTAAAACTGGTTCACTATCGCCGTATGTAAATTTTGATCATGTAACACATTTTAGTAACAAAAAATACAAAATATTCTATGCCAGCTTTCTAGAAAAAAATTTCAATTAGTCAAACAAAAAAGTTACGTTGTCATAGGACCAAAATTACCCGAGATATCATTAATTAAACTCTTTAAGGATTATTGGGGGCAGTATAAAACTTTACTAAACTAAAACTTTTTCTTATGTATGAGTTTTCGAATGGAAAATTTTATCTATTGAAATTAAATTTTTGTATTACCCCTAAAATGTATGTTTCGACGTTTCTTTTGATCAGGTAAAAGCGGTTTAAGTCTTCAAATGTTAACAATTTTTTTAAAAATAAATAATTAATAAATTAATAATAATTTTGAATATTTGAGAATCGTTATAATAAAATAAAATAGCTCCGCCCCCTTTTCGCTGAGCTAGCTTCTTGAGATCTTTCCAAATTGCCGATAAACTGCCAACATCTGGCAACCCTGAAACGACTGTTCAGAAATTGTAACCCTAGATTCACGTCATAGGAAAGGTACGGTATTTTCCCCTTCTGGCTCTCAAAAGAGCCTCCAGTGATGTAATTTTTCATGCTCATAACAGTATAATGTACAGGGAAAGTATTGTGACGGTATCAAAAATTCGAATTCAAGTTTTCGACGAAACAACTTGGCGATTTTTCGCCTCAGATTAAAAGTCAAAACTGCAAAAATGACGCTAAATTGATGAGTTAATTATCAAAATATTTTAATATATGGTCTGTATTACTTATTGCGGATGCTCTCAACAGTGACGAATTCCTTATCTAAAATATCATTCGGAAATGCGTATTTTTTACATCCCCCCCCCCTCCTCGCGTTGTCAATCGCACTGCAATACTCAAGAGATTTAATAACGATAATAATAGTAATGATAATAAATAATGTTATTACTGTTGTGTTATTTATTAAAACAAAGGCAGGGATTTTGTGAAGAAAAAACATAACGAAATTCGTAAAAGCATTCGTCGAAAATTCCAAAAACTTGACTATTTTCCGTGAAATGTTAATTTTAATTCCAACAGTGAATAAACTTCAAATTCTAAACTTTTTTAATGCAACAATTAACATTGTGAAAATTTTAAATGCTAAAACCTCCAAGTATTCTCTCTCCCCTCCCATTTTTAGAAAAGAGTATGAACGATCAGTAAAATTATTTGTTCAAATCTCTGTATCCTGTTCATCATGGGTGCAAATTATATTGAGCAATCTGAAAATTCAAAGTATAAGTATTTTTACTTTCCCTGCAATACATGGTAATGTATAGGGAAAGTATTGGAATTATATCGAAAATCGCAACTCAAGGTTTTCGACGGATCTACACGTTTTGGGACCTCTAGAATACGAAAAAAACTATTTTTAGCGTGACGTCTGTGTGTGTGTCTGTGCGTGTATGTCTGTCAGTCTGTGCAGATATTGTATCCACTCTAGCTGAAATACTGATAAACCCAATTTCAAAAAATTTGGTAAGCAAATCACTTGTAGGCTAACCTGGTGCTGATTGGATTTTGATACCATTCGGAAAAAAAGAATTTGCCTTTTTTTGAGAAATGGCCCGCAAAAATCGTTAAATCAAAAAATAAAAGATGGCATATGCTCAGATTTTTTTGTCCTTATGCTTTTGAGCTTGGGAAATGCGGATTGGATCTCCCGTCCTTCATTATTTTTATCTCATTTGCTGAATTTCTGCTTGTAAAAGGTATTTCTAAAAGTTCTTGAATAATGTATTTATTGATCTGGCACAAACTCATAACACTGCGTCGTGGATCTTATACATGTTTACTTTTTCATCCTATAGAACTTAGTACAGGCAAAATATTGTTTCCACGAAATTTTTTTTCGATTTCTACATTTTAATGCTAATATATGTTTTAACAGCTGCTGAATACATTTTGACTGTTTTTAGACTGGTGCCCGTTTATATCTCTGCGGCCGATTGAGTGTTTTGTACGCGATTGTTGCTTGTGACCGCGATAGCTGCTACAAATATTAATGGATTTTCACGAAACTGTATATCCGGCTTTGTCATCGAAAAATCTAGAACTAATAGAATTTTTTGAAATTCGACTCAAAACTTCGAAATTTATTCGAAATTTTATATTTACTTAACATGGCACCACAGGATAAGATTTGACATAATTTTGCATAAATGGGGTTATTTCATTTGATACAATTGTGCTCTCGACGCCAATAGCTCCCCCTCTAGGAACCTATGGGAATGGGGGGGGGGGGGGAGTTACCCTCCCGAGGGTGTACATTCTGAAACTTGATATCAATCGTAAGATTTTTTCAAGCTCTTTAAAATGAAGGGTAACATGTTATAATTTTGATCATTTGGACCAGATTATTCAAATTTTTTCTTGCAAAATTTACTAAAACAAAAACTCGAGCTATTTAAAATCGTGTTCTTGTATGGGAAAGTCAAGTTGAGCCAAATTCCAGTTGAAACTTCACATACACGTAGGAATTAACTTATAAGTAATGAGAGAATTTTTAAATCGCGGAATTTTATTGGGAAAATTTTGTAAATTTTGGAATTTTTTGTTCCAATACTCTTTCAGCTGTAATTTGAGAACTACTAGACACAACATTTATTTTTACACCAATAATACTTGCATACAAAATATCCAAAATTTACACGTCGTCGAATGTAGGAGGATTGAAGTTGGCCATGTCGCGGAAACAAATGAAAATATTAAAAACTAAAAAGGACTATTAGTGAGCGCCAGCGAACTGGGGGTGAGCTAGCGTTTGGTATAAGGGGGCTGTGTTGTGCGCCGAGCTGGATGAAAGAGATCACGAAGCGAGTTCTGAGGATTAGTGAGCGCCAGCGGACAAGGGCGGACCCTTAATTACGTTTGCGTAGCAGGCGTGACACCGATGGTTGGTGAATGCCAGCGATCAGTGTGAGCTCCAAGGGCCACAGAGCATCAACGAGCAGGGGCTGCAGATTCCAAGGGGGAAAATAATAAAGGAAGTTTTATTTTAAACAATGGAAAAAATACTGAAGTTATAACTTTATGGGAAACGAAAGCATAGGGCCACTAAAGTTTGTAGTATATATATATATATATATATATATATATGTATAAAAGTGAATATACAAAAATACGATACTAATCACATTACAAATATAAACAATTAGCCAAGCAAAACAGACGCAATGCTGCTCACTACTGCCTAGTATATATAAGAATGTCAAAAGAACAAGATGGGAAAGTGCCAACAGGTAAAATATTAAGTGGCCAAGGGGGAGTGTGACCCCTTGTTCCCGGTTATAGCCAGCTAATACTCCTAGGAAACACTCCCGGAGCCGATACCTTCCTGTGGTCTAATTTCCATGTAACGGTCAAGCAAAAGACATGAACCAGGAGCGGAAGCATAGACCACGAGAATATTCAACAAGATAAAAATGGAGTGAAAAAAGTTGAAAAAGAAAAACAAATCCTGTAGATAGTGAATGTCCTAGTGTCACTTCGTCTTTAATGTTTCCGATTCAAAACAAATTCGTATTTAATGTTTCGGACCTTAGGACCTTCACTGTCTTCGGTATTTGTTTTCCTTTTTCAACTTTTTTCACTCCATTTTTATCTTGTTGAATATTCTCGTGGTCTATGCTTCCGCTCCTGGTTTATGTCTTTTGCTTGACCGTTTCATGGTAATTAGGCCACAGGAAGGTATTGGCTCCGGGAGTGTTTCCTAGGAGTAATAGCTGGCTATAACCGGGAACAAGGGGTCACACTCCCCCTTGGCCACTTAATATTTTACCTGTTGGCACTTTCCCATCTTGTTCTTTTGACATTCTTATATATATGTATATATATATATATATATATATATATATATATATATATATATATATATATATATATATATATATATATATATATATATATATATATATATATATATATATATATATATATATTATAAGAAAATGTATTTACATGTATATTTTGATTACCTGTGACTTATCCTTTATTGAAAGTTGTATAAAGAGCACATGATGTAAGAATGAAATTATAAATAAAATAAAATAGATCCAAAGTTTGGCTTGAAAATAAATCCTTTATAAATAAAACAGGTACTAAACACGCATTAAAACACGCACTCCTTTCCCTGTTTCATATATAATGTAAGCATTTGAAATCTGGTTATCACGTTGAGGAAACCTTGGTATAATTTAAGCCTGTAATTACACACAATAATGAAATTAAAATCAACATTTTAAAGAATCATATATGTGATACAGGTAATAATATATATATATATATATATATATATATATATATATATATAAAAATAAAAATTGAAAGATTTTAATCGAAAATTATGCATAAACTACTGTATGTACAAAAAACCCATCTCTAGCATATCTGTTACAAATGAGTAACTATAGACCAAGACTAAGGATAAAAATAGAAGGTAACTTATCACTACAATGGAAAGGGGATGAGAAGAATATTAGGATACAAAATTCACAATTAAAAGTATATAAATATAAATAAAAATAAAAAGAAAACACGGCAAAAATGAGAAAAGGCAATAATAATTAGCTCAAGATAAAAGATTAAGACATAGAGAACAATCAATTGAAACTACATAAAAAATGGCGGTTAGTTCGAAATTGCATTCTCATCAGGACAGCCATACAATTCGAATTAAAACCGATAGAATAGCCAGTTTCTGACAATGGCGATAGTATTTAACTATAGACACCATTGGAATTGTCTACTGGCTAGTGGAAGGAGAAAAATAAATCAATTGAATTACAAATCAGAAAAATAATACCTCCTCGAGCAGAAATATGAACTCATAAGCATTGTTACCACGTGTAAGTTGAATAAGCAACTGAGCATTTCACCTCACTTCGTCAATGCGAGTGGGCACCGGAATGAATACATTTGAACGATACATAATATGTATGGAGACTTTCAAAAATAGTAATCAGTATAGGACTTAGGACTTGGAAGATAGGAAGTGGAAAATGGTCATTCGAAAATAGTAAACAGTATTAGACTCAGGCCAAGTGGTAAATTAGGTGATAAGAATGGGTGAATTCTCAAAATTGAGTTATCCAATCAAAGATAAATAATGCATGTGTAAAATTATTACGTGGTATATTTAAAATTATTAATAATATTATTTACAAATACTTCCGACAGGGGCGGCAAATAGGGGGCGCGAGGGGGCGCGGTCGCGCCCCCAAATTTTATGCTCGTCGTCCATCGGCTTCTCCCATTTTTTATCGACTGTTCACTGGTCAGTTTTCTCACACCATGGAGCTTCAAAAGCGCCAACCTTCACAGTGAATTTCCCACTTCCGGCTGGAACGAATCCTTTTCAATTGAAAATTTCAAGTGTCCGATTAAATTTATGTGTAGTTAGAGCATGCTCATCCATTCCTTCCGCTAGAAATGCATTTCAGCAGCTCAATGCATTATATTCTTTTATAGAAACATCCTATAAAAGACATGCTATTTTCGAAAAAATTCGCTCATCAACAAATACTTTTTCTGGAGACTTTTCAACATTACAATCACTAGTGATACGAGGTTATCTTCCAGAGTTAAAGCCATAAAAGCACTACTAATTTTAAAGTGGGGATTTTAAAACTGGAAGAATTATCTGAAAACAATTATCTCAATGGTGGAAGAGCCGAAGTCCTTTTAACATGCATGACATCGTTTGAATTTTTGTTCACTTTGTTTGTATTGAACAGTGTTTTTGATCAATGCAATACTCTCTCAAAGCATCTTCAGTCATCTGATCTTAATTTTCAGGCTGTGCAAGTTTTGGCTAAAGCTACTATTGACTGTTAGTTCTTTTCGCACTGATGCTTATTTCAATCAAGTGTGGAGTTTTGTGACAGAACTTTGCGAAAAAAATTCTTATTTTGGATCAAAACTAAAAAGGCGTAAAAAAATTCCAAACGAATTCGGAGGCGGTGAAAAAAATCCCCATGATGATGTTAAATCATATCACAGAATCAATATTCAATATGAAATTATAGATTCAGTATCTAATGAAATTGAGACAAGATTTAATGAGAGCAATATATCTGTTTTATTTGCCCTTAGTTCAGTATTATCCGGAACACATATTTTTGTAAATTGACAGAAGAATTATCTATTATTCGATATGCCTGTGCAAATAATTTTTTTATAGAGGGAACAGAAATTCTTAGATCTCATTTTAGGGAATTAAGATATATATTTTAATAGACATTTTTGCAGAACAACATTATCTAGAATACTAATGAAATTTATACATATTTTAAATCTCGAATGTAAACAAAAAAATGCAGATATTTTTCAATGTTTCATGCTTTTTGTGGGGCTCCGAAATGCCCAGATCTACCCTGGACTCATGGGTAATCTGACCCTGAGTTTAATTGTATCATAAAGTCAACTCTGAAACAGAATAGGTTTCATGAAAATGGTTAAATATTTAATACCAATGGAATGTTGCTATAGTTTCGTAACTGGTGATTGAATAAATTATTCAAGTGCATTTTTATGTATTTTGATGTGGATTCTTGATTTCAGAACTTTTAATAATTTATACATTCTTTTACCATTGTTGCAACATAGATTATATCAAAGAAATTACATTTAATTATTAGTGTAGATTTTCAAAGTTATTGAATTTCTGTCAATTTAGCAATATTTTCGTCGAATGTTTTTCCATTTTGAGACATTTTCCTAAAGTCGCCGTTTGTCGCCAATGTCACCAAATTTGCTTCCAAGTAGGACGGACTCCCAGTGAAGCATAACTAATATACTGTCCGTTTATTAATTAGTTTGAATTGCAAACCAATCTTACTTATGCGTTGGTTTTAAATTTCATCAATTTGGCGCTATTTTCGTTAATTTAATGTCGTTTTCATCAATTTGCCAATATTTCCAATATCAATTTCGCCAATATTTCACCAAACGCTCCGGACAGACAGAGAAACATAAAGTTAGACCTACGTCATTACAGAATAAATATCGTTATCAGGTTCAATTTAGTAGAATAACCGTATTCACTCTTAAAAATTTTGTAAAGCTGAAGTGAACTCACCTTTCATGGATAACTTCCGGCAAACGTGATTGAAGTAGTTTTCGAGAAAATTTTCTGTGATACCTACTGCTGACTTATCCTTATTTTTCCTCGGAAACCACAAGCGTACCCAGAATTCCAAATTTAATCCTTTCAGTTACTGAAGGAACTAAACGCCGCCAGAATTAGTTTTTTATCTGGTTCGATGCCAAGATACAGTCACTCCCCTCCTAAACTAATCCTATTTGTTGCAACGTGCAGACGATTTTTTTCATTTATTCATTTTTACATTCCCTACAATACATAGTATATGTATATAAAGGGAAAGTACTGTAATAGAGTCAAAACTACGACTCTTAGATTTCGAGATTTTGATGAATCTGCACGTTTTGAGTGACTCTGAGTACGAATAAACAATTTTTTCCATAATAGCTGTCCGTTCGTCTGTCTGTCTACGTGCGTATCTGTGAGGCTTTGGAGACAACATCTCTCGAATGAATTTAACAAATTGAATGAAATTTGATAAAAAAATATTTCAATCCATGAAAGTCAGAAGCCTATTGATATTTAAGACGAATGGCCTAGAGGAATACCCTTAATTTTCCAAACATTTTTATTTAAAAAATAAAAAATAAACATTATAAAAAGATCGTATTGACAAATATGTCAAAAATAACTATTTCATATGAATTTTTTTTTAATGAATACTATTTCTTTATAGGATTCTAATACGTGCCGTTTTCGACATATTTTATGATATTGATTTGAAATGTAAATGTTCATTATTAATTTTCTGTAATTTTCTAATTATTTATTTATTAATATTTTATTTATTGATTGATTTGTTTTTCTTAGATTATACTATGGATGCAGTCAGGGGCGGCAAATAGGGGGCGCGAGGGGGCGCGGTCGCGCCCCCAAATTTTATGCTCGTCGTCCATCGGCTTCTCCCATTTTTTATCGACTGTTCACTGGTCAGTTTTCTCACACCATGGAGCTTCAAAAGCGCCAACCTTCACAGTGAATTTCCCACTTCCGGCTGGAACGAATCCTTTTCAATTGAAAATTTCAAGTGTCCGATTAAATTTATGTGTAGTTAGAGCATGCTCATCCATTCCTTCCGCTAGAAATGCATTTCAGCAGCTCAATGCATTATATTCTTTTATAGAAACATCCTATAAAAGACATGCTATTTTCGAAAAAATTCGCTCATCAACAAATACTTTTTCTGGAGACTTTTCAACATTACAATCACTAGTGATACGAGGTTATCTTCCAGAGTTAAAGCCATAAAAGCACTACTAATTTTAAAGTGGGGATTTTAAAACTGGAAGAATTATCTGAAAACAATTATCTCAATGGTGGAAGAGCCGAAGTCCTTTTAACATGCATGACATCGTTTGAATTTTTGTTCACTTTGTTTGTATTGAACAGTGTTTTTGATCAATGCAATACTCTCTCAAAGCATCTTCAGTCATCTGATCTTAATTTTCAGGCTGTGCAAGTTTTGGCTAAAGCTACTATTGACTGTTAGTTCTTTTCGCACTGATGCTTATTTCAATCAAGTGTGGAGTTTTGTGACAGAACTTTGCGAAAAAAATTCTTATTTTGGATCAAAACTAAAAAGGCGTAAAAAAATTCCAAACGAATTCGGAGGCGGTGAAAAAAATCCCCATGATGATGTTAAATCATATCACAGAATCAATATTCAATATGAAATTATAGATTCAGTATCTAATGAAATTGAGACAAGATTTAATGAGAGCAATATATCTGTTTTATTTGCCCTTAGTTCAGTATTATCCGGAACAGATGTTGAAAAAGAAAATGTTTCAGCCATATGCAAAATATATAACTTCCAGAAAGAGGAATTGCTATGTAAATTGCGGCTGTTTTATTCAATGGTGAAACATGAAAACATAGGCCATACCAATTTTAAAAGTCGCCTGGATTATTTTAAAGAGAGGAATTTAAAAAATGTGTTTCCTGTCATGACATTATTAGTTAAATTGTTTTTGACTATGCCAATCAGCTCAGACAGTTGTGAAAGGTCTTTTTCGTATCTCAGGAGGCTGAAAAATTACTTTCGCAGTACAATGGGACAAGAAAGACTTTCATCTTTAGCTGTTTTAGCTATAGAACAAGATATACCACTGGATTATGATGCTATTGTAACAAAATTTTCTCTTCTTCCAGACTCTAAGAACCGGCGTTTAAAACTTCAATAAAATGTAAATAAATATAGATATTTGTATTTAGAAAAATTATGTTATTATGTTAACACAATTATGTACAAAAATTATGTTAACAACAATTATTTTTCTCAACGTCAATTCAATTTTGTGATCCCTCTCCTCCCTCCTCCCCCCTGTTAACAAACATTTTATTTATTTCATATTGTGGATTTTCATACATACAAATCTCGCACCCCCAAATGGAATGCTGAAATGCCGCCCCTGCTTCCGGATATTGTGATAAGGCTTTCACACCTCTGTGTTAAAATTGTATATTAAAGTATTGTTTTATTTCTGTGTGATTGAAAGTGTCAATTTCGAAATATAAATGTCTTTTCTACATGTTTTCAATTACATCGACTTTTAAGGGAAGTGAACTCTAAAATCGCAAAAGTGTTTATGTTCCAGAAAAATAGTAATAGTTTTGTATTTTCGCTTCTCAGTCGCTAGTTGGGAACTTGCAGGTTTTGCGCACGCGCGCGTTTGAAAAAGGATTTTGGAAGCAGAGTGGAAGGAGTCGTGGAAAAATGTAGACGTGTGTGTTTGATTCGCGTATGATCGCGAATTTTAAGAAAAGGTGGATTAATTTTGAAAGTGGAAGGATGTGATTAAAATATGTAACATAGTTCGACAAGTTGTGCGTAGAGTCGTTTGGCTCGGTTCAGAGATGAGTCACTCGTGTTTTAAATGAATCAGCCTGGTAGTAATGGAATAATGAGTCTTGTGAAAAGAGAAAATGGTTCTTTCACTGGTCGGCTTGAATCGCTAATGGGGCAAGAGGGAAAGCTCATTTTACAGCGATTTGTATTTGCCTGACTCCTCCTTGTATCCTAAGGTACGAATCAACCAACCAAGATGTCGAATTCCGCCAGCATGATGTTGTGTAGTCAAGTTTCCCGACCATTATGGATTTTGTTCTGCGCAAGAACCTCGATGAGTTTATGCCGAGAGTCCATCCTGATATCCTTTCCCATGGTACAGAATTGTAAATGTTATATTTAAAAGAGACGAGGTAAAGTTTTATATATATTTAGTCTTCCACCTAACGAATAGAGTGTTAATTGTCAAATCCTCGTGAGTATCAAGTCATTGATGATGTTATATGAAAATGTCGTATATGTTCAAAGTATACAAATGTGATATATAAATGTCAAGTATAATATGAGGAATATTGTGTTTATTTTATGTATCAGAAAATATGTGTATTCTCTTGGTTCCTCTTCCTCCAGGGGTGTTCTTAATGGTCACCCTACCGAGTGTAACTCTGAGTTATTGCGAGAAATGCTTGTACTCCACTGTTTTCGATCAACTGCCTTGTTATTTCATGTTTAATAAATGTGTTTGATTTCAAAACTTTGTCTTCTCTGTCGAGTATACCAAAACGTTCGCGACAGAATTGGTGCCGTTACTTTTCTCGGTGAGTGGGGAAGAGCTGAGAGAATTAAAATTTTTAAAAATTTTCTTAAGAATTGAAATTTTGAAGGTTAAAAATTACCGTTGTGCTAAAATGAGTGTTTTCTTAAGTAAACAGAGTTCCATGTTCTGTTTTCGGTATTCTCAAAAACGAGTGTTCTTGGAATTTGATATGTGCCATTTGATAAAAAAAATTGATTTGTTTGCATATTTATGTCATTTGATTTGATAAAAACTGGTTTTATTGTAAATACTGTTTAAGAACATTGCAATTGCATATTGTGTTAAACTATACGAGTATATTTGATTGTTATGCAAAATGGCTCCAATTACTAGAAACAAAAAAGTAAATGTCGGTAAGATGAGTAAAAATTCAAGTAAAAAATTAAATTCCTCCTTGAATTTGTCGCTTGATATTGCTACTGAGTCGGATACTGTTAATTCTAGAAGTAAAGTTAAAAATGTTAGCCACAAAGCTAAATCTAATGAGGAAAATATATCAGATAAATCGCCGGTATGTCTGAATTCTTCTTCTGGCACTTTGCCAAATCAAAACAGTGCTTCATCGGTAAATGATAACATGTTAAAATCATTCCATATTTTCACACCTAAGTTCGCACATCATATTCCAAAATTCTCGGGAAATTCAGAGCTTTCGTTGTCACAGTTTTTGGAAAAGTTAAATTTAGTAGCCACTCATGCAAACTGGAGTGAGTGTGACAAATTGGTTTGTTTGAGATTGAATTTAGAGGGGGAAGCAAATAGATTGATTGAAGAGAATCCAAAGCACAGAAATTGTAAAAATTTGCAGGAAATTATTCACATTTTGAAAGATCATTTTGAAGTGACCGAAAATGTTACTAAAAACATAATTTCACTCGTGAACTTTACACAGAGACCAAATGAGTCGGTTAAACAGTTTTCGATGAGAATCGAAGCTGCTTCATTTAAGGTTGTTCCGGAAGATGTAGATTCCGAAAGTGAGAATAAAATCAGGCAAACACTTTTAAAAACTTCATTTATTAATGGTTTATATCCGGAACTAAAAAGATTGGTGTTGTCACAAAACCCTAGAGATTTTTATTCGGCTAGAAAACTTGCAATTCTTGAGGAATCTATTTTAAATGAAAATAATGCTATGTACTTGACTAATCCGGTACTTACAAAAAAAGGTGTTCTCACACCAGAAAAATATGTTCTCACACCAGATCAAAGTGAAAGTATGTCAGATTTAAAAAGAAAAGTGTTAGAACAGGAAAGGGTCATTGAATTTCTTAGGGGTAAAATAGAAAAATTTAAGTTTAATTCAGATAAAGTTAACGAAAAGCGTTCACCGCGTCCAAAGTGTGACAAATGTGGTAAATTAGGTCACGTTCAAGAACAGTGTTGGAAAAAGGTTTTTCAAAAAAGAGATGTGTACGGTATAAAATGTAGGAAAATTTATACCAGTCCTGGAACTAGGTATCACCAGGGTGAAAGACACAGAGGGCAAATGTCTGCAAATGAGTGGAAGTATAGAAAGCAAGGAACGCAAAATTATAAAAATAAGGAGTCATATAAATCTTTGCAAAATTCCAAAAATCATTCTTCTGGGAATCAGAGTAGATATCCCATGCACAATTATAATAATAGAAAAACTTTTGATAGGCAAACATCACATTTTGAGGAAAATAATATTTGTCATAATATTACAAATTCTTTGTCATCTTCTTCTATTATAAAAGGAAAATTAGTGAGCAGTGAAGTGTCAATATTGATTGATACGGGTAGTTCAATTAATTTAGTGTATGAGGAAGCTTTAAATACTGTACCCATTGCACATATGTTGCTAACATACAAACCAACAATTTTGCGTAGCTTTAGTTCACAAGATACTAAAGTTGAATGTTTAGCCACTATTTCACTAAATTTGGGAAAAGAAAGATTCCCTACCGAATTTTTTGTGTTAAAATCACCAGCTCCTATTTCATATAATGTAATCCTTGGTAACAAGTTTTTACATAAACATAATGCTATTATAGATTATAATCACTTCTGTTTTAAGTTTTCAAACTCTTCCATTCCTTTTGTTGGTTATCAATGTACGAATAATTTACTTTCGATTTCAAATCATGAACCGGCAAATGAGTCGGAAAGTGCAGACTCAAACCTAAGTAGTGTCGCAAAGCGTATTGCTGTGCCTGACTCGCAGATGAGTAGTGGAAAAAATGTTCGTGTGGTAGAGGACTGTAAACCGAAAGAGTTCCATACGAATGCATGTGCCAAATGCAAAGCAGATCTAGCACCGGTAGTGAATGAGTCTCAGGTCATTCGGGAAGAGTATGTGAGCAGAAATTTTTCGGAAAATAATGTAGTGCCACATTTGGGTAGTGAAGAGGTACATATTAACGATTTGGAAAATGGAAGCAAATCTTTTAGAGATTTGGTAGTAAATGCACAGAATGTTACTTTGCATATGGGGGAAAAGCAAAATCATGTTAGAGGTGGTACTGAAGTTAACTTTGTCATTCAACACAAAAACAATCCATGTAATCAGCAATTGGTCCACGTTAATAGATTAACTCCTTTACCTCCTAGACGTAGTGAATTGATTTCTAGCACATATAATGATAACATTGATAATTCTTCAACTCAAGAAACAAGACAATTTAAAAGTAGATATTTTCTAAACCATCAAAATAGGGTTAAAACTCAAAATGTTCCTAATTCACACAAGTATGACTTGCGCCCAAGAGGCCAATTTATTCATTAAAGTTACTTGTCAATTAAGGCAATATGTCAAGAGAGCAATTGGCTCAAAAGTAAAGTAAAATGTTTAGATTATGAAATTCTCACATTTTCAAAAAAAAAAAAAAAAAAGACTGATATTGTTGTGAGATGGACAATTATGTTTCATAATATTATATTTTCAATTGTTTCACAAAATGTTTTGCAAAACTGTATGCTATGTTAAAATGGATCCAATATTTCTGAACTTCTGTGTAATTTGCTTTATGTGTCAGTCAGCTGAATGTTCTGTACTGCAAGTTCTGTGCCAGTGCAGCTTTCTGAATGTGAGTGCCATGTTAATCAGGTTGAAGTAGTGTTTTAAAATTCTAAATACTTAAATAATAATTTTTTTTGCTTTACTTTAATGATAAGCAGTAATGTTTTAAAGTAATTTTAAGATAATTAAGTACTTGATGGATTAGAGTTTTGGTAAGGATTTTTAAGGATAACTGATAATTTTTATCTCTGTTTTATTTTATGAATGTGTGAATGATTTTTTTTTAATTTAAAGGTCTAGTAAATTTTAGAAATTTTTTTTTTGTCATTTGGTGTTTGTTGACTTATTGGTTGGGGGTACCGCCACCTCTAGGTTTGCAACTTTCTAATGGACTTGTTTCTTACCTGGGTGCCTGATCAACATTCTTGGTTTGAAAATTTGTCTCATTTTCTAAATTAGTAATTTTTTTAAATGTCTTTTAAAGTAATTTGTTGGCAAGGTTGGATAATAGTTAATAAATTGATTTCTGTGAAAAGTAAATTTATAGAATTTTAATTGTAAAATTTTTGAAGAAAGAAAACTTTTTGTTTAGTTAAACTTTTTGTGAGTTGAGTAAATTAAATTTTCATGTCTCTGTGGTACTCACCAGAAAATGTATTAGTGTTTAAATTTTAAAAGGGGCAATTTCATCATTTGTGTCTTGTTAATTTGGTGTTGTCTTGTAAAGGTCTATGCTTGTATTGAGACTTATTTTTTTTTTTGACTCACGAGTCAAACTTTAGGCCACTCTTGGATTTTGGTTATTATGCTGGTCATGATCTTGTTTGTTTTTGTTTTTTTTTCTTTGATGTACATGTACATCGCTCAAAATTTACACTAAATTCCTCTCAATGGAACATATGTCATTGGGAACTTAATGCAGGTATTTTCCTAGTATTGTGCGGAAAAATTCCCCGCTTTGCAGGAAATTTTTCTCCCGGGCCCCGAAGGAGTGTGATAAGGCTTTCACACCTCTGTGTTAAAATTGTATATTAAAGTATTGTTTTATTTCTGTGTGATTGAAAGTGTCAATTTCGAAATATAAATGTCTTTTCTACATGTTTTCAATTACATCGACTTTTAAGGGAAGTGAACTCTAAAATCGCAAAAGTGTTTATGTTCCAGAAAAATAGTAATAGTTTTGTATTTTCGCTTCTCAGTCGCTAGTTGGGAACTTGCAGGTTTTGCGCACGCGCGCGTTTGAAAAAGGATTTTGGAAGCAGAGTGGAAGGAGTCGTGGAAAAATGTAGACGTGTGTGTTTGATTCGCGTATGATCGCGAATTTTAAGAAAAGGTGGATTAATTTTGAAAGTGGAAGGATGTGATTAAAATATGTAACATAGTTCGACAAGTTGTGCGTAGAGTCGTTTGGCTCGGTTCAGAGATGAGTCACTCGTGTTTTAAATGAATCAGCCTGGTAGTAATGGAATAATGAGTCTTGTGAAAAGAGAAAATGGTTCTTTCACTGGTCGGCTTGAATCGCTAATGGGGCAAGAGGGAAAGCTCATTTTACAGCGATTTGTATTTGCCTGACTCCTCCTTGTGTCCTAAGGTACGAATCAACCAACCAAGATGTCGAATTCCGCCAGCATGATGTTGTGTAGTCAAGTTTCCCGACCATTATGGATTTTGTTCTGCGCAAGAATCTCGATGAGTTTATGCCGAGAGTCCATCCTGATATCCTTTCCCATGGTACAGAATTGTAAATGTTATATTTAAAAGAGACGAGGTAAAGTTTTATATATATTTAGTCTTCCACCTAACGAATAGAGTGTTAATTGTCAAATCCTCGTGAGTATCAAGTCATTGATGATGTTATATGAAAATGTCGTATATGTTCAAAGTATACAAATGTGATATATAAATGTCAAGTATAATATGAGGAATATTGTGTTTATTTTATGTATCAAAAAATATGTGTATTCTCTTGGTTCCTCTTCCTCCAGGGGTGTTCTTAATGGTCACCCTACCGAGTGTAACTCTGAGTTATTGCGAGAAATGCTTGTACTCCACTGTTTTCGATCAACTGCCTTGTTATTTCATGTTTAATAAATGTGTTTGATTTCAAAACTTTGTCTTCTCTGTCGAGTATACCAAAACGTTCGCGACAGAATTGGTGCCGTTACTTTTCTCGGTGAGTGGGGAAGAGCTGAGAGAATTAAAATTTTTAAAAATTTTCTTAAGAATGGAAATTTTGAAGGTTAAAAATTACCGTTGTGCTAAAATGAGTGTTTTCTTAAGTAAACAGAGTTCCATGTTCTGTTTTCGGTATTCTCAAAAACGAGTGTTCTTGGAATTTGATATGTGCCATTTGATAAAAAAAATTGATTTGTTTGCATATTTATGTCATTTGATTTGATAAAAACTGGTTTTATTGTAAATACTGTTTAAGAACATTGCAATTGCATATTGTGTTAAACTATACGAGTATATTTGATTGTTATGCAAAATGGCTCCAATTACTAGAAACAAAAAAGTAAATGTCGGTAAGATGAGTAAAAATTCAAGTAAAAAATTAAATTCCTCCTTGAATTTGTCGCTTGATATTGCTACTGAGTCGGATACTGTTAATTCTAGAAGTAAAGTTAAAAATGTTAGCCACAAAGCTAAATCTAATGAGGAAAATATATCAGATAAATCGCCGGTATGTCTGAATTCTTCTTCTGGCACTTTGCCAAATCAAAACAGTGCTTCATCGGTAAATGATAACATGTTAAAATCATTCCATATTTTCACACCTAAGTTCGCACATCATATTCCAAAATTCTCGGGAAATTCAGAGCTTTCGTTGTCACAGTTTTTGGAAAAGTTAAATTTAGTAGCCACTCATGCAAACTGGAGTGAGTGTGACAAATTGGTTTGTTTGAGATTGAATTTAGAGGGGGAAGCAAATAGATTGATTGAAGAGAATCCAAAGCACAGAAATTGTAAAAATTTGCAGGAAATTATTCACATTTTGAAAGATCATTTTGAAGTGACCGAAAATGTTACTAAAAACATAATTTCACTCGTGAACTTTACACAGAGACCAAATGAGTCGGTTAAACAGTTTTCGATGAGAATCGAAGCTGCTTCATTTAAGGTTGTTCCGGAAGATGTAGATTCCGAAAGTGAGAATAAAATCAGGCAAACACTTTTAAAAACTTCATTTATTAATGGTTTATATCCGGAACTAAAAAGATTGGTGTTGTCACAAAACCCTAGAGATTTTTATTCGGCTAGAAAACTTGCAATTCTTGAGGAATCTATTTTAAATGAAAATAATGCTATGTACTTGACTAATCCGGTACTTACAAAAAAAGGTGTTCTCACACCAGAAAAATATGTTCTCACACCAGATCAAAGTGAAAGTATGTCAGATTTAAAAAGAAAAGTGTTAGAACAGGAAAGGGTCATTGAATTTCTTAGGGGTAAAATAGAAAAATTTAAGTTTAATTCAGATAAAGTTAACGAAAAGCGTTCACCGCGTCCAAAGTGTGACAAATGTGGTAAATTAGGTCACGTTCAAGAACAGTGTTGGAAAAAGGTTTTTCAAAAAAGAGATGTGTACGGTATAAAATGTAGGAAAATTTATACCAGTCCTGGAACTAGGTATCACCAGGGTGAAAGACACAGAGGGCAAATGTCTGCAAATGAGTGGAAGTATAGAAAGCAAGGAACGCAAAATTATAAAAATAAGGAGTCATATAAATCTTTGCAAAATTCCAAAAATCATTCTTCTGGGAATCAGAGTAGATATCCCATGCACAATTATAATAATAGAAAAACTTTTGATAGGCAAACATCACATTTTGAGGAAAATAATATTTGTCATAATATTACAAATTCTTTGTCATCTTCTTCTATTATAAAAGGAAAATTAGTGAGCAGTGAAGTGTCAATATTGATTGATACGGGTAGTTCAATTAATTTAGTGTATGAGGAAGCTTTAAATACTGTACCCATTGCACATATGTTGCTAACATACAAACCAACAATTTTGCGTAGCTTTAGTTCACAAGATACTAAAGTTGAATGTTTAGCCACTATTTCACTAAATTTGGGAAAAGAAAGATTCCCTACCGAATTTTTTGTGTTAAAATCACCAGCTCCTATTTCATATAATGTAATCCTTGGTAACAAGTTTTTACATAAACATAATGCTATTATAGATTATAATCACTTCTGTTTTAAGTTTTCAAACTCTTCCATTCCTTTTGTTGGTTATCAATGTACGAATAATTTACTTTCGATTTCAAATCATGAACCGGCAAATGAGTCGGAAAGTGCAGACTCAAACCTAAGTAGTGTCGCAAAGCGTATTGCTGTGCCTGACTCGCAGATGAGTAGTGGAAAAAATGTTCGTGTGGTAGAGGACTGTAAACCGAAAGAGTTCCATACGAATGCATGTGCCAAATGCAAAGCAGATCTAGCACCGGTAGTGAATGAGTCTCAGGTCATTCGGG
This sequence comes from Amaurobius ferox, assembly GCA_951213105.1. Lineage (NCBI taxonomy): Eukaryota > Metazoa > Arthropoda > Arachnida > Araneae > Amaurobiidae > Amaurobius > Amaurobius ferox. The sequence continues at coordinate 75,332,741 of OX578153.1, forward strand.
AAGAGTATGTGAGCAGAAATTTTTCGGAAAATAATGTAGTGCCACATTTGGGTAGTGAAGAGGTACATATTAACGATTTGGAAAATGGAAGCAAATCTTTTAGAGATTTGGTAGTAAATGCACAGAATGTTACTTTGCATATGGGGGAAAAGCAAAATCATGTTAGAGGTGGTACTGAAGTTAACTTTGTCATTCAACACAAAAACAATCCATGTAATCAGCAATTGGTCCACGTTAATAGATTAACTCCTTTACCTCCTAGACGTAGTGAATTGATTTCTAGCACATATAATGATAACATTGATAATTCTTCAACTCAAGAAACAAGACAATTTAAAAGTAGATATTTTCTAAACCATCAAAATAGGGTTAAAACTCAAAATGTTCCTAATTCACACAAGTATGACTTGCGCCCAAGAGGCCAATTTATTCATTAAAGTTACTTGTCAATTAAGGCAATATGTCAAGAGAGCAATTGGCTCAAAAGTAAAGTAAAATGTTTAGATTATGAAATTCTCACATTTTCAAAAAAAAAAAAAAAAAGACTGATATTGTTGTGAGATGGACAATTATGTTTCATAATATTATATTTTCAATTGTTTCACAAAATGTTTTGCAAAACTGTATGCTATGTTAAAATGGATCCAATATTTCTGAACTTCTGTGTAATTTGCTTTATGTGTCAGTCAGCTGAATGTTCTGTACTGCAAGTTCTGTGCCAGTGCAGCTTTCTGAATGTGAGTGCCATGTTAATCAGGTTGAAGTAGTGTTTTAAAATTCTAAATACTTAAATAATAATTTTTTTTGCTTTACTTTAATGATAAGCAGTAATGTTTTAAAGTAATTTTAAGATAATTAAGTACTTGATGGATTAGAGTTTTGGTAAGGATTTTTAAGGATAACTGATAATTTTTATCTCTGTTTTATTTTATGAATGTGTGAATGATTTTTTTTTAATTTAAAGGTCTAGTAAATTTTAGAAATTTTTTTTTTGTCATTTGGTGTTTGTTGACTTATTGGTTGGGGGTACCGCCACCTCTAGGTTTGCAACTTTCTAATGGACTTGTTTCTTACCTGGGTGCCTGATCAACATTCTTGGTTTGAAAATTTGTCTCATTTTCTAAATTAGTAATTTTTTTAAATGTCTTTTAAAGTAATTTGTTGGCAAGGTTGGATAATAGTTAATAAATTGATTTCTGTGAAAAGTAAATTTATAGAATTTTAATTGTAAAATTTTTGAAGAAAGAAAACTTTTTGTTTAGTTAAACTTTTTGTGAGTTGAGTAAATTAAATTTTCATGTCTCTGTGGTACTCACCAGAAAATGTATTAGTGTTTAAATTTTAAAAGGGGCAATTTCATCATTTGTGTCTTGTTAATTTGGTGTTGTCTTGTAAAGGTCTATGCTTGTATTGAGACTTATTTTTTTTTTTTGACTCACGAGTCAAACTTTAGGCCACTCTTGGATTTTGGTTATTATGCTGGTCATGATCTTGTTTGTTTTTGTTTTTTTTTCTTTGATGTACATGTACATCGCTCAAAATTTACACTAAATTCCTCTCAATGGAACATATGTCATTGGGAACTTAATGCAGGTATTTTCCTAGTATTGTGCGGGAAAATTCCCCGCTTTGCAGGAAATTTTTCTCCCGGGCCCCGAAGGAGTGTGATAAGGCTTTCACACCTCTGTGTTAAAATTGTATATTAAAGTATTGTTTTATTTCTGTGTGATTGAAAGTGTCAATTTCGAAATATAAATGTCTTTTCTACATGTTTTCAATTACATCGACTTTTAAGGGAAGTGAACTCTAAAATCGCAAAAGTGTTTATGTTCCAGAAAAATAGTAATAGTTTTGTATTTTCGCTTCTCAGTCGCTAGTTGGGAACTTGCAGGTTTTGCGCACGCGCGCGTTTGAAAAAGGATTTTGGAAGCAGAGTGGAAGGAGTCGTGGAAAAATGTAGACGTGTGTGTTTGATTCGCGTATGATCGCGAATTTTAAGAAAAGGTGGATTAATTTTGAAAGTGGAAGGATGTGATTAAAATATGTAACATAGTTCGACAAGTTGTGCGTAGAGTCGTTTGGCTCGGTTCAGAGATGAGTCACTCGTGTTTTAAATGAATCAGCCTGGTAGTAATGGAATAATGAGTCTTGTGAAAAGAGAAAATGGTTCTTTCACTGGTCGGCTTGAATCGCTAATGGGGCAAGAGGGAAAGCTCATTTTACAGCGATTTGTATTTGCCTGACTCCTCCTTGTGTCCTAAGGTACGAATCAACCAACCAAGATGTCGAATTCCGCCAGCATGATGTTGTGTAGTCAAGTTTCCCGACCATTATGGATTTTGTTCTGCGCAAGAATCTCGATGAGTTTATGCCGAGAGTCCATCCTGATATCCTTTCCCATGGTACAGAATTGTAAATGTTATATTTAAAAGAGACGAGGTAAAGTTTTATATATATTTAGTCTTCCACCTAACGAATAGAGTGTTAATTGTCAAATCCTCGTGAGTATCAAGTCATTGATGATGTTATATGAAAATGTCGTATATGTTCAAAGTATACAAATGTGATATATAAATGTCAAGTATAATATGAGGAATATTGTGTTTATTTTATGTATCAAAAAATATGTGTATTCTCTTGGTTCCTCTTCCTCCAGGGGTGTTCTTAATGGTCACCCTACCGAGTGTAACTCTGAGTTATTGCGAGAAATGCTTGTACTCCACTGTTTTCGATCAACTGCCTTGTTATTTCATGTTTAATAAATGTGTTTGATTTCAAAACTTTGTCTTCTCTGTCGAGTATACCAAAACGTTCGCGACAGAATTGGTGCCGTTACTTTTCTCGGTGAGTGGGGAAGAGCTGAGAGAATTAAAATTTTTAAAAATTTTCTTAAGAATTGAAATTTTGAAGGTTAAAAATTACCGTTGTGCTAAAATGAGTGTTTTCTTAAGTAAACAGAGTTCCATGTTCTGTTTTCGGTATTCTCAAAAACGAGTGTTCTTGGAATTTGATATGTGCCATTTGATAAAAAAAATTGATTTGTTTGCATATTTATGTCATTTGATTTGATAAAAACTGGTTTTATTGTAAATACTGTTTAAGAACATTGCAATTGCATATTGTGTTAAACTATACGAGTATATTTGATTGTTATGCAAAATGGCTCCAATTACTAGAAACAAAAAAGTAAATGTCGGTAAGATGAGTAAAAATTCAAGTAAAAAATTAAATTCCTCCTTGAATTTGTCGCTTGATATTGCTACTGAGTCGGATACTGTTAATTCTAGAAGTAAAGTTAAAAATGTTAGCCACAAAGCTAAATCTAATGAGGAAAATATATCAGATAAATCGCCGGTATGTCTGAATTCTTCTTCTGGCACTTTGCCAAATCAAAACAGTGCTTCATCGGTAAATGATAACATGTTAAAATCATTCCATATTTTCACACCTAAGTTCGCACATCATATTCCAAAATTCTCGGGAAATTCAGAGCTTTCGTTGTCACAGTTTTTGGAAAAGTTAAATTTAGTAGCCACTCATGCAAACTGGAGTGAGTGTGACAAATTGGTTTGTTTGAGATTGAATTTAGAGGGGGAAGCAAATAGATTGATTGAAGAGAATCCAAAGCACAGAAATTGTAAAAATTTGCAGGAAATTATTCACATTTTGAAAGATCATTTTGAAGTGACCGAAAATGTTACTAAAAACATAATTTCACTCGTGAACTTTACACAGAGACCAAATGAGTCGGTTAAACAGTTTTCGATGAGAATCGAAGCTGCTTCATTTAAGGTTGTTCCGGAAGATGTAGATTCCGAAAGTGAGAATAAAATCAGGCAAACACTTTTAAAAACTTCATTTATTAATGGTTTATATCCGGAACTAAAAAGATTGGTGTTGTCACAAAACCCTAGAGATTTTTATTCGGCTAGAAAACTTGCAATTCTTGAGGAATCTATTTTAAATGAAAATAATGCTATGTACTTGACTAATCCGGTACTTACAAAAAAAGGTGTTCTCACACCAGAAAAATATGTTCTCACACCAGATCAAAGTGAAAGTATGTCAGATTTAAAAAGAAAAGTGTTAGAACAGGAAAGGGTCATTGAATTTCTTAGGGGTAAAATAGAAAAATTTAAGTTTAATTCAGATAAAGTTAACGAAAAGCGTTCACCGCGTCCAAAGTGTGACAAATGTGGTAAATTAGGTCACGTTCAAGAACAGTGTTGGAAAAAGGTTTTTCAAAAAAGAGATGTGTACGGTATAAAATGTAGGAAAATTTATACCAGTCCTGGAACTAGGTATCACCAGGGTGAAAGACACAGAGGGCAAATGTCTGCAAATGAGTGGAAGTATAGAAAGCAAGGAACGCAAAATTATAAAAATAAGGAGTCATATAAATCTTTGCAAAATTCCAAAAATCATTCTTCTGGGAATCAGAGTAGATATCCCATGCACAATTATAATAATAGAAAAACTTTTGATAGGCAAACATCACATTTTGAGGAAAATAATATTTGTCATAATATTACAAATTCTTTGTCATCTTCTTCTATTATAAAAGGAAAATTAGTGAGCAGTGAAGTGTCAATATTGATTGATACGGGTAGTTCAATTAATTTAGTGTATGAGGAAGCTTTAAATACTGTACCCATTGCACATATGTTGCTAACATACAAACCAACAATTTTGCGTAGCTTTAGTTCACAAGATACTAAAGTTGAATGTTTAGCCACTATTTCACTAAATTTGGGAAAAGAAAGATTCCCTACCGAATTTTTTGTGTTAAAATCACCAGCTCCTATTTCATATAATGTAATCCTTGGTAACAAGTTTTTACATAAACATAATGCTATTATAGATTATAATCACTTCTGTTTTAAGTTTTCAAACTCTTCCATTCCTTTTGTTGGTTATCAATGTACGAATAATTTACTTTCGATTTCAAATCATGAACCGGCAAATGAGTCGGAAAGTGCAGACTCAAACCTAAGTAGTGTCGCAAAGCGTATTGCTGTGCCTGACTCGCAGATGAGTAGTGGAAAAAATGTTCGTGTGGTAGAGGACTGTAAACCGAAAGAGTTCCATACGAATGCATGTGCCAAATGCAAAGCAGATCTAGCACCGGTAGTGAATGAGTCTCAGGTCATTCGGGAAGAGTATGTGAGCAGAAATTTTTCGGAAAATAATGTAGTGCCACATTTGGGTAGTGAAGAGGTACATATTAACGATTTGGAAAATGGAAGCAAATCTTTTAGAGATTTGGTAGTAAATGCACAGAATGTTACTTTGCATATGGGGGAAAAGCAAAATCATGTTAGAGGTGGTACTGAAGTTAACTTTGTCATTCAACACAAAAACAATCCATGTAATCAGCAATTGGTCCACGTTAATAGATTAACTCCTTTACCTCCTAGACGTAGTGAATTGATTTCTAGCACATATAATGATAACATTGATAATTCTTCAACTCAAGAAACAAGACAATTTAAAAGTAGATATTTTCTAAACCATCAAAATAGGGTTAAAACTCAAAATGTTCCTAATTCACACAAGTATGACTTGCGCCCAAGAGGCCAATTTATTCATTAAAGTTACTTGTCAATTAAGGCAATATGTCAAGAGAGCAATTGGCTCAAAAGTAAAGTAAAATGTTTAGATTATGAAATTCTCACATTTTCAAAAAAAAAAAAAAAAAGACTGATATTGTTGTGAGATGGACAATTATGTTTCATAATATTATATTTTCAATTGTTTCACAAAATGTTTTGCAAAACTGTATGCTATGTTAAAATGGATCCAATATTTCTGAACTTCTGTGTAATTTGCTTTATGTGTCAGTCAGCTGAATGTTCTGTACTGCAAGTTCTGTGCCAGTGCAGCTTTCTGAATGTGAGTGCCATGTTAATCAGGTTGAAGTAGTGTTTTAAAATTCTAAATACTTAAATAATAATTTTTTTTGCTTTACTTTAATGATAAGCAGTAATGTTTTAAAGTAATTTTAAGATAATTAAGTACTTGATGGATTAGAGTTTTGGTAAGGATTTTTAAGGATAACTGATAATTTTTATCTCTGTTTTATTTTATGAATGTGTGAATGATTTTTTTTTAATTTAAAGGTCTAGTAAATTTTAGAAATTTTTTTTTTGTCATTTGGTGTTTGTTGACTTATTGGTTGGGGGTACCGCCACCTCTAGGTTTGCAACTTTCTAATGGACTTGTTTCTTACCTGGGTGCCTGATCAACATTCTTGGTTTGAAAATTTGTCTCATTTTCTAAATTAGTAATTTTTTTAAATGTCTTTTAAAGTAATTTGTTGGCAAGGTTGGATAATAGTTAATAAATTGATTTCTGTGAAAAGTAAATTTATAGAATTTTAATTGTAAAATTTTTGAAGAAAGAAAACTTTTTGTTTAGTTAAACTTTTTGTGAGTTGAGTAAATTAAATTTTCATGTCTCTGTGGTACTCACCAGAAAATGTATTAGTGTTTAAATTTTAAAAGGGGCAATTTCATCATTTGTGTCTTGTTAATTTGGTGTTGTCTTGTAAAGGTCTATGCTTGTATTGAGACTTATTTTTTTTTTTGACTCACGAGTCAAACTTTAGGCCACTCTTGGATTTTGGTTATTATGCTGGTCATGATCTTGTTTGTTTTTGTTTTTTTTTCTTTGATGTACATGTACATCGCTCAAAATTTACACTAAATTCCTCTCAATGGAACATATGTCATTGGGAACTTAATGCAGGTATTTTCCTAGTATTGTGCGGAAAAATTCCCCGCTTTGCAGGAAATTTTTCTCCCGGGCCCCGAAGGAGTGTGATAAGGCTTTCACACCTCTGTGTTAAAATTGTATATTAAAGTATTGTTTTATTTCTGTGTGATTGAAAGTGTCAATTTCGAAATATAAATGTCTTTTCTACATGTTTTCAATTACATCGACTTTTAAGGGAAGTGAACTCTAAAATCGCAAAAGTGTTTATGTTCCAGAAAAATAGTAATAGTTTTGTATTTTCGCTTCTCAGTCGCTAGTTGGGAACTTGCAGGTTTTGCGCACGCGCGCGTTTGAAAAAGGATTTTGGAAGCAGAGTGGAAGGAGTCGTGGAAAAATGTAGACGTGTGTGTTTGATTCGCGTATGATCGCGAATTTTAAGAAAAGGTGGATTAATTTTGAAAGTGGAAGGATGTGATTAAAATATGTAACATAGTTCGACAAGTTGTGCGTAGAGTCGTTTGGCTCGGTTCAGAGATGAGTCACTCGTGTTTTAAATGAATCAGCCTGGTAGTAATGGAATAATGAGTCTTGTGAAAAGAGAAAATGGTTCTTTCACTGGTCGGCTTGAATCGCTAATGGGGCAAGAGGGAAAGCTCATTTTACAGCGATTTGTATTTGCCTGACTCCTCCTTGTGTCCTAAGGTACGAATCAACCAACCAAGATGTCGAATTCCGCCAGCATGATGTTGTGTAGTCAAGTTTCCCGACCATTATGGATTTTGTTCTGCGCAAGAATCTCGATGAGTTTATGCCGAGAGTCCATCCTGATATCCTTTCCCATGGTACAGAATTGTAAATGTTATATTTAAAAGAGACGAGGTAAAGTTTTATATATATTTAGTCTTCCACCTAACGAATAGAGTGTTAATTGTCAAATCCTCGTGAGTATCAAGTCATTGATGATGTTATATGAAAATGTCGTATATGTTCAAAGTATACAAATGTGATATATAAATGTCAAGTATAATATGAGGAATATTGTGTTTATTTTATGTATCAGAAAATATGTGTATTCTCTTGGTTCCTCTTCCTCCAGGGGTGTTCTTAATGGTCACCCTACCGAGTGTAACTCTGAGTTATTGCGAGAAATGCTTGTACTCCACTGTTTTCGATCAACTGCCTTGTTATTTCATGTTTAATAAATGTGTTTGATTTCAAAACTTTGTCTTCTCTGTCGAGTATACCAAAACGTTCGCGACAATATTGGTAATTTTGACAAATGCGTTTAAGATTATTGATGTGGAGAAAGTGAAACCGAAGATCAGAAAGTCGATGTATTCGAAATAGCTGGTTTAAAATGATGTTTCTAAACAATTGAATAGAATTACAAGATTGATATGATAGCAGCTTTATGATAGTGAAGTTGTAAGAATCTTTTTTATCATATAGATTGGTGATTGCATGATTATTGAGGGTATCTAAATTTAGGTCTAAAAAATTTACAGTTTGACTAACGCTAGGGTCATTAGGAATTAATTCTAGGTTAGATGGGTAAAAATCAATATTAATTGGATAGGAATCATCAATGATAATACAATTTAAGTCGTCAACATATCTATATATAATATATGAATTAGAGTTAAAATGACATTCATAATAATAAAGATATAAGTTAGCGAGTATACTACTACTACAGCCACCTTGTGGTACTCCAGATGTTTGTAAATAAATGTTATCACCTTGGATAATATAATTGTTGTATAACACAAAGTGCAAGAGCATAGGAAAGTTTTTGACATTAAATGCAACATTATTGGAAGATAGATAGTCATGATAAAGAGAGATAATAACTTTATATAAATCTTTAATGACAATATTATTAAATAGGTCTTTAAAATCAAAGGTATGGAAACCAAGAATTTGTGGAAGCTTGCTAAGGTGATTTACTAAATCAAAACTATTGTTAAAATTCCCAATATAAACCCCTTCAAAAACTATTTTGTCAGGTTCGAATTTCAAATTAAAACTAATACCGTAAAGAATTGAAACGAAATTTCGGAGAGTAACAAAACAAGCGTACTAAATAAGATCTAAATGAGATTTTCATACGAAACATTCATAAATAAGCGAAGTGTGGACAAATAGTCATAATCATCCGAAATGGAATATATGCAAAGCTATACAAAGAAGAAAGTATACAAAGGAAGATATACAAAAAAAGAAAGGAAGATATACAAAGAAGATATACAAGGTAATAGAATATTAAATATTAGCCTTGCAGGTCCATATGATTCTATCAATGCTGCTGCAATCTAGAAATTAGGTCAAGTAAATTAGGTCATTTAATGAATTTTCCTAGAACTACTAAGTGGGACGTTGATGTGGCAAAAGTGGATATCCTAATAATACTTTGCAAGGTGTGTTTAAGATGAATGAGTTCCTCTTGGAAGGTTTAAGAGAAAATGGAAATGCTGTTTTAATGAGAGAATTATTTCCAAGATGGAGCAAGGATATGTATATGGAGCAAGGATATAGTAGTAAAATCTAAATGTTATAATAGAATCATCATATTAAACTACGAAAAATATGCCTTTAAGTTACTTCCAAATAAATGATTTTTATAGTAACAAAATCTGTAGATACGACTCTTGTTAAAGTTCGCAATCACGTTCCTAATGCAGCGACCGATGAACCGGTTTCGCGTGTATCGTTCTTTACACCCGATACCTGCACTGAAAACAAGAAAACGTGTTATGTGCCACATTTTCGTGAATACGGTGACTTGATAGTGGAATATTATTGTGATGGTTGTAGTACATTATAGCAAGTAGTCAATTATAACAAGGAAGCAATTTTCCCTTATAACATTGATTATTGCGTTCTACCGATTCTTGAAATAAAGATAGAACAGGTATAACTTCTGTAATTTTAGCGTTTCCCTTTTTAAGTATATTTACACATATTTTTGTAAATTGACAGAAGAATTATCTATTATTCGATATGCCTGTGCAAATAATTTTTTTATAGAGGGAACAGAAATTCTTAGATCTCATTTTAGGGAATTAAGATATATATTTTAATAGACATTTTTGCAGAACAACATTATCTAGAATACTAATGAAATTTATACATATTTTAAATCTCGAATGTAAACAAAAAAATGCAGATATTTTTCAATGTTTCATGCTTTTTGTGGGGCTCCGAAATGCCCAGATCTACCCTGGACTCATGGGTAATCTGACCCTGAGTTTAATTGTATCATAAAGTCAACTCTGAAACAGAATAGGTTTCATGAAAATGGTTAAATATTTAATACCAATGGAATGTTGCTATAGTTTCGTAACTGGTGATTGAATAAATTATTCAAGTGCATTTTTATGTATTTTGATGTGGATTCTTGATTTCAGAACTTTTAATAATTTATACATTCTTTTACCATTGTTGCAACATAGATTATATCAAAGAAATTACATTTAATTATTAGTGTAGATTTTCAAAGTTATTGAATTTCTGTCAATTTAGCAATATTTTCGTCGAATGTTTTTCCATTTTGAGACATTTTCCTAAAGTCGCCGTTTGTCGCCAATGTCACCAAATTTGCTTCCAAGTAGGACGGACTCCCAGTGAAGCATAACTAATATACTGTCCGTTTATTAATTAGTTTGAATTGCAAACCAATCTTACTTATGCGTTGGTTTTAAATTTCATCAATTTGGCGCTATTTTCGTTAATTTAATGTCGTTTTCATCAATTTGCCAATATTTCCAATATCAATTTCGCCAATATTTCACCAAACGCTCCGGACAGACAGAGAAACATAAAGTTAGACCTACGTCATTACAGAATAAATATCGTTATCAGGTTCAATTTAGTAGAATAACCGTATTCACTCTTAAAAATTTTGTAAAGCTGAAGTGAACTCACCTTTCATGGATAACTTCCGGCAAACGTGATTGAAGTAGTTTTCGAGAAAATTTTCTGTGATACCTACTGCTGACTTATCCTTATTTTTCCTCGGAAACCACAAGCGTACCCAGAATTCCAAATTTAATCCTTTCAGTTACTGAAGGAACTAAACGCCGCCAGAATTAGTTTTTTATCTGGTTCGATGCCAAGATACAGTCACTCCCCTCCTAAACTAATCCTATTTGTTGCAACGTGCAGACGATTTTTTTCATTTATTCATTTTTACATTCCCTACAATACATAGTATATGTATATAAAGGGAAAGTACTGTAATAGAGTCAAAACTACGACTCTTAGATTTCGAGATTTTGATGAATCTGCACGTTTTGAGTGACTCTGAGTACGAATAAACAATTTTTTCCATAATAGCTGTCCGTTCGTCTGTCTGTCTACGTGCGTATCTGTGAGGCTTTGGAGACAACATCTCTCGAATGAATTTAACAAATTGAATGAAATTTGATAAAAAAATATTTCAATCCATGAAAGTCAGAAGCCTATTGATATTTAAGACGAATGGCCTAGAGGAATACCCTTAATTTTCCAAACATTTTTATTTAAAAAATAAAAAATAAACATTATAAAAAGATCGTATTGACAAATATGTCAAAAATAACTATTTCATATGAATTTTTTTTTAATGAATACTATTTCTTTATAGGATTCTAATACGTGCCGTTTTCGACATATTTTATGATATTGATTTGAAATGTAAATGTTCATTATTAATTTTCTGTAATTTTCTAATTATTTATTTATTAATATTTTATTTATTGATTGATTTGTTTTTCTTAGATTATACTATGGATGCAGTCAGGGGCGGCAAATAGGGGGCGCGAGGGGGCGCGGTCGCGCCCCCAAATTTTATGCTCGTCGTCCATCGGCTTCTCCCATTTTTTATCGACTGTTCACTGGTCAGTTTTCTCACACCATGGAGCTTCAAAAGCGCCAACCTTCACAGTGAATTTCCCACTTCCGGCTGGAACGAATCCTTTTCAATTGAAAATTTCAAGTGTCCGATTAAATTTATGTGTAGTTAGAGCATGCTCATCCATTCCTTCCGCTAGAAATGCATTTCAGCAGCTCAATGCATTATATTCTTTTATAGAAACATCCTATAAAAGACATGCTATTTTCGAAAAAATTCGCTCATCAACAAATACTTTTTCTGGAGACTTTTCAACATTACAATCACTAGTGATACGAGGTTATCTTCCAGAGTTAAAGCCATAAAAGCACTACTAATTTTAAAGTGGGGATTTTAAAACTGGAAGAATTATCTGAAAACAATTATCTCAATGGTGGAAGAGCCGAAGTCCTTTTAACATGCATGACATCGTTTGAATTTTTGTTCACTTTGTTTGTATTGAACAGTGTTTTTGATCAATGCAATACTCTCTCAAAGCATCTTCAGTCATCTGATCTTAATTTTCAGGCTGTGCAAGTTTTGGCTAAAGCTACTATTGACTGTTAGTTCTTTTCGCACTGATGCTTATTTCAATCAAGTGTGGAGTTTTGTGACAGAACTTTGCGAAAAAAATTCTTATTTTGGATCAAAACTAAAAAGGCGTAAAAAAATTCCAAACGAATTCGGAGGCGGTGAAAAAAATCCCCATGATGATGTTAAATCATATCACAGAATCAATATTCAATATGAAATTATAGATTCAGTATCTAATGAAATTGAGACAAGATTTAATGAGAGCAATATATCTGTTTTATTTGCCCTTAGTTCAGTATTATCCGGAACAGATGTTGAAAAAGAAAATGTTTCAGCCATATGCAAAATATATAACTTCCAGAAAGAGGAATTGCTATGTAAATTGCGGCTGTTTTATTCAATGGTGAAACATGAAAACATAGGCCATACCAATTTTAAAAGTCGCCTGGATTATTTTAAAGAGAGGAATTTAAAAAATGTGTTTCCTGTCATGACATTATTAGTTAAATTGTTTTTGACTATGCCAATCAGCTCAGACAGTTGTGAAAGGTCTTTTTCGTATCTCAGGAGGCTGAAAAATTACTTTCGCAGTACAATGGGACAAGAAAGACTTTCATCTTTAGCTGTTTTAGCTATAGAACAAGATATACCACTGGATTATGATGCTATTGTAACAAAATTTTCTCTTCTTCCAGACTCTAAGAACCGGCGTTTAAAACTTCAATAAAATGTAAATAAATATAGATATTTGTATTTAGAAAAATTATGTTATTATGTTAACACAATTATGTACAAAAATTATGTTAACAACAATTATTTTTCTCAACGTCAATTCAATTTTGTGATCCCTCTCCTCCCTCCTCCCCCCTGTTAACAAACATTTTATTTATTTCATATTGTGGATTTTCATACATACAAATCTCGCACCCCCAAATGGAATGCTGAAATGCCGCCCCTGGATGCAGTATGGTATTGGACCGGAACCATTTTAAATTGTGCTCATAAAGGAAAAGGGATAAATTTTGATTTGGGGGGGATAGTTCGTATGACACTCGTTGTTCCGGTCTGCATGGATTGTATGCAATTTTCACTGTTATTTCGACGAATAAAATTTGTTTAATTTGTTATTTTTCTATATTAATAAATTTACGATTTATCTCTGCTTTATCTCCGGGGGGGGGGGGACATATTTTCAAGTTACATATAAAACTTGTAATTTTAAATAATTTATAGCATTTATTAGGTGGTGGACCTCCTAACTTAGAGTAGGCCTACAGTTTGTTCTACATCTCTTTTTCATGAAAGTATGAAGGACCAGAGATAAAAAAGTTAAAACTTCATATCTGAAAAATGCCAAAATTTCTTGAGATAATAATTTAGGTGGCGCTGGGGGTAAGGCATGTCCCACTTCATCGTACGTATTACTGTGTCGAAAGACTCATTTTGAATTAAATAATGCTCATTTAAATTGCTAATTTTGCAGAATTTTTTTCCAGTGCAATGCAAATTAAAACGCCAACAGTAATAATATTCCTACGTTTAAAAATTTATTTTACCTTTTGAATTTATTTTTGTCGCCATATATTATGTACCCTGTTCTACAATTAGGAAAAAAATATTTGATATCTACTCATGAATATGGAACTTTAATGTAAAAAAAATCAGAAATATATATTCTAAACACTACGTCTTCATGTTGTGTTAAATGAAAACAAACAGATGGGACTTTATTAAGGGGACGATGGACGTTGAAATGAGCAAAAATCGACTAAAAGAAGTTTTAATATATAACATTATTTTACACATTTAACATTTGCTTACGGGTGGGACAGCGTCTATCCCAAACGAAGAACCTCCCAAAAAGACAGGTATTTGACATACCCTATCCCAAACAGTTCGATCCCCTTTGCAGGCATTGGCGTCCATGGAAATCGCCGACAGAAACATTGCAACTGCTGCAGCAGGTGCAATGTGGTCGGGGCAAAGGGGGTCGAACTGTTTGGGATAGCGTATGTCAAATACCTGTCTTTTTGGGAGGTTCTTCTTTTGGGATAGATGCTGTCCCACGCGTAAGCAAAAGGTTGAAGGCATTTTCAACGGAATTTTTAAAAATTTTACATTTTTAAAATGCTCCATGCATCTTAATTTTTGCTTGATATGCATGTAATTTGGCAAGAAGATACCTCTCATACTTTTTAATGAAACTGGGTATGCATTTTATAATTGGTCTTTATTAAGGTAATTAAAAGTGAATAAGAACCTAATTAAATGATGAAAATTAAGTTTTAATGCAGAAAAATGTTTTTAAAAAATTAGCTTTCTAAGGGATTTAAAAATGAATATCCAAATTTGTTCATAATATGCTTTTGAGTGATCGCAATGTAAAATTAATCAAAAATGTGAACAAATGGCACGCAAGGAGCATTTTGAAATTTTCGTTAAAAAAATTAAATTAAAAAAAAATGCAAAATTATAGCAAAATTGAAAACAAATTTAATGGTATTGTATATAGTAAGGTTAAGAGGAATATTTATACAAATTTTCACGTTTCGAAGTCAATAAATAAATAAAAAAAATTTCAACGTCCACCGTCCCCTTAACACTAGCAACACCAAGATATAATTCTCAAAGCATTATGGTATTTTCAAGATTGTCATCCATAGGAATTTTACCTTCTTCTCTCTTTCTATTGTCAAGTTAGCTTGACCCGAAGTGTGGACATTCCAGTACATAATTCTGTCTGACATAGCAAAGGTTGAAAAATGTTAAACAGATCACGTGCCGGTAGTTCCACCCAGAAATTAGGACATCCATACTTCATTAGTATAATTCATTTGATGTTGTCTGGGGAAAAATACTGTGCACGTTGGTTTCCAAAAGACCCAATTATACTAAAGATTTTTCTCATCAGAAAATCTTTTATTATTTTGTAATTCTGCCTGGACAAAATATTAAGCAGGTTGGTTTTCGAACGACCCAATTATACTAATTTTTTTTTTCATCAAAATCCTTCATTATTGCAGTTCTGCCCAAAGTAAAAAAAAATACTTGATACACTAGGTATTTTTTGACTTGGTGTGACTTTAATAAAATATGCTTATTAGAATTATTATTAATTTAAAAATAAATGTTCTTTTAATAATTAATAAATTACTATTTTATAATTTTACTAGAACGAATTATTTGGCGTTGCCCTTGGCCGAAATAAACGCCAGATATCTAAATAATACGGAATCGCCTCTTCAAACCGCTTTAATATCTTATTTCTTCTGCCACCTTGGCACGCAAAATAAATATAAATGAAACAAGAAAGATCAATCATGCTTAAAGCATTGATTATGAAACACTTTCCAACTTCAATGCAATTTTATTTAAAAAAGTCTAAAATGCAATACATTCCTAGGTAATATTTTAAAACTTATCACAATACTACATTAATTTATTATATTTGAAAACTTAAATCTTCATTGAAAAAAATGAACTTCATTCAAATGACGGCATTGAAATATAAATTGCCTGGTTTAAATATCTCTAAAATGCGATACATTCCACGGTAATATTTTTAAAACTATCATAATACTACGATAATTTATTATATTTGAAAACTCCATCGAAAACAACTGAAATTAATTCAAATGACGTCATAGAAAAATAACACGCCTTGATCTCTCTATAAAAACAGCATTTCATTCATAATTTTCTCCCATTCATTTCCTTCATCACAATACTATAATAATTTATTTTATTTAAAAATGAAGACCATGGAGCTACAAGTAATTAAACTTTATGCTTAAAACTTCATCGAAAAAAATCGTCCTTCTTTTTGTAAAATCAATTAATATTTCATTCATATCAGCCATGTAGACTCCATGGGCTAAATTATTTTGTGTTAAAGAAATACAGCAATTCTAATACAACTCATTCTACATATTTTGCTGTTTACATTTTACATAAGTGAAAAATAGGCTTCGCTGTAGAAATAATCAAATTTGGATAATCATCTAAACTCAAATATATTGTTTTTGCGTTGTTTCAGTATGTAGATTCACAGAATTTAAGCAAAAATAAAGTAGTTTTAGGACGGATACAACACTCAATATGAATTAAAAAGAACTTAAAAAATCACCATTTTGAAACAAGATGGATGCCATATATCATTTTGAAGTGGGTCATGTGATCGTTTCATATCATGGTCACGTGATCGTTTCATATAAGAGGTGTAATTATTATTTTAATTTTTATTTAAAAACTACTGAATATATTTCGCTGAATTTTTGTTATATATTTTATGGAACAATTTGAATATTACCTAAAATTTTCGAAGCAATGTGTGAATTTTAAACACGCTTAAAAAATGTTTGAAAAATTAGGTCCCATAGGGCTCAATGTATTTCATTTTTTCAACCCGGGTTGAACCCAAAACTAATTGGGTGATATTATTTATTTATATTCCCATAGGTCCTACAGACCGTCTGAAAAACATACTAAAATTTCATTTTGATTAAGTCATTTTTACGGCAGTTATCGTGCTAACGGACAGACAGACAGACAGACAGGATGAACAAAGTCATAAACACTTTTCAACTTTGTTGTAAAGTGCTAATAAAAACAGTAAGAGAAGGCGTGCGTGTGTGTGTGTGTGTGCGCGCAATACATTTATCCATTCAAACTCAAAAACTAATGGACCAAATTTCAGAAAATTTTATAGGTAAGTTACTTGTGGGTGGCCCTGGTGCTGATTAGATTTTGGTACTATTCGGGATAAAAGAACTCCTTTTCATTGCGAACTGGCCCGCAAAGGTCGCATGTATCCACCCTAGCTAAAAAACAAATTGACCAAATTTCACAAAATTTGGTAAATAAGTGACTTGTGGATTACGCTGGTACTGATAAGATTTTGTTCGATTTGGGGGGAAAAGTCTCTTTTTTTCGAAATGGCTCGCAAAAAACGGTGAAATCTAAAATAAAAGAATACGTATGCTTAAATGTATCAATTAAAAGCTTGTTTTTAACGTAATTTTTGATAATGAAAAGAGTAGGACCAACCCCATCACTCTAGGACTAGCCGTTCTCGAGATATTTAAGTTCTTTCGCATTTTTACTACACCGGTTTTGAAAATACGCTCACTTCCCCAATAAAACCTAAAACTGAATTAAATGTGTAAATTCAGTGTAATTTCAAATAATAATGCATGTTATTTCGTGCAATTAAACTCGATTTAATGAATTATTAATGAAATAAGATTATTAAATTTTTTTCCATTTAAAAGCCAACTTACGCATCAGTGAAGCAGTAATTAGTCCATTTCTGTTATTTTAGATGGATATTAGTACATTCGGGAAGAAAACTGTTGGTATTAAACTACTGCCTGAATTTCTTATGTTAGCACATAATATTTGTACTTTCTAAAGAATATTATGTTTACACATTCCACTCAACACGGATGCAATTTATTCATATTATCTGTGCACCTTATTTGGCACAGCTTTCTGGATTGCAATTTTCATACTTTGGGCAGATTTTGCATATACGAAATCATTGTTTATATAAAATATATTTTTTAAATATTATCGGTACCTTTGGACAGTAAGGAAAAATATTTTATTTTTTAATTTTTCGTAATCGGAAATATTGAACGATGTTATTCATTTTGGACTACGGCTGTTTAAACGACTGCAATCAAAAACAATTATCAGCGACCTGTCTACAAACAAAATAAAATGAAATGTTGACTTGAAATGTCAGAATTAGTGTGAATATTAAATCTATATCGAAAAGTTGTTTTAATTTTCGCATTTTTTGGGGGTCATTTTAGTACTTGCGGAAATAGTAATTTAGAACGAAACCATCTGATTAAAAATACACCCTGTCTTTCATGTTTATTGAAAAGTAGCAGTATAACCTTTCTTTGTACGGTATATATTATAAAGAAACTTAAAATTCAAAATTATATACAAATTCCTATAGTATTCAAAATAACATTGTTATTCAAAACATTCTATAAAATATTCAATTCAATTCCAAAATAGTAAAAGAATCTTTGTTCTGACTATACAAAATTATCTTCACTGACAAGAATCCTGGTCCCGATTTGTAAACAAATTTACAAAAAATGTTTGCTAATTCCCACGAATCGAGAGAAATTATCTTGAAAATTGTACTTAATTTTGCAACATTTAATTAATATCTAGATAACCCCTTATTAATATCTGGATAACCCCTGGTCATAGAAACTCGAAACCTGGACTAAATTTTAAGTGGGGCTGTTTCAAGCCCACCCACAAAATTTCATCAAATTCGATTCAGCTGTTCTCCCGTGCTGATGACACAAACATACAGACAGACAGATTTTCCATTTTATTTACATAGGTTTAAATTGAAAAAAAAATAATTGAATTCGCCTGCCGTCTAAGTACATTTGATTTGATTGCATTGCTAAACATGATATAAGAAAGAATTTACTTCATAAAATGCTGATAATTAAATAACTATTTGATATCATCATATTTTTCATTTTTGAGTAAGAGTTTGTGGAAATTGAACCATGAAACTGGAGTTTCTATTTATGATTTAAACCACGAGTGACTGTTACGTGCAATCAACTCCCGTCAAAATTGGAGATAGAGTTTTAATTTACTTTCGCGTTTTAAACCAGCGATTTCAAACTTTTTTGTTTACAGGAACCATGGAATGAGAACTCCTGGGAAGGTTCGTTTTTAATACTTTCCAACATAGTTGAAAAATGTTTGTGACTTTGTTGATTCTGTTTGTCTGTCTGTTCGCACAATAACTGCCGTAAAAATGTTCTTGAGACGATCTCTGGGACATATGGGAATGTAAATGAATTAGCTTTGGATTGACTCCGGGTAGGAAAAGTGAAATACTTTGAACCCCCTATAGGACCTAATTTTTCAAACATTTTTTAAGCGAATTTAAAATTTACAAATTGTTTCGAAAATTTTAGGAAATAATCAAATTATCCCATAAAATATATATAAAAAATTCGAGCAAAATGTGTTCGGTAGTTTTTTAAATAAAAATTAAAATAATAATTACACCCATATTATATGAAGAGATCCAGTGACTCACTTAAAAATAAAATATGGCATCCATCTTTTTTTCCCAGTGTAAAAATCCGTTTTTTTCAATTTTTATTTAGTGTTTCATTCGTCCTAAAACCCCTTTAATTTTGCGTATTTTCTGTGCATCTATATTCTGCACCAACGCAATTACAATATGTTTAAGTTTAAATGATCACCAAACTTTGATTATTTCTACAACGAAGCCTACTTTTAACGTGTGCAGAATGTAAACACATCAAGCTGTAAGATGAGTTGTATAAAAATTACTGAATTTTTTTAACGCAAAATTTTTTAGCTCTGGACTCTGGAATAAAAGTGATATGAATGAAATATTTATTGTTTTTACATAGAGAGCTAGATGATTTATATTTCGATAACGTCATTTGAATAAAGTTCTTGTTTTCAATGAAGTTTTAAGTTTTCAAGTAAAATAAATTATTGTAGTTCTGTGATATTTAAAAATTTATCACCTCTTAATGTATCACATTTTAGAGATGTTCACATAAAATTGCATTTCAGTAGAAAAGTGTTTCATAATCAATGCTTTATGCATGATTGATCTTTCTTGTTCATTGATATCACGATATTATTCGAAATTAAAAGAAAAAAGAACTCTAAAGGTGCACCTATTCGTGTCCTGAAGTACCTATGTACCAAATTTCATGACAGTACTTACATTTTCCACACACAGAGACGCAGACATTTTCCTTGTAAGATACATAAAAGTATTATTAAATCAGCTAGCAGTTTTATTTTGTTATCCAAAAATCTTTTTGTACAACCTTTTTCTCACTGATGCTACAAAATCGATGTACTTTATCAGGTCTCATTTGCAAGGATAAATCGTTTGCTGTTCTGGAAGAATTTTTTAGCTAATACTGTCTGTGTTAACTGTACAAACAGACAAACCACTCTAATGTTTATATTTCGCGGTAAATATATTTCTAGTTAACGACAATTCCTTGATGTAAAATATAATGACAGCAGACCCAGGATAGCAGTGGTGCTCTCGGCCTTACTATGAGTAGAATCCTAAAATGTCAGTTAACATTCTATACTTAAATTTGATGTTAGGGAGTAGTGACATATTTTCTTTCAGTTCACTTTCGTTTATAAGCAAATATAAATCATCCCAAATCTAAAAAATCTGATGTGGGCAGCACATGACTTTCCCTGCAGACTTATATTAACGTTCTCTTTATTTTAACTAAATTTATTTCACTTTTAATTCAATTTTCGTTCTCATTCGGTAACCGGGCTTATTTTCAAAGGTGGCGTAGGGAAAGTACGAAAAACTAAAATATCTCGAGAACGGCTAATCCTAGTGTAATGGGGTTGATCTTATTCTTTTCGTCGTTAAAAATTACGTCTTAAATCAGCATTTAATGGATATATTTGAGTATGTCCTGTTCTTTAGTTTAGATTTGGACGATTTTTGCGGGCCATTTTGCAAAAAAAGGCAGGTCATTTTTTTCCGAATCGTACCAAAATCTAATCAGCACCAAGGTAACCCACAAGTGACTCATCTACCGAATTTTGTGAAATTCGGTCCATCAGTTTTTCAGTTAGAGTGGATACAAGCTTTTGCGGGCCATTTCGCAAAAAAAGGCGGGTTCTTTTATTCCGAATCGTACCCAAAACTAATCAGCACCAGCCCCGCCCACAAGTGACTTACCTACAAAATTTTGTGAAATTCGGTCCATTAGTTTTTTAGTTAGAGTGGATACAAAATCTGCACAGACAGACACACAGACACACAGACACACTGACACACAGACACACAGACACACACACAGACGTCACGCTAAAAATAGTTCTTTCGTATTCTAGAGATCTCGAAACGTGTAGATCCGTCGAAAACTCGAGTTGTGATTTTCGGCATGATTCCAATACTTTCCCTATACATTACCATGTATTGCAGGGAAAGTAATATATATTATGTATGCATGCATACAAGCATGTATGTATATATATACGAGTATGTATTCTTATATAAGTACTCATATATAACATATTCTTTATCGAATGGTCGTTAGAAAATTTTGAAGTCCATGAGAGTTTGCGGGTGGTAAAAAGGGTGCGGGCCCCCAATCTCTGGCAAAGTGAGCATGCCTGATAGAATAAAATTTATTGGTGCGACCCTATAGTATTTAAAATTAATGAACTTGGTAAAAAAGCGAGATAGACTGAAAAAGCCAATTACAAAGTTATAAAGCATTGTTTAAATAGTAGGAATCAACCGTAAAACTGCTTAAAAAGCATTTATTTAATATAATAGTGTTATTGGCGAATATCTGCCGTATACAGGAACGATACATTAAACAACATTTACATGAACAGGAATCTAGTGAATAGTCTGTTTAAAATACCCTCCATCAGAGACAATACGCATTTGAAAGAATTAACTGTTTACTTTGGCAGCTATTGCAGGTGTCACCGTGTTATATGCCCTGGTGATACTGATAGGTATTTATTGCCTTTCATAAACGCATTTTTTTCGTTTTGATATCGATTCTCACTCATTAGAATGCTCTGTAACTTTGCAATTGATTTTTTTCGTCTGTCTCGCTTTGTCGCCGAGTTCGTTTTTTAATTCTTTATAAATTATTTGCTGGGTCTCTGCAATCATTTTTACCCAATCGGACATGGCAACTTTACTATAGAAATACCTAGCATTTACATTCACGGGCCTATTCTTACAGAGCTATCGGGGTACTTAACTACTTTCCTAGGAACTCCATATGTGCAATATACTATCGATCTTTTATCGATATTTTATCGATACTATCGATCTTTTTTGCGATATTTCGACAAACTCCGAATTAAATCCTTGCTGTTCAAAAGTTCCACAGTCCGAATGTTGCTTCTGTAAGCCATTAAAAAATCTGATGTGGGCAGCACATGACTTTCTCTGCAGACTTATATCCACGTTCTCTTTATTTTAATTAAATTTATTTCACTTTTAATACAATTTTCTTTCTCATTCGGTAACCGGACTTATTTTCAAAGGTGGCGTAGAGAAAATACGAAAAACTAAAATATCTCGAGAACGGCTAGTCCTAGTGTAATGGGGTTGGTCTTATTCTTTTCGTCATTAAAAATTACGTATTAAACAAGCATTTAATGGATATATTTGAGCATACGTAGTTCTTTAGTTTAGATTTGGACGATTTTTGCGGGCCATTTTGCAAAAAAAGGCAGGTTATTTTTTTCCGAATCCTACCAAAATCTAATCAGCACCAGGGTGACCCACAAGTGACTCATCTACTGAATTTTGTGAAATTCGGTCCATTAGTTCTTCAGTTAGAGTGGATACAAACTTTTGCGGGCCATTTCGCAAAAAAAGGAGGGTTCTTTTATCCCGAATCATACCAAAAACTAATCAGCACTAGACTTGCCCACAAGTGACTTACCTACCAAATTTTATGAAATTCGGTTAATTAGTTTTTTAGTTAGAGTGGATACAAAATCTGCACAGACAGACAGACAGACACACAGACAGACACACAGACAGACACACAGACACACAGACAGACAGACACACAGGCACACAGACACACAGACACACACACAGACGTCACGCTAAAACTAGTTTTTTCGTAGTGTAGAGGTTTCGAAACGTGTAGATCCGTCGAAAACTCGATTTGCGATTTTCGGCATGATTCCAATACTTTCCCTATACATTACCATGTATTGCAGGGAAAGTAAAAATCTGATGTGGGCAGCACATGACTTTCCCTGCAGACTTATATCCACGTTCTCTTTATTTTAATTAAATTTATTTCACTTTTATTCAATTTTCGTTCTCATTCGGTAACCGGGCTTATTTTCAAAGGTGGCGTAGGGAAAGTACGAAAAACTAAAATATCTCGAGAACGGCTAGTCCTAATGTAATGGGATTCGACTTATTCTTTTTGTCGTTAAACATTACGTATTAATCGGGCATTTAATGGATATATCTGAGTATACCTAGTTTTTTAGTTTAGATTTTGAAGATTTTTGCGGGCCGTTTTGCATAAAAAGGCAGGTTATTTTTTTCCGAATCGTACCAAAATCTAATCAGCACCAGGGTGACCTATACGTGACTCATCTACCGAATTTTGTGAAATTCGGTCTATTAGTTTTTCAGCTAGAGTGGATACAAGCTTTTGCGGGCCATTTCGCAAAAAAAGGCGGGTTCTTTTATTCCGAATCGTAACCAAAACTAATCAGCACCAGCCCCGCCCACAAGTGACTTACCTACAAAATTTTGTGAAATTCGGTCCATTAGTTTTTTAGTTAGAGTGGATACAAAATCTGCACAGACAGACAGACAGACACACAGACAGACACACAGACAGACAGACAGACACACACACAGACGTCACGCTAAAAATGGTTTTTTCGTATTCTAGAGGTCTCGAAACGTGTAGATCCGTCGAAAACTCGAGTTGCGATTTTCGGTATGATTCCAATACTTTCCCTATACATTACCATGTATTGCAGGGAAAGTAAAAAGGAACAAAAATACCTTTTCCAGACGTGTTCCTTTCTTAGATTATTTCAAAGCTACGTGCGCGTGTGACTTTATAGTTCTAAAATTACTTTTGTACATTTGTTCATACAAAAGTTGACTTAAACTTTTAGACATTCTTACAACATTCAAAAATTACCAATTTCGATTGGACACAGAATATAAAGGTGAACAAGCAAAGGTGCAAAAAAAATAAAAATAATAATAATAATAATTATAACAATGTAAAAGTGCAATGTAAAAGACATATTTTTTTTAAAGTACCCCCTTTTATTATTTGTATGTAACCTAAATGTAAACTATATTTATTAAAATTTATGTAACAGTGAATGCATAAAAAATGTTTTTTTAAATATATGTAATTTAAATGTATGAAAGACAACAACAGACTAATCTTTCTAGCTGATCCGGCTTTCGAGTTAATTTCCAAAAACGAGTACATTAATATAAAGGTACCATGACGGGCTAATCCAGGACGGGCTAGCTGGATACGGTTCTAAATCTAAAGAAAAATAATGTACTACAAAATTTAACGACATACCAAATTTCATACAACTGTACTACATCACTCAATAAGTCTCCGGTCTAACTAAGAAAAACAATTTTTTTTTAGAAATTCGACTTTATTCATCAACATACTGTCCTTCAAGAGTGATACATTCCTCTAACTTTTCGATGCCTTTTTTGTAGAACGATTTGTCTTTGCTCTGAAAATAGGCCTCAGTTTCGGCATTCACTTCTTCATTTGAGCCAAATTTCTTTCCCTGGAGCATCTTTTTGATGTCTGCAAAAAGCCAGTAGTCGCTGGGGGCCAGATCTGGAGAGTACGGTGGGTGAGGAAGCAATTCAAAGCGTAATTTATATAATTTAACCATCGTTTTCATCGACTTGTGACACGGGGCATGTCTTGTTGTTTTTAGTCCGGTGTGAGCAAACGCGGCACCCACTTCGAAAGCAACTTACGCATGCTCAAATTTTCGTGTAAAATTGTAAACACACTATCTTCTGATATCTTTAAGGTGTCAGCTGTCTCACGCAACTTCACTTTACGGTCTTTCGAAAGTACTTTGTGGACTTCTTTTATGTTTTCCGGAACAAAATTCTTTTTTATCCATTGCTTTGAAAATTACAAAACTGGGGTCACTAAAACCACTGTAACCTATAAACTAATTGTCAGAATGTCATGAAATTTTGACACGTGTCGTTTGAAGGTTGGTACTATCCAGAAATCATGTGGGTCTGTCAACAGTGTTGCCATATATGTGTCAGACGGGAGACTTATTGAGTGAAGTGTTAATTATTGGAACCTGATTAATTAGGACCACGAAGACTTGAAACACACTGGTATTCAAGCATTATATCAATGTAAATAAAAGGTTGTAAAGGGGTATCGACCGGTTTCAGAGGCAAAAAGAGTCTTCCTCAGGAAAAATGAAATGGAAATAAATGAATGTGAGTGAAGATTATATATTTATGCGAACAACAGATAAGATATCTAGATGTGTTTCCTCACGACTTTCTCATATATGAATATTGCATACTTCCATTTGTATCACAGTCAGTATCAGAGTAAATAATTGCATTTGCTAGCTTTTGTTTGAAGTAGATCTTAAAAAAATATTTTTCAGTAACATTATTTCAATAACAGAAACACTACTTCCATTCAGTAACACTGCAACACTTCAACACAGTAACACACTCCAATTCAGTAAAACTACACCACTAACACTACTTCAGAAACACAACTTCAGTAACATTATTAAGTAACACTATTAAACTAGATCATAGCGTAAATTGCTGTGTGAATAAGTTTCAGTTAGACGTACGGTTCGGTAATTTCCGAATTTCTTTCTTCAGTGCGAGCAAGTCTGGATCTGAATACACAAATAAAACCAGTGCTAAAATCCGTTTCAATCGATAGGTTTAGTAAATTTAAAAAATATCAAGTAGAAATTAATGCAGGAATATGTGTAATGTTTGTTAAATTGTGTTTAAAATTCACGTATTTGTGATGAAACAGTGAAATAATATGTTAAAGCAAGTGTTTACTATTTAATCTTGAGAGGGAAGATCTTAAAATATACAAGAGAGATGTGACATATTTCTAAAGAAATATCGGACAATTGACAAATTTTGGGGGAAAAAGAGAGCAGATGAACATATCACTTTCCTTATATACATAATGTATAAGGAAAGTATTGTGACCGGGTCGAAAATTCGAATTTGAGTTTTCGACGGGAGAGCACGTTTCAAGCATCCCTGATCACGAATCAAACATTTTTGAAGTGATGTCAGTGTGTGTGTGTGTGTGTGTGTGTGTGTCAGTGGGTCTGTGGAGACGATAACCGACGAACGAATGAACCGACGAACGAAATTTGGTATAAAAATCATAATCCATAAACACTGGAAGCCTATGGTTTTTATGCGCAATCGAATGTTCAGAACCTCCCTAAATTTTCAAATGAAATTTTGAAAAAATCGTCAAGAAATCAAAACCACTAATAAAGTTACGCAAATAGACATTTCTTATGTAATTTTTCATAAGAAAACGATTGGCATAAATTTTAGAACGCTGACATGAACCGTTCTCGAGATATTGTACATTTTTCAAAAAAATATCAAAAAGTCATATAAAATAAAATAAAAATATTTCCTATTGAGAAACATGTTCACTTTTCATATGCAATACCATGCGATAAATTGAGTGACATCATTCTTGTGGATCTAGCTCGTTCCATTCATGAAAAAAGATACGTTGAATAATACTTTTGTATTTGAACGCCAATAGTCATTTATTTATCTGCTATAAGAATAACTTATTTCTTAGTGCATAACGCTTGGCGAGATTTTGGCGACGAATTTGGCTGAATGTCGCTAACTTGGCGACTTTTTGAAATGTTGCCAAATTAACGAAAATCTCGATAAATGGATAAAAATGACGCTAAATCAATGAAAATGACGATTAATTGTCGAAAATTCAATATCTTGGAAAGAATATTAGTATCTACTATAAGAAAAACCTATTTTTTACTGTAAAAGTAGCAAATTCATTACATTATATAAGAAAAGTCATGCGTTGCCCACGTCAGATTTTTTTGTTTACGAATATCATCATAAATATCATTCGAAGAATATTGCGAATCACAACTGATTAAAAAATCTGATGTGGGCAGCACATGACTTTCCTTATATAATTCAATGAATTTACTACTTTTACAGTAAAAATAAATGGGTTATTTTTATAGTAGATATTTATATTCTTCCCAAGATATTGAATTTTCGCCAATGAGTCGTCATATTTATAAGATTTAGCGTCATTTTTATCCATTTGGCGAGTTTTTCGTTAATTTAGCAACATTTAAAAAAGTAGCCAAGTTGACGACATTCCATCAGATTTGTCGCCAAAACCTCGCCAAGCGTTATGGATGGAGAAATAAGTTATTCTTAAAGCAGATTAATGATTAGTTTTGCGTTCAAATACAAAAGTATTACTCAAAGTATATTTTTTCTTGAATGGAACGAGCTAGATCCACGAGAATGATGTTACCAAATTTATCGCATGGTATTACATATGAAAAGTGAACATGTTTCTCAATAGGAAATATTTCTTTTTTATTTTATATGACTTTTTAACACTTTACAACAAAGTTGAAAAGTGTTTATGACTTTGTTCATTCTGTCTGTCTGTCTGTCTGTCTGTCTGTCTGTCTGTCTGTCTGTCCGTTAGCACGATAACTGCCGTAAAAATGACTTAATCAAAATGAAATTTTAGTATGTTGTTCAGACGGTCTATAGGACCTATGGGAATATAAATGAATAATATCACCCAATTAGTTTTGGATTGAACCCGGGTTGAAAAAATGGAATACATTGAGCCCTATGGGACCTAATTTTTCAAGCATTTTTTAAGCGGATTTAAAATTCACAAATTGCTTCGAAAATTTTAGACAATATTCAAATTGTTCCATAAAATATATAAAAAAAAATTCAGCGAAATATATTCAGTAGTTTTTTAAATAAAAATTAAAATAATAATAACACCTCTTATATGAAGCGATCACGTGTCCATGATATGAAACGATCACATGACCCACTTCAAAATGATATATGGCATCCATCTTGTCTCAAAATCGTGATTTTTAAAGTTCTTTCTAATTCATATTGAGAGTTGTATCCATCCTAAAACTACTTTATTTTGGCCTAAATTCTGTGCATCTACATACTTTAACAACGCAATGACAATATATTTCAGTTTAAATGCTCATACAAATTTGATTATTTCTACTATTAAGCCTATTTTTCACCTATGTAAAATGTAAACAGCAAAATATGTAGAATGAGTTGTATTAGAATCGCTGTAATTCTTTAACACAAAATCATTTAGTCCATGGAGTCTGCATGGCTGATATGAATGAAATATTCATTGATTTTAAAAAGAGAAGGACGATAATTTTCGATGAAGTTTTACGCATAGAGTTTTACTTACTTGTAGCTCCATGGTCTTAATTTTTAAATAATATAAATTATTATAGTATTGTTATGAATGACATGAATGGGGGAATTATTTATGAATGAAATGTTGCTTTTATAGAGAGAGCCAGGCGTGTTATTTTTTCTATGACGTCATTTGAATGGATTTCAGTTGTTTTCGATGAAGTTTTCAAATATAATAAATTATCGTAGTATTATGATAATTCTAAAATTATTACCGAGGAATGTATCACATTTTAGAGATGTTTAAACCAGGCAATTTATATTTTAATGCCGTCATTTGAATGAAGTTAATTTTTTTCGATGAAGGTTTAAGGTTTCAAATATAATAAATTAATGTAGTATTGTGATAAGTTTTAAAATATTACCGAGGAATGTATTGCATTTTAGACATGTTTAAATAAAATTGCATTGAAGTTGGAAAGTGTTTCATAATCAATGCTTTAAGCATGATTGATCTTTCTTGTTGATATATACTTGCAATATCTCGAGAACGGTTCATGTTAGCGTTCTAAAATTTATGTCAATCATTTTCTAATGAAAAGTTACATAAAAAATGTCTATTTGCGTAACTTTATTAGAGGTTTAGATTTTTTGACGATTTTTTCAAAATTTCACTCGAAAATTCAGGGGTTATGAACATTTGATTGTGTATAAAAACAATAGGCTTCCAGTGTCTACGGATTGTAATTTTTGTACCAAATTTCGTTCGAATCGGTCTATTCGTTCGTCAGTTATCGTCTCCACAGACTCACACACACACACACACACACACACACACAAACACACACACACACACACACACACACACACACACACACACACACACACACAGACATCACCTCAAAAATCTTCGATTCGTGATCAGGGATGCTTGAAAAATGCTCTCCCATCGAAAACTCAAATTTGAATTTTCGACCCCTTCACAATACTTTCCTTATACATTATTATATATAAGAAAAGTAAAAAAATGGCATTATTAAGAACATCATAGAAAACTACATCTTTCAATGAAACATTAATAATTTTAACTTTCTACACAATACATACATAATTTCTGTGTAAAAAATGTGTTTTGACACGGCTAATATTTATAATTTAAGATTTTGGCAATTAACCGTATTTTGGGTACACCCGAACACAATTTGAATGTTTGCAATGTCATGTATGTGTGTAGGATAGTGTATGAACAATATTATCTGTGAAACAAATTAAGCCATTCAAACGAAATCTTGGTGTGACTATTTCAGTCAGTGCAAATATAACATGCAAGAACCACCAATGCTTTATAAAGTAATAAATCAAAATAATTAAACAAACAAAAAAAACCCAATCATTTTGTGTATTTAATTTTACTCTGCTAAAAGATCGCAACTTTCAGAACGTAGGGTTGTACAAATTTCACATTAGTGTGAGTTTATTTTGATAATAATTTTTCAAAAATAAATTTTTGAAAAATTCCACATAAATTTTTCAATTTATTTAATACTAGCCGCCTTTTGCGA
Organism: Amaurobius ferox; assembly: GCA_951213105.1. Taxonomy (NCBI): domain Eukaryota; kingdom Metazoa; phylum Arthropoda; class Arachnida; order Araneae; family Amaurobiidae; genus Amaurobius; species Amaurobius ferox. The sequence goes on from OX578153.1 coordinate 75,362,451, forward strand.
TCAGCCTGTTCACTGCCCTTGAAAATTCTGACCGTGGCAAACTCACTGGCGCGACCTACCAGAAAAGTACAAGGTAACTGTTTGGACGGCCAGAAGGCCATCCAATTTAGACCGGAACTCAGTGGGGGAGGCATCCACAGGGACCGTACCCTCCTTCCCCTACCACCAACCTCTCGGAAGGACTTACGGTTCCACATGTTTAACGTGATCGTACTCCGCGTGAACACGGCAGCAGTTTTGGCAGTGGCAGGAATCGAATCCGGGCCTACCGAGTAAAATTCCCACACGCTAACCACTGGGCTACCGCGCCCTCCGCGACAATCTCCATAACTTTCTTTTTATTCGCCCAATTTAGACCGGAACCCAGTGGGGGAGGCATCCACAGAGCCCGTACCCTCCTTCCCTACCACCAACCTCTCGGAAGGACTTACGGACCCATATGTTTAACGTGATCGTACTCCGCGTCAGTGGCGGGAATCGAACCCGGGCCTATCGAGTGCAATTTTACCGAGTGCTAACTTCCCGCGCGCTAATTTAAATTTTATAATTAAGCTCTTAATTCCATCATCCTCGTTCCATCGTTCCACCATTTAAAATATCCATTTCAAATTTCTATAAATTAAAATAGCCATTTAAAATATCCATAAATTAAAATATCCATTTAAAAAATCCATATCGTTCTATCAATCATCCCTATCGTTACACCAATCCATAAATATAATAATTTCAAATACATCACCACAATTCAAACCACCATAATTCAAGCATTTAAATTATTTAAAATATCCATTTAAAATATCCATAAATTAAAATATCAATTTAAAATATCATATAAATATAATAATTTCACCCGATGTATCCAATACATATGTTAAGCTCTTATTTCATTTAAAACCGAAAGCGCGGTCTCCATGGAGACGGGTAAAAAACTACTGCCGAGGGGGGAAATGCGTTGAAGAACTTAGCGGATGGCCGAGAAATATAAAATCATGACGTCTTTAAAATTGCGATCCTGCGGGCAATTTTCATTATTTCTTGACCAGATTGGACTTGTAAGAATGCCAGATCTTTGACCTTTCTAAAAATGTAAATTATTAGTCAAATTATGAGTAGTTTTTACGATGGGAGGATTTAAAAACGAAAGTTGGTTTTTTTGAACAGAAAGTGACTTTTGTTTTAAAATCTTTAAAAAATATTAGAATTTGACCGTGAAATTTGAAATTTATATATTTTTACTCACAATTGACTGTTCTTTCCGGTGGTATGATTTGTTTTTATCTACGACGTCAGGATCGTGGAGAAAAAATGGCAAAAAACGGTCGAAATCGTATAAAACATTAAATAACAAAAACAAATAATTAAAATGTAAAAAATCGGTTTTCACGTGTCCCCCCCCGGGTCTCCGATTGCCAAATTTCGTAGCTCTCCGCGGTCGCTGAACGTATAGTGTATAAGACAGACACACAGACAGACAGACATTGCCTTTTATTATTTACTAGCCGCCTTTGGCGACCAGCCTGTTCGCTACCCTTGAAAATTCTGACCGTGGCAAACTCGCTGGTGCGACCTACCAGAAAGATGTAAAATAACTGTTTGGACGGCCAGGAAGTTACCACACAATTTAGATCGGAACCCAGTGGGGGAGGCATCCACAGGGACCGTACCCTCCTTCCCCTACCACCAACCATTCGGAAGGACTTACGGTCCCACATATTTAACGTGATCGTACTCCGCGTGAGTACTCCTGCTAAATCGTACTCCTGCTAAAAGAGCCATCCCTAAAACGTGACGTATAAAAGTTTAACCTCTAGCTGCAGGCACCTCAACCGGTAAATAGTCAGACATGTTTTAAATATAGATTAGAAGAAAATTAAATATAAAAGTTGAAGTTTGAATAAATTACAAAATATCGATGGCTCTAATGTTACACTATCAAAATTTTCAGCAACTCCACATAGTGAATTTTAAAACTGTCTTTCAACGCATTTTTGATAGAAAGCTGAAAAGGAAGGTCTGACAGGTTATATTTTCCTAATTATTTCAATTAACCGTGGTTTAATTTAACACAGCTTTCTGGATTTGCTTTGAGATTGATGTTACCACAATTTAAGCAAAAACATTTTTTATATACAGCATACTTCTAGAATATTAGTGTTATATATCGACAGTAGACAAAAATATTTTATTTTTAATTAAATAAATTTAATCAAATATTTCATTTTTAGATTAAACTATAAGAACCAAAAGTATGAACCAAAATTAAGAAATATAAGAACCTTTAGAAATTAATATAAAGTAATTTATATATACTAATTTCCAAGTGTCCTTCTGTCACGTTTTTTTAGGCTCTTACCAAGTAGATAGAGACTTTGGTACAAGGGTCGATCGTTTGATAAACCCCCAGGAAAAATCGAATTTTTCAAAAATGTTCTGTAGACAAGGGTGCTCCACACCACAACGTTCGAAAAGTGAAATGATAGAAAAGAATACTTTTCGATGAGATAGAGATTTCAAATTTAGTGTATGGGTACATCGTTCGAAAGGAAGAAAGAGTGCAATTTCAGATTTTAAATATTTGCTACATTAGGGGGTGATAGTACATCGTTCGAAAGGAAGAAAGAGTGCAATTTCAGACTTTAAATATTTGCTACATTAGGGAGTGATGCGTACATCGTTCGAAAGGAAGAAAGAGTGCAATTTCAGACTTTAAATATTTGCTACATTAGGGGGTGATGCGTACATCGTTCGAAAGGAAGAAAGAGTGCAATTTCAGACTTTAAATATTTGCTACATTAGGGGGTGATGCGTACATCGTTCGAAAGGAAGAAAGAGTGCAATTTCAGACTTTAAATATTTGCTACATTAGGGGGGTGATGCGTACATCGTTCGAAAGGAAGAAAGAGTGCAATTTCAGACTTCAAATATTTGCTACATTAGGGGGTATGCGTACATCGTTCGAAAGAAAGAAAGAGTGCAATTTCAGACTTTAAATATTTGCTACATTAGGGGGTGATGCTTACAGAAATATTCGATTTGCCGAACAAATGAAAAACGACTCCTTTAAAATTTGATAGAGGATTGAAATTTAGTATATGGGCTAATAATTTAATGAAAACATACAAGACAAAAGAGTTTTTCAAAAATATTCGTTTAAAAGGGGTGCTTCAGAGAAAAACGTTCGAAAGGTGAAATTACGAAAAACCGTATTTCGAGATATGATAGGGATTTCAAATTTGGTGTATATGTAGATAGTTTGAAAACAAGAGCATGTACAATTTCAGTTTTCTGATATTTTCTACTTTAGAGGGTGCCGTAAACCCAAGTGTTCGATTTTTCAAATAAATGAAAAACGCCTGCTTTTAAAATGAAATAAAGGCTTGATATTTGGTATATGGGACAATCATCTGACAAAAAGCACAGGAATAAAGTTTTTCAAAACTGTTAATTTAAGGGGCTTTCAACTTCACACGAAAACATTTAAAAAGTAAAATGATAGAAAACATATTCTTCACAATGGAATAGAAACTTCAAATTTGGTGTGTAGGTAGACAGTTAAAAAAAATAAAGTGTGCAATAGAAAATTTCCTATATTTGTAATTTTTTTTTTTTTTTGGGGGGGGGGGGAAGTTCCTCATATCAAATCGCTCGAAAAGTGATATGATAGAAAAACATGATTTGCGATAAGATAGAGATTTCAAATTTGGTATTTGGGTATATCGTTCGAAAGGAAAAAGTGTGCAATTTCAGATTTCCAATATTTACTACTTTAGGGGGTGTTACACACCAAAATATCCGATTTGACTAATAAATGAAAAACGCCCATTTTTAATTTGATAGAGGCTTGAAATTTGGCTTATGGAACATTTGAAGAAAAACCCAAGAAGAATAGAGTTTTTCATAAAGTTCACTTAAGAGTGTGCTTGCTCCACATAAAAATGTTCGAAAGGTGAAATGATAATATTGCATGCTTCAGTATGAGATAGAGACTTCAAATTTGGTGTACGAGTAGACAGTTTGAAAGTTAGGAAATGAGATATTTCAGTTTTCCAATATTTTCTTCTTTAGGGTTTCTGCACACCAAAATTTTCGATTTTCCGAATAAATGTGAAATGCGTTTTATTCAAAAATGTACGTTATCAGGAGGTTGCTTATTGTGGGACCGTTGATTTTCAACGGGTAGTCGGCAAGAATATCAAAATAATGGCAATCAAACACATTTAATAAATAATCATTTTATATATTTTTAATTTTATTCCAAAAAAATTATTGGAACATCCCAAACACAGGGCTGTATTAATTTTAAAGTAGCAGGACTTTTGATATGAATGACATCAGTCCGTGGAGTTTCAGTTACGAAAATTGGAGCGTTTCGAAAAACTGTAAGCATTTTGTACGCTTATTGCTCCAAACCTTATAGATAAAAATCAGATGTAGGCAGCACATGACTTTGCCGGCAGACTCAAATTCATTTTTTCTTTATTTCTTTAAGAACTCATTAAATTGAGTTTAATTGCACAAAATGACCCTAAATTTGCATTTTTAATTCAATTTCTGCTTTTATTTGGTAATTGGACATTTTTCCAGAGGCCGCATAAAAAATGCGAAAAATCTCAAATATCTCGAGAACGATTCGTCCCAGAGTAATAGAGTTGTTTGTATTCTTTTTCTCGTCAAAAATTACGTATAAAACAAGCATTTATTTGATACATTTGAACATACGTATTCTTTTTTTAGATTTTAGCGATTTTTGTGCACCCTTTCGTAAAAAAGGCAGATTATTCTTTTCCGAATCGTATCAAAATCTAATCAGCAACAAAGTATCCCACATTTCATTTATCTACCAAATTTTGTGAAATTTACTCAATTTGTATTTTAGCTAGAGTGAATACATGAGATTTTTGTGGGCCATTTCGCAAAAAAAGGCGGGTTCTTTTTTCCCAAATTGTACCAAAAACGAATCAGCATCAGGGTCACATACAAGGGTCTTACCTACCAAATTTTATGAAATTCGGTCCATTAGTTTTTGAGTTAGAGTGGATACATACATTGCACAGACATACAGACACACACACAGACAGACACACAGACAGACACACAGACAGACAGACAGACAGACACATACACAGACGTCATGCTAAAAATAGTTTTTTCGTATTCTAAAGATCTCGAAACGTGTAGATCCGTCGAAAACTCGAGTTGCGATTTTCGACATGATTCCACTACTTTCCCTATACATTACCATGTATTGCAGGAAATGTAAAAATGTAAGTAATTTATTTTGTTTTATCGAAAATAGTATCCAAATTCTGAATATATAAAAATGATTTCAATATTTTATTATTTCGAACTTCTTTTTATTTCCGAAGTATCTTTTAAAAATATCTGTATTAGTGAGTGTTTTTTTTTCATTTTTTTATTTTAACTTGAAATATTTTCGAAGCTATAAAAGATAGATATAAATTGTAAACGACAAAAATATGCATTAGGGACTTTGGTTTGAAAATTTATATCTATTTAAAAAAAAAGGTCTTATAGTTTTCGAGTATAGTCTTGTCATGATAAAACAGATTGAAAAATTTTCGTTTTTCAAGTTTGTGGTGCTTATATCTCAAATAAAAGTGCTAGAGATGAAGAATTTGTAGCTCTTTGAAAGCCCTACATATACAGGGTGTCCCCAAAAGATTGAATCACGCTTTAATTCTTTACCTGTTGGAAATAAGTGGGCAATGTTAATTGCAAAAATGTTAAAAGTAGGGTAGGAAATAAGACTACTTTAATGAAATAGTCCTTCCATTAATTTTCAAAAAGTTACACTTTTGAAATGTTTATACGACCCCCTTAGACAAATTTAGTCAATTAGAAAAAAAAAATTTTATGCAACAAGATCATTAAAGTAAACCGCATATCTGTATCTTTAAAATTGAACGAGTTATATTTAATAGAAAATTGAACATTGTTATTGGGGACCCATATCAAATTAGAAATGTGAATTCGTGACATATCACAAAAAAAAAATAAAACAGGATGATGATACATAGGATACCCAACAGCGCAGTGAGTACCACTGTGTTATATGATCTCTGTCTGTGTAATACTTTATTTAGACACATTTGTGATAAAAAATGCTGACACATATTGACGTATATTTGGTCTAAAAAATTTCTATATTTATGATCCTTATTTTCACTGATGAAACAGCTTTTCACATGGTACGAAAAAGTAGCATAAGTCAGATTTTTTCCTTTATCATAATTCAGTTGATTTTCAAGATACAAATATGCGGGTTTTTTTAATGATCGTGTTGCATTAAAAAGAAACATTTTCTGATTGACCAAATTTGTCTAAGGGGGTCGTACAAAAATTTAAAAGGTGTAACTTTTTGAAAATGAATGAGAGGACTATTTCTTTAACGTAGTCTTATTTCATACCTTACTTTCAACATTTTTGCAATTTACATTGCCCACTTATCTCCAACAGGTAAGGAATTAAAGCGCGTTTCAAACTTTTTGGGACACCCTGTGTATATAATTGGAAGTTGGATTAGAAGTATAGTGATCATCATTTTAATATTTTAATATTTTAACTTGGGTCTTCGAGTGGATGGTAAAGCAGTCACGATTGGTAAAGCTGTCACTTAAAATGTCACTATTGCTGTAGCTCAATCTGTTTACTTACTCCTTAGTTAAGTATTTATGGATGAGCACGAGATATTTTATTTCGTTTAAAAATATAGGATGTTAAAGGAACCTTTTAGATCCTAAAGATGTTTAACGATTGTTTAGGTTTCAACAGAATAGACTAAAATGTATGTATTCAAGTGCGCATTTATGTGTCTCCAGGTAAGTTTATAGAATAACTTGAATGCAAAATCTCGTCGGATATAGTGTGTAAGTTTAATTTATATACCAGAAAGGAAGCTAGTAAAATAATGTGATATATAGACATGAAGTCTATGGTTGGAGTATCCAAATAAAATCGGGATGATAACTAAAAATGCTAGATTTAAACAGTTAACATGTCATTAGTAGTACTTTAGAAGCCTGTAAAGGAAATAAATGATTCTGAAAAATTCAAATAATTATAAATGTAATAAATATTCTGTATATAATTATATAATATATATAATATATGTAATTATATAATATATATAATTATATATATAATAATAATTATATATATAATAAATATTCTGAACTTTACTAAAGTTTTATTTTACAAAAATGTTATTCATGCAAAATCATATCGGCAGCTGGAACTACGGTTGACTTTATTTATAAACTGTTTATTTGGTAAATAGATAAAATCAAAATTATATGAGAAGCACATAAATTTCCCAATTTATTATTTTTTGTTTATTTCTCTTTTGTTATATATATTAATTGAATTAATGTATATTCCTTATTTCATAAAAATAAAAGTTTACCTAACATTGCATCACATTTCCAGTTTTCAATTATTTAATTTTTACTTGATAATTTGTTGTTTATATTGACGTATTTTATTCACATAAACGTGAAAGAACACATCATTCACATAAACGTCAAAACAGTTTATCTTAGCATATTGGAACAGATAAAGTGGGATTTCTCATTAAAACTTTCACGAAAACAATCATTTGCTAAATATGGATGTAAATACTGTATCTTTCATTTCAAAATTGTGAATTTTTCTGGCAATGCTGTAAAAAGGAACAAGTTTTATACATTTTACGAAACTCTAATGGACACTAAAGTGAAACACCAACTGTAAAATTTCATAAAAAACCTGATAGTTCTTGAGGTATAGTTGCCACATACATACATTACATTTCGATAGCACGGATAACTACGCCACACACGCATTTATATACAAAAACAGCTGTACCTCTGAGAATAGTTGAATCGTCTTCTAACATCAACAAAATGTGTAATTCTAACGAAAACAAACACTTTGTTGTAATAACTTTCCTTTACATAGCTTATTGTAGTGAATGAAAAAATGCGTTAAATAATGAAGTAAGTTGTCAAAGGCTGCATATAGCTGAGTTCTCAGGGCAAAAAGTGATGTTAAAGAAGGTAAAACCCATTTTAAAAATCTGATGTGGGCAGCACATGACTCTATTTATATAGTGCAATGAATTTACTACTTTTACAGTAAAAAAATTATTCTTATAGTAGATACTTATATTCTTACCAAGATATTGGATTTTTGTCAATTTGTCGTCATTTTCATTGATTTAGCGTCATTTTTATCCATTTGCCGAGATTTTCGTTACTTTGACAACATTTAAAAAACTCGCCAAGGTGGCGACATTCCGCTAAATTCGTCGGCAAATTCTCGCCAAGCGTTATGGACGGAGAAATAAGTTATTCTTATAGCAGGTAAATGACTATTGGCGTTCAGATACAAAGGTATTATTTAAGGTATTTTTTCTCATGAATGGAACAAGCTAGATTCACTAAAATGATGTCACCAAATTGATCGCATGATATTACATATGAAAAGTGAACATGTTTCTCAACAGTTAATATTTTTTTTAATGTGCAATATCTCGAGAACGGTTCATGGTAGCTTTCTAAAATTTATGTCAATCGTTTTCTACGGAAAATTACATAATAAATGACTAGTTGCTTAACTTTTTTAAAGGCTTTTATTTTATGATGATTTATTCGAAATATCACTTGAAAATTTAAGGGGTTTCTGAACATTCGATTGTGTTTAAAAACAATAGACTTCCAGTATTCACGGATTATAAATTATGTACAAAATTTCATTTGAATCGTTTTATTCGTTAATGAGATATCTTTTCTACAGACTCACTGACACACACAAACACACACATCACCTCAAAAATGCTCGATTCGTGATCAGTGAAGCTTGAAACGTGCTCTCCCGTCGAAAACTCGAATTCGAAATTTCGACCTCTTCACAATACTTTCTTATATATTATGTATATAAGGAAAGTAAAAATTATACGAAATATAAAGGGATTAGGGTACACAGACCGCTTAATAATTGCAGGCCTCAAGCATTTGACTACTTCGCCTACAGAAAAAAGGCTCTATTGAGAATACGATCTTCCTTTTTTTGAATTATTTGGGCATTTTTTCTACTCGTAATTCTTAAAAGTGAGCATTTCTATTATTAGCTCTGCTTGCTAAAGTTGTGCCTGATAAAAAAAGTTGTCTCTAAAAAGTGATACTAAACTGGTAAATAGACATGTTTAAAATACAGATTAGAACGAAAATTAAATAAAATGTTGACGTTTGGATTAATTATTATAAATTAAACAAATTTGAATACATTACAAATTAGCGATTACTCAAATCGCAGCCAAAATTTTAAGCATCTAACCAGTAAATTTTAATGTGGATGTTTGACGTTTTTTTCACAGCCAGCCGATATAGTTATTCTGCAGAGAAAGGTCAGTGGTTGTTTTTGCTATCTATTTCAATTTGCTGTGCCCTTGATTTGACCAGTCTTCTGGATTCAGAATTTGAAAATCAAGTCATAACTGTTTAACAGAGATATCACATTTTAATAAAGAATATATTTATATGTTATTGGCAGATACGAACAGAACGGAAAGATACGTCATTTTTAATTTTTCGTAATCGTATACTATGTGGAAAGATAGAGTGGTGTTATCCATTTTGGGCTCGGTCTGACGAAACCGATGCAATCGAAAAAAAAAAATTGTCTGTGACCTGTCTGTCTACACACAAACTAAATAAAATTTTGACTTATTAGTGTCAATATTAAGTCAATACCGAAAAAATCCACCAGGAGAAAAATCGGACGCGGGGAAGAACCGAAATCCCCAGCGGAAAATGCGTTTGCTGCATTTATGTGTTTGCTTAAAAATTCGCAGAAAATCAAATTATGAATTAATTAAAAAAATATGTTTTGTTGGAAATCTAAGATGTACGCACAACATTTACCAAACATTATAATTGCACTAATCTTACTTTTTGAATGCGGCAAAATATGTATGAGATAACCTGAATAATGCAAATTTCGATAAAATAAAGAGTAAATATAAAGGAATTGTCCTACAAATTCGGTTTAAGCATTGTTCCAAGGAAAGTTCTTCGATCTCTCCGATGGTGTTAATATAGAAGCTCTGTATCAATATTTTTGATCATTAAGAAACCGATTTTGGTGAAAATCACTCAAAATCGTGCTAAAACACAAAATGAAATATCTGATGTGGGCAGAACATGACTTTCCCCATATAATGCAATGAATTTACTTCTTTCACAATGAAAAAATGATGTAATATCTATGACACAATGCTTTTAATGTTGAATTGACACATTTGGCGATTTTCTGGATGATAACATGTAAATTTATTTCGAACCCAATTCATTTATACTTTACGCAATTCTGAAAACGATATTTCGCTAAATGAATTTCGTCAAATTTATTACCAAGCCTCACAGAGAAACTGAGAGAAGAGCATTTCTTACATGTAAATGACAGTTGGCTATTTGCTAGGCATTTAAATTCAAAACTATTACACAACGTATCTTCATTCGTCAATGGAACGAATTAGATTCCTAAGAATAATGTTAACAAATTTATTGTATAACATTACATATAACAATGAACATTATATCACAATATTTAATTTTTTTTTTATTTTATGTAATTTTTTGAGAAATTTATTCAGAAAAGTGCAATATCTCGAGAACGGTTCATGTTAGCTTTCTAAAATTTCTGTCAATTGTTTTCTAATGAAATATTACATAGGAAATGGTTATTTACGTAACAGTGTTAAAGGTGTTGATTTTTTTTTATGATTTTTTCAAAATTTGGATGTGCTCTAAACATGCAATTGCGATTAAAATCAATAAGCTTTCAGTATACACTGATTCTTATTTTTGTACTGAATGTCATTCGAGAATCCCCATCTGTTCGTGAAATATTGTCTTCACAGACTCACAGGGACACACACACATTTATACACATGGACATCATTTTCGAATCGAGTTCAGCAATGCTGGAAACAGGCTTTTCCGTCGAAACGTCGAATTCGAATTTTAGACAACGTCAAAATACTTTCCCTATACATTATATTATGTATATAGTGAAAGTTATAAAATCTAATACGACCTTCAAAAATGTCTCGCTTAGGTCCATCGTCCTGAAGTACCTGTGCTCAAAATTTCATGGCCGTACTGCGCTTAGATTTCAGCACTACAGACCGCACACGCACAAACATATTCCTTTACTATACACTAGTAAACGTACCCGGCGTTGCATGGGATTTAATACAGAGTAGTTATATAGAATAACAAAATAAATAAATATAATTGGTATAAATGACAGCAAAAATTGTATGTAATTCATGCACATTGGCACCATGGATATCATGCTCACCTCCCCCCTCCCCCTCCCACACACCTTCTCAACTGGTAAATGGTCAGACGTCGTTGAGAGCCAGCCAATGCATCCCGGAGAGGAAGGTCTGACGGTTATCTTTCTTAATTACTTCAATTAGCTGTGGTATGGTGCACAGCTTTCTGGATTTATTACTCTAGAAAAGTTAGTTATGTAGATTAAACGAAATCATTTTTTATAAAAGATATACTTTTAAAATATTATCGGTACATGTGGAAAGTACAGAAAAATATTTCATTTTTAATTAAATAATTATTTAATTAAATATTTCATTTCCAAATGAAATATATAAAGTAATATATCAAAATAATGATAATCAAACACGTTCAATAAATGATCATTTTATATATATTTAATTTTACTCTGCAAAAATATTGAAATATTCCAAACGCAGGACTATATTAATTTTAAAGTAGTGTGAGTTTTGACGTGGATGACATCTATCCAAGAGGTTACTGTGGCGAAAATCAGAGTGTTACGAAAAATAGAAACACTGTACTTTTTTAACTCCAAATCTAATAGGTAGATAAAAATGTAAATAATTTCTCTTGTTTCGTCGAAAATAGGGTCCAGATTATAAATATATAAAAATAATTTTAATATTTTAATATTTTGAATTTATTTTTCGTTATTAAAAATCTTTTAAAAATATCTGTCCGAGTGAGTTTTTTTTTTCGAAATATCTTCGAGGATATTAAAAATAGATATAAATAATTAAAGACAAAAATATGCAATAGGAAGATTAGTTTCTAAATTTATATCTATTCCAAAAATAGCTTCTATAGTTTTCGAGCAATCGTCTTGTCATATTGAAAAGATTGAAAATTTTCGGTTTTTCAGGTTAGTAACGCTTATATTTCAACAAAACTGCTAGCTTTGAACAATAAACAAGAATTTTTACTGCATTGAAAGCCCTACAAGTATATATAATTAGATGACGATTAGAAGAATAGTGATCACTATATCAATATTTTAATATTTTATCATATGTTTTCCAATGGGTGGTAAAGCTGTTGTACTTAAAATGTCACGATTGCTGCAGCTCAATCTGTTTACTTACTTCTTAGTTAAGTATTGGTACATAAGTTCCAGATATTTTATTTTATTTAAAAAATGGAAGGTTAAATGAACTTGGACTTTCTTACGATGTTTAATGATTGAGGTTTGAACAGAATAGACGAGAATGTACGTATTCAAGTACGCATTTATGTGTCCAGGTAAGTTTATAGATTAACTTCAATGCTAAATCTCATCGGATATAGTTGTTGCTGTTGAGACCCAGACCGTCCGACCTACCAGAAAGGTGTAAGGTAACTGTTTGGACGGCCGGGTCATCGGATATAGTGTATAAGTTTAAATTATATACCGAAAAGCAAGTTAGTAATATAATGTGATATTTTGACATAAAGTCTATGATTGGAGTATCCAGATAAAATCAGAATGATAACTAAAAATGCTAGGTTTAAACAGTTAGCAAGTAATTTATAGCACTTTGAAAGCCTGTAAACGAAAAAATTAGTCTGAAAAATTCAAATAAACATTCTGAACTTTACTAAAGTTTTATTTTACAAAATGCAAAACTATTTCGTTTCCATCGGACTGAAACCACCGTTGATTTTTTTTAAATGATTATATATATATATATATATATATATATATATATAAATAAAAATTGAAGGATTTTAATCGAAAATTATGCATAAACTACTGTATGTACAAAAAAACCCATCTCTAGCATATCTGTTACAAATGAGTAACTATAAGCCAAGTCTAAGGATAAAGATAGAAGGTTACATATCACTACATTGGAAAGGGGGATGAGAAGAATATTAGGATTCAAAAATCACAATTAAAAGTATATAAAAGTAAATAAAAATAAAACTCTGCAAAAATGAGAATAGGCAATAATAATCAGCTCAAGACAAGAGATCAAGAATAGAGAACAATCAATCGAAACCACACAAAAAATGGCGGTCAGTTCGAAATTGCATTCTCATCAGGACAGCCATACAATTCGAATTAAAACCGATAGAATAGCCAGTTTCTGACAATGGCGATAGTATTTATATATATATATATATTAAAATAACAAATACTAAAGTGCAAGAGTGTGAATCAGTAACCACAGTATCAAACCGCGAGCAATATAAAAGCGTGTAGTGAATAGCAAAAAGCAACGAGGAAGGGCCGGAAAAGTAGAGCACGGAGAGGCCAGGACAAGGAAAATATATTAAAGAATAGTATATCTGCCAGAAACGTCTTCAGGGGCACATTCTAGACAGACATACTAAAATCCGTTGTTTCTATGATTGCATAAAAACACTTGGTTAAAATATTATGCAATCTGTGCCCAACAACGGAATAACGAGAATAACAGAAAAAAACCAAATAGGATAAAATTCAATTATAAAACATAAAATACCACATAAACATGAAATATAAAATACCACATAGACATGAACATGAAAAATATAGCGCACAAATATACGAACTTGCAAAAAGGAGCAACTCACATGTCGAAAGGTCGCCACCGTGAATAATCTTCAAATGAGTCCACCACATGCTATAGTCTGAACGCTCACCTCGCTTAATACCACGTATATATACCATATACCATATATATATATATATATATATATATATATATTAATTTAAAATTGTTATATTCCCTTTTTCATGCAGAATTAAAATTTACTTAGCATTGCATCAAATTTCCAGTTTTTAATTATTTAACTTTTACTTGATAATTTGTTGTTTTTATTGACATATTTAATTCTCATAGACGGGAAACCTCATCGAAATAGCTTATTTTAGCATATCGGAACTGATTACCTGGGATTTCTCATGAAAAATTTCATAAAAATCTACCATTTGCTAAATACGGAATATTTCGTAATATAAATTTTAGGAAATATTCAAATTATCCCTTAAAATATATATAAAAATTTTAGCAAAATATGTTAGGTAATTTTTAAATAAAAATTAAAATAAGGATTACACCTATATTATAGGAAGAGATCACGTGACTCATTTCAAAATAAAATATGGCATCCATTTTTTTCCCCTGTGTAAAAATCACAATGTTTAAAGAATATTTAAATTTATATTTGGTGTTGCATCCGTCCTAAAACCGCTTTATTTTTGCATATTATCTGTGAATCTAAATTCTGTGCCAACGCAATTACAATATTTTTGATTTTAAATGATCACTGAACTTTGATTATTCCTACAACGAAGCCTAATTCCTTTAGCAGACGGAATATAAACAAATCAAACGGTTGTATGGTGAGTTGTGTAAGAATTGCTGAATTTTTTCACTCAAAATTATTTACTTCTGGAGTCTGGAATATAAGTGATATGAATGAGATATTTATTGATTCTACATAGAGAAGCAGAAGATTTATAGCATCGGATTTTTTGAAGTTATAAGTTTTCAAAGTATTATAAATTATTGTAGTATTGTGATAATTCATAAAATTTCCACGCTGAACGTATCAAATTTTAGAGATGATTAAACAAAATTGCATGCCAGTGGGAAAGTGTTTCACAATCAATGCTTTATGCATAATTGATCTTTCTTATTTATTTTGTATATTAGCATAAATATGTGCATTTCAAAAGAAATTAACTGGAGTGTAGCTCAACTCGATTTTCTCTTGCCAAAATCCATTTCTTTTAGTATTTTGTTTTTCAAATTTTACAAATAAAATTTCGAAAAATCGGTATCGTTGGTCTAAATGATTACAATTATACCTTCTTCTTCTTCGACCCAGACCATCCGACCTACCAGAAAGGTGTAAGGTATCTGTTTGGACTGCCGAGAAGTGCCACCCAGTTTAGACCGGAACCCAGTGGGGGAAGGCATACACTGGAACCGTACTCTCCTTTCCCTACCACCAACCTCTTGGAAGGACTTACGGGCCCACATGTTTAGCGTGATCGTACTCCGATTGAACACGGTGGCAGTTTTGGAATCGAATCCAAGAAAAAAATCGAATCCAAGCCGACGAAAATGGGAATCGAATCCAAGCCGACTGAGTGCAATTTCCGCGCTAACCACTGGACTGTCACACCCCTTATAATCATACCTTGTGACCTTTCAATTTAAAGGACTTGAAAATAATCTTTCAATTGATACAATAATTGATAATGTACCCCATTGGGTTAATATGTCCCGCTCCCAGGAGGTGTTAATTACTTCACGAACAAAAAAAAAATTGTTTCATGGCTATTTTTCACGACAAATGATTCAAACTATTAAGTATCGTGATCATTGAGCTATAAATAAACCCATTTATGCATGATTACCATTTATACATGATTATATACCATTTATGCATGATTATGTACCATCAAAGTTTGATCTATACTGCCATGTTAAAAAAATATAAAATTTCGAATAAATTTCCAGACTTTCGTCCTCATTACAAAAAATGCTATCTAGTTCTAGATTTTTGGATAAAAAAATCGACTATAAAGTTTCGTGAAAATTCAGTAATTTTTGCGGCACCTGCAGTGCTCACTGATAGACAGATACTCCACAAATAGTCGAAACGTGTTCAGGAGGTCTTAAAATATATATTGGCATCAAACTCTCGAATTAAAAAAATTTCGTGAAAACAACTCTGCTATATTACGTAGTATGAGAAAGTTAAGTATATAGTATAACAAATATATTTATATTTAGCTTAAATGCAAAATGTTATATTGATGGTGGCAAAAATTTTGACATTTTACTGTTTTTCAAATAAATTCTTTCAATAATCTGTTTCTCATGTTCTGCTTTAGACCGTGGAGGAAATGAGAAAGCAGAAGGAGTAAATTGTTCACATACGAGTTTTGAATCTTGTGTCCTTTCACGTGGACGATTTGTTGATGCCTTACACATTAACTTGGGCACCTGTTGATTTCAAAGTTAAACTGTGACTGTCGCCTATTTAAATTAAGAATATGTTTAAAAGTAAACCATGATTTCGTGTTCAAGTTTTGGCAAACTGGAGTGGTTTTAAAATTTGTTTTAGCTAGATTACCATGTCGGATTTTTTTTTTAGGTATTAAGACTTAAGCAAATCATAAAAGATGCTCAAAAATACATAATCATATATTCATGAATTTATCTATCGGCTGCAAAAATCTGTTTCATTTTCCTTAAAATCAAGTAAAAAAAATCTGTAGTGGGCAGCACATGACTTTCCCTGCAGACTTATACTCACGTTCTATTTATTTAAATTAAATTTAATTCACTTTTAATTCAATTTTCGTTCTCATTCGGTAACCGGGCTTATTTTCAAAGGTGGCGTAGAGAAAGTAAGAAAAACTAAAATATCTCGAGAACGGCTAGTCCTAGTGTAATGGGGTTGGTCTTATTTTCTTCGTCGTTAAAAATTACGTATTAAACGAGCATTTAATGGACATATTTGAGTATAACTAGTTCTTTAGTTTAGATTTTGCCGATTTTTGCGGGCCATTTGGCACAAAAAGGCAGGTTATTTTTTCCGAATAGTACCAAAATCTAATCAGCACCAGGGTAACCCACAAGTGACTCATCTACCGAATTTTGTGAAATTCGGTGCATTAGTTTTTTAGTTAGAGTGGATACAAGCTTTTGGGGGCCATATCGCCAAAAAAAGGCGGGTACTTTTATCCCAAATCGTACCCAAAACTAATCAGCACCAGACTCGTTTACAAGTGACTTACCTACCAAATTTTATGAAATTCGGTCCATTAGTTTTTGAGTTAGAGTGGATACAAAATCTGCACAGAAAGACAAACACACAGACAGACAGACACACAGACACACAGACAGACACACAGACACACACACAGACGTCACGCTAAAAATAGTTTTTTCGTATTCTAGAGGTCTCGAAACGTGTAGATCCGTCGAAAACTCGAGTTGCGATTTTCGGCATGATTCCAATACTTTCCCTATACATTACCATGTATTGCAGGGAAAGTAAAATGGTGTAGGAAAAATACGAAAAACTAAAATATCTCGAGAACGGCTAGTCCTAGTGTAATGGGGTTGGTCTTATTCATTTCTTCGCTAAAATTACGTATTAAACAAGTATTTAATGGCTATATTTGAGCATACGTAGTTCTTAAGTGTAGATTTTGATGATTTTTGCGGGCCATTTTGCAAAAAAAGGCAAGTTATTTTTTTTCGAATTATACCAAAATCTAATAAGCACCAGGGTGGCCTACAAGCGACTTATCCACCAAATTTTGTGAAATTCGGTTCATTAGTTTTTCAGTTAGAGTGGATGCAAGCTTTTGCAGGCCATTTCGCAAAAAAAAAGGCAGGTTCTTTTAACCCGAGTCATACCCAAAACTAATCAGCACCAGATTCGTGCACAAGTGACTTACCTACCAAATTTTATGAAATTCGGTCAATTAGTTTTTTAGTTAGAGTGGATACAAAATCTGCACAGACAGACAGACAGACACACAGATAGACAGACACACAGACACACAGACACACACACAGACGTCACTCTAAAAATAGTTTTTCATATTCTAGAGGTCTCGAAACGTGTAGATCCGTCGAAAACTCGAGTTTCGATTTTCGACATGATTCCAATACTTTCCTTATACATTACCATGTATTGCAGGGAAAGTAATAAAGCATGGGTGATAACTGATATGGATTCAGAATTAATTTCGGGAGAAAATTGAGTAGTTCCCTACGAATTTTAACTTCAGGTGTCTTTTCCACTTCCAATTTAAAAATTTACATTTTTCTTGAAACATCTATTTTTCAGGATCTGACTTAGATGTTGACTGATTCAACATCAAATTCCGGAGGGACTAAGGATTTCTACTACCGGTTTTTTCCCACTTCTGGTGCAAAAACTTTTCTTGAAACACTGATTTCTCAAAATTGGCTATTGATTGAGCAGCTTAGATGAGGACTGTTATGACTTCAGTATTAAATACTGGTAGGAATAGGGGTGTTTGATTCCCGATTTTGGAGATATCACTTCCGGTTTTTCCGAAAAATCGCATGTCTGTACGAAATAAGTATACAAAAGAGAATAACATGCTTAATAATTCCGTGAAAATGACACAAACACACCACGTGAAGGCTCCTTCAAAAATGTCTCGTGCATTAAAATAACTTCATTTTACTTCCCGATAAATGCTTTTCTGCCTTAAATCAAATGCAAATTAAGACTTTCTTTTTAGCGAATACATAATGCAGAGCACGAAGACTCATAAAAAATGGACGACCCCAATCATCTGCTGTGTGCTCGTGATGACGTTAATGATTGCGTTGATAATTCAGACGCTGTGGGTGGGCAACTACAACGCGCGCCGCCAGTTTGAATTAGTAATGGCCAAAAGATTGTCGTGGTGTATTTGAGAATAATTGAATTCGTGGCAGGTGAAATAAAATTTATGGGTTTATTTCCGTTTTATCCTGTCCCATTTCATTCCTTACGCTACCCTTTTTTAAAATAGTAGCATTTCATACCTTATCCAAAGTACACCTGTTCCCCAACTTTCCTCCCAACTGAGAGGAGTTGCAAATGACTCCTTTGGGGATGAGTTCCGACGAACCCCGTTCCACTTGCGATCACTTTGAAAATTGTCTCGTGATTGCAGATCTCTCAGAGGGAGAAAATTCAAACGACATTCACCAGTCGTAACATTAATGTTGAGAACAAATTAAAAATATTTCTTGTAAATATATTGTTTGGCGTTATTTAAATATATTTAAATAATTTAGATAGAGTAAATCCTATCTTAGCGGATATTTCCATGAAATTGATACTTCTAATTGTTTTGTAGTACCATGAATATATGCATGATGTTTACCACTGTGGGCATTTTTACCAACATGGTATATGCAGCAAATCTGCGTTCCTTTTAGTATTAAAAATCTTAAATATTCAACCAAATGTCAGTTTTTTTTTATGGAATTAATAATAATTTTGTATTTGATTCCTTTCAGAAGCTATTGAAATACATAACTTTATTGAAAAAGAATCGACAGTAGCTCCATTCATTTCGCGTGAGCGACATCTTTCTTTGTGTGTGGTTTGTCTTCAAAGATTTTCAAAATAATGAAATATCGGAATTAGAATCACTATAGTTCTTTAATTAAGAATTCGATCCAAAATAAAATTATATATCCAATATATCCATTTAGAATTTTTAAAGGACTACACATTACTTTGTGTAGTTTATAGCTAGTATTTTCAGTTTTTGAGATATAGTATAAGCATTACAAACTTGGAAAACGGAAAAATTTTAATATTCTTCAATTTGCAAAACGATTTCTCAAAACTGAAAAAACAAATTATAAATCTAGAAACTAGATTTCCTATTGAATCTTTTTTCGCTTACTATTTATATCTCTCCCTTATAATTACTAATATATTTCGAGTGAAAATAATCAACGTAAAGCAAATCATTGCTTGGACAGAAACTTTGGTTTTTTCGAAAAATATTTAAAATATTTAATTATTTAAATCATTTTATATATTCATAATGTGCACCATATTTTCAACAAAAGAAGTAAAAAAATGTTTATATATTTAACTATTAATTTTGGAGATATTAACGTCTAAAGGGTTTATATTTATAGTACTGCTTCGATTAAAATAGCTAGTATTTTAAAAATAAAAAAATCTGATGTGGGCAGCACATGACTTTCCCTGCAGACTTATATTAACGTTTTCTTTATTTTAATTAAATTTATTTCACTTTTAATTCAATTTTCGTTCTCATTCGGTAACTGGACTTATTTTCAAAGGTGGCGTAGAGAAAATAAGGAAAACTAAAATATCTCGAGAACGGCTAGTCGTAGTGCAATGGGGTTGGTCTCATTATTTTCGTCGTTAAAAATTACGTATTAAATGAGCATTTAATGTATATATTTGAGTATACCTAGTTCTTCAGTTTAGATTTTGAGGATTTTTGCGGGCCATTTTGCAAAAAAGGGCAGGTTATTTTTTTTCGAATCGTACCAAAGTCTTATCAGCACCAGGGTGACCCACAAGTGACTCATCTGCCGAATTTTGTGAAATTTGGTCCAGCAGTTTTTCAGTTAGAGTGGATACAAGCTTTTGAGGGTCATATCGCAAAAAAAGGCGGGTTCTTTTATTCCAAATCGTACCCAAAACTAATCAGCACCAGATTCGCTCACACGTGACTTACCTACCAAATTTTGTGAAATTCGGTCCATTAGTTTTTTAGTTAAGAGTGGATACAAAATCTGCACCGACAGACAGACACACAGACAGGCAGACACACAGACACACACACAGACGTCACGCTAAAAATGGTTTTTTCGTATTCTAGAGGTCTTGAAACGCGTAGATCCGTCGAAAACTCGAGTTGCGATTTTCGGCATGATTCCAATACTTTCCCTATACATTACCATGTATTGCTGGGAAAGTAATAATAACACTGTTCTGGGGTTATATCTCGTGAAATAAAACTGCAAAATTTAATATTCGAAGAAAATAATTTTGAGCTTTTCTATCACTTATTAATTATTAATGTTATGTCAATTAGCTAATACTTTAAAATAATATGTTACGCGTGACATTTTTGGAAGAATGCTTAACGTTTTTGTGAGAGAGAGGCGCATTTGTTTGAAATGAAAAAATAACCTAACTGTCAGAGATATTGGCGAATCGAAAGCAGATTGGAGAATTGCAAGTAAATTATTCTAAATGGAAATTAAAAATCTAATGTGAGCAGCACATGACTTCTCTGCAGACTTATATTCACGTTCTCTTTATTTTAATTAAATTTAATTCACTTTTAATTTAATTTTCGTTCTCATTTGATAACTGGAGTTATTTTCAAAGGTGGCGTAGAAAAAATACGAAAAAACTAAAATATCACAAGAACGGCTAGTCCTAGTGTAATGGGGTTGGTCTTATTCTTCTCTTCGTTAAAAATTACTTATTAAACAAGCATTTAATGGATATATTTGAGCATACGTAGTTTTTTATTTTAGATTTTGGCGATTTTTGGCGGTCATTTTGCAAAAAAAGGCAGGTTATTTTTTTCCGAATTGTACCAAAATCTAATCAGCACCAGGGTGTCTCATAAGTGACTTGTCTACCGAATTTTGTGAAATTCGCTCCATTAGTTTTACAGCTAGAGTGGATACAAACTTTTGCGGACCATTTCGCAAAAAAAGGCGGGTTCTTTTATCCCGAATCGTATCCAAAACTAATCAGCTCCAGACTCGCCCACAAGTGACTTACCTACCAAAATTTATAAAATTCGGTCAATTAGTTTTTTTGTTTGAGTGGATACAAAATCTGCACAGACAGACAGACACATACACAGACGTTACTCTAAAAATTGTTTTTTCGTATTCTAGAGGTCTTAAAACGTGTAGATCAGTTGAAAACTCGAGTTACGATTTTCGGCATGATTCCAATACTTTCCCTATACATTACTATATATTGCATGGAAAGTAAAAATGTTCGTTCGTACAATTAGAAAAATATGTCAATGGTTGTTAACCATCTTTGTGAGAAAAATTTTCAGGTCCTTAACTTTTCGAGATGTTTATTTTATGTTGTCTTCATTAACAATAATTTTTTTTTTATTATGGGACCTACTCTTCAGCCATTTTAAATTGGGTGCAGTATACGTGACCTTCATTTTACTACCCTAAATATTGAGTTTTGTATAGCGAGAATAGAGAACTTCCTTTTTGGAGTCTTAATTTAATTATTTTAATAGAATGTTTTGAATAATAATGTCATTTAGAATACTATAGAAATTTGCACCTGATGGTGAATTTTAAGTTTCTTTATATTATAATTTCAGTACGAAAACGGGTATACTGCTAGTTATGTATAAAATAGGTATAGACGAACATAGATCTTCCCAAAGGGAAATTATCTTTACTGTACATTTTTTTAACAAAGTAAAGCCATTCCAAATGGAACGGTCGCGAGAGAAACGAACCTCCTCTAACAGGCGAGGAAGGCTGTGAAGAGAAGAGACTATTGGGGGACGCAAACAGTTTTCCCCTCTTCCAACAAGTGAGGACCACAAGGTAATTAGGAGGGGGGGGGGGCAGACAGGATGAAATGGGAATAACAAGAGACACAGGATGAAATGGGAAGAGCAGAAATGGCTCATCACTAATTTTATGTGAGTAGCACATGCCTTTCCCTACATAATGCAATAAATTTAGTTTTTTTAATACTTTACAACAAAGTTGAAAAGTGTTTATGACTTTGTTCATTCTGTCTGTCTGTCTGTCTGTCCGTTAGCATGATAACTGCCGTAAAAATGATTTTATCAAAATAATATTTTAGTATGTTTTTCAGACGGTCTATGGGACCTATGGGAATATAAATAAATAATATCACCCAATTAGTTTTTTATTGAACCTGGGTTGAAAAAATGAAATACATTGAACCCTATGGGACCTAATTTTTCAAACATTTTCTTAAGCAAATTTAAAATTCACGAATTGCTTCGAAATTTTTAGGAAATATTCACATTATCCCATAAAATATATATAAAAAATTTCAGTAAAATATGTTAAGTAGTTTTTTAATTAAAAATTAATTAATATAGGGAACAAACAAATTCAATTAAATTCTGACTTTTGGGATATCCTCCAGAAAGAAAAAAGAGATATATTATATAATAAATATCTTTCCAAAAGTTTCCAAATATTTTACATATGAGAGAGGCTTCACATTTTAATATAAATTTGGTAGAAAACAATTTTTCAAATTTTTTTTTAATTTTATATAACTCTTCTGATATAATTATTTGATGGCGTTTTTAATGCACTTTCCTACGTCCTAGAGAGTTAAATTTTGGTACACAGCTTAAATTTGTAGAACATTTTATTCTACAACAATTTGGTGGATCTTTAAATACAGATCCTACATTTTTTTCGAAATGGCCTGCAAATAATCCCCGTTCACTTCTATAAATCATTGTTGTAATATTGTTAAAAATTCTGATGTGGACAGCACATGTCTTTCTCTGCAGACTCATATTAACGTTCTCTTTATTTCTTCAATATTAATTCGAGTTTATCTGCTCAAAATAACAGCCATAAGTATTTTAAATGACATTGAATTTGCAAGTTACACTTACATATGATTCTCATTTGATAGATGGACTTATTGTCAAAGGTGGCGTAGCGAAAACGCAAAAAAACTAAAATATCTCAAGAACGGCTAGTCCTAGAGTAATAGGGTTAGTCTTATTCTTTTTGTTGTCAAAAATCACGTATAAAATAGGAATTTAATTGATATAATTGAGCACACGTAGTCTTTTATTTTTATATTTAACGATTTTTGCGGGCCATTTCGCAAAAACAGCCTGTTCCTTTTTCCCGAATCGTACTATAATAACCTACAAGTGATTTATATAGCAAATTTTGTTAAATTTGGTATATAAATCACTTGTAGGTTATTGAAATATTATTCACCAAATTGTGGTAAATTTGGTCCATTACTTTTTAGCTAGAGTGGATAAAGGCAATTTCTGCCGCCCATTTCGCAAAGAAGGCAGATTCTTTTATTACGAATCGTACTATAATGTAATGAACATCAGGGTTTCCCACAAAAAACTTACCTACCAAATTTTATTAAATTCGGTCCAATAGTTTTTTAGTTAGAGTGGATGCAATATCCTCACAGACACACAGAAACCCACACAGATACACCCTTACACATACATATCTCTTCCTAAAAATAGTTTTTTCGTTTTCTAGAAGTCCCAAAACGTGTAGATCCTTCGAAAATTCGAGTTCCGATCTTCGGCACGATTCCAATACTTTAAATACATACACACACACACATATATAATCTGCGTATCTGTGTATTATCTGTGTATCTAAACTCCGTGCCTATGCAATTACAATAGTTGTGATTTTAAGTGATCCCTAAACGTTTATTATATCTTCAACGATTCCTAATTTTAACTTATGCAGAATGCAAATATCTGAAGCGATTGTAAGGTGAGTTACGTAAGAATTGCTGAAGTTTTTTCACACAAAATTATTTAACTCTGGAGTCTGGAATAGAAGTTATATGAATGAAATATTCATTGATTTTGCATAGAGAATCAGATGATTTATATTTCGATACAGTTTTAAATATTTAAGTATAATAAATTTCTGTAGTATTGTGATAATGTAAAAGATATTACCACTGAACGTATCCCATTTTAAAAATTTTTAAATGAAATTGCATTTCAGTTGGAAAGTGTTTCTAAATCAATGCTTATGCATGATTACTCTTTCTTGTTAATTGTATGCAAATTTTTGATACATTTATATGAAAAAAAAAACCCCTGCAATATTTCGAGAATGGTTAATGCTAGCGTGCTATGCTTTGTCTCATGTTTAACACTTTACAACAAAGTTGAAAAGTGTTTATGACTTTGTTCATTCTATCTGTCTGTCTGTCTGTCTGTCCGTTAGCACGATAACTGCCGTAAAAATGACTTAATCAAAATGAAATTTTAGTATGTTGTTCAGACGGTCTATAGGACCTATGGGAATATAAATGAATAATATCACCCAATTAGTTTTGGATTGAACCCGGGTTGAAAAAATGGAATACATTGAGCCCTATGGGACCTAATTTTTCTAACATTTTTTGAGCGGATTTAAAATTCACAAATTGCTTCGAAAATTTTAGGTAATATTCAAATTGTTCCATAATATATATAAAAAAAAATCAGCGAAATATATTCAGTAGTTTTTTAAATAAAAATTAAAATAATAATTACACCTCTTATATGAAACGATTACGTGACCATGATATGAAACGACGACATGACCCACTTTAAAATGATATATGGCATCCATCTTGTTTCAAAATCGTGATTTTTTTAAGTTCTTTTTAATTCATATTGAGTGTTGTATCCGTCCTAAAACTACTTTATTTTTGCTTAAATTCTGTGCATCTACATACCGAAACAACGCAATGACAATATATTTGAGTTTAAATGCTCATCTAAATTTGATTATTTCTACAACTAAGCCTATTTTTCACCTATGTAAAATGTAAACAGCAAAATATGTAGAATGAGTTATATTAGAATTCCTGTATTTTTTTAACACAAAATAATTTAGTCCATGGAGTCTGCATGGCTGATATGAATGAAATATTAATTAATTTTATAAAGAGAAGGACGATTTTTTTCTATGAAGTTTTAAGCATAGATTTTAATTATTTGTAGCTCCATGGTCTTAAATAAAATGTTTAAATAAAATAAATTATTATAGTATTTTGATGAATGAAATGAATGGGAGAAAGTTAGGAATGAAATCCTGTTTTTATAGAGAGATCCAGGCGTGTTATTTTTTCTATGACGTCATTTGAATTAATTTCAGTTGTTTTCGATGAAGTTTTCAAATATAATAAATTATCGTAGTATTATGATAATTCTAAAACTATTACCGAGAAATGTGTAACATTTTAGAGATGCTTAAACCAGGCAATTTATATTTCAATGCCGTCATTTGAATGAAGTTCATTTTTTTCGATGAAGGTTTAAGTTTTCAAATATAATAAATTAATGCAGTACTGTGATAAGTTTCAAAATATTTCCGAGGAATGTATTACATTTTAGACTTGTTTAAATAAAATTGCATTGAAGTTGGAAGGTGTTTCATAATCAATGCTTTAAGCATGATTGATCTTTCTTGTCTTATATACACTTGGCACAATGAAGAGACATGGATTTGCTAAAAGTAAAATATTATTAAAAATATTATATGTTTTAACTATTCGCATTATTAAATTTACCATCATTTCTCGATATCTACAACTTATCAGTCACTCATAATTACAGAGTATGGTCTCAAATATTACGGCCGTGATATAGTGGTAACTTTTTTATTTGATTTATGATTTGGGTCAGAGTAAGCTCTTCTCAGGCAAGATACATTAAAAGTTACATTTTTCTCTTTTGTGCACATCATTATGCACAGATTCGTTGCACAGACATACTGAAATTTTAGCACTACACCTCACTGCAACTGGATGACATTTTAGATAAGAACTTTATCTGCACAGGACATACAAACTGCTCTGAATTCAAACGGTCAAATTAAACCGCACTGCACTGACTTCAAAATCTAAATTCAAACTCACATGTTTAGGAAGGACTTGAGACTACCTAGTAAATTCACTGCACTTGTTCAATACATAATTGCAGACCTCATGCATTTGAAAAGTGATAGCTAAAACTGTAATATCTAGCTGCCGGCATCTCACTGTTACATAGTCACACATATTTTAAATATAGATTAGAATGAAAATTAAATAAAATGTTAAAGTTTGACACAATTATTAGAAATTAAACAACTTTGATTGAATACATTACAAAATAGCGTTTGCTCTAATCTAACACTGGCAAAATTTTAAGCAACAATATCCAATGAATTTTAAGGTGGATGTTCGACGCGTGTTTTGATATTCAGCCAATGTGTTCCAGAAAAAAAAAATTCTCGGATATTTTTCCTATTTATTTCATATCTGTGCGTTTTATTTGGCACAGCTTTCTGGATTTGCTACAGGGGAAAGAGCTATTAATCTAACCTTTTGAATGAAATCATTTTTTATGTAAAATATACTTTTAAAATATTATCTGTAACTGTAGACAACATGCAAAACTTATTTTATTTTTAATTTGGGGTAATCATATTCTTTTTGGAAAAATAGAGGGGTGTTATTCGGTTTGGGCTTGGGTCGTTTAAACGACTACAATCGAAAAATATTAGGTGTGACCTGTCTGTCTACAAACAAAATAAAATTAAATTTTGACTTGAAATGGCAGAATTAGTGTCAGTATTAAATCCATACAGAAAAGTTATTTCAATTTTCGTAATTTTTTTTTTTCATTTTAGCACTTTAGTAAATAGCGATTTAGAATAAATCCATCTGCTTAGAAATGTACCCCGTCTTTTATATTTATTATAAACTGGCAGTATACCCTTTCTTTGTATGGAATATACATAAGGAGGTTTAAAATTCTCAGTTATGTGGAAATTCCTATATTATTCTAAATGACATTATTATTCAAAACATTCTATTGAAATATTTAATTTAATTCTTTTATAAAATGTATAAAAATATTTGTTCTGGCTATACAAAATTATCTTCACAGGCAGATCTGAAGAATAAAACATCCTGGTCCCGTTTGTAAACACATTTACAAAAAAATATTTCTTAATTCTCACGAAACAACGACAGATGTTAAGAAAACTGTACTTAATTTTGCAAAATATTGAATTTTCATCAATTAGGCGTCCTTTTCATTAATTTAGCGTTATTTTATTGGCGATATTTTTGTTCAATTTGCGGATATTTTCGTCAGTTTGGCGGCATTTTCGATAATTTTACAAAATTTAAAAAGTCGCAAAATTTGTCGCCAAGTAGAGCTATCAGACTCACAGACGGAGATGTTAATAAGGAATTTTAGTGACAATAAAAATTCATGTAGTGACAATATAAAAGTAACAATCTAAGCTATCAGCTAATTACAAAAATTGAAATGCAGAAATTTTTTTAGGAAAATATATCTTCATTATTAAACGTATTGGAAACACATTTATGTACGAACTGTTTTTCTTCTGATTGTTATTTATGAATACATATAGTACCTTACCAGTGACTTCCCAGTAGGCTGGATTTCTGATATTAATGTTTATAGTTTATTTTCCAAATATATTATTCTCAAATACGTATTTTCTAAAAATTGAAATGCAGAAATTTTTTTAGGAAAATATATCTTCATTATTAAACGTATTGGAAACACATTTATGTAGGAACTGTTTTTCTTCTGATTGTTATTTATGAATACATATAGTACCTTACCAGTGACTTCCCAGTAGGCTGGATTTCTGATATTAATGTTTATAGTCTATTTCCCAAATATATTATTCTCAAATCCGTATTTTCTGTGAGTTGATTAAATGGTGATAAAAGACAATTTAGTAGCTTAAAACGGAAAATGAAAACACCTTTATTAGTTTAGATAGTACAATTTTCACTTTTAACTAAAGTTATTAATTTAACTAAAATCAAATTTAATTAAAGTTATGGTTCAATATTATCGAGTGAAATATATATATATATATATATATATATATGGTGGGGGGCGTTAGCATTTTCAAACCTCGTGCTCCCTTCAGTACATATAATGACTAATTAGGATTTTGGATTTAAAACCAAATTCTGGTAGGGCCTGGGGGTTTACTAAGGAATTCAACATCCAATTATTTTGCATTTCCGTTTCAATCATTTTCCTTTCGCCGGAAATATCTATTTCTTATGATTAGCAATAGCTAAAGCCTGGGTGATAATTGATATGGATTTAGCATCAATTTCTGGAGGAGATCGAGTAGTTCCCTACGAATTTTTAACTTCAGGTTTCTTTTCCACTTACAGTTCAAAAATTTGCATTAAAACACCAATTTCTCAGGCTTGGCTATGTATAGAGCTTAGACAATGACTGATATGGATTCAGTATCAAATTCCGGAGGGGATAGAGAGACTCATTGAGGTTTCACTTCCGGCTCTGGATATTTCACTTACAATTAAAGAATTTAAATATGCCTTGAAACATCAATTTTTCAGGATCTGCTATAAATATAACTTAGATGTTGACTGATTCAACATCAAAATCCGGAGGATCTAAGGATTTCTTTCAACTGCCGGTTTTTCCACATCCGGTATAAAAACTTTTATTGAAACATCTATTTCTCAAGATTGACCATAGATTGAAGTTAGATGATGACTGATATGAATTCAGTATTAAATTCTGGAAAAGTCTGGGGTGTTCACTAAGGATTTCCATTCCCGATTTTGAAGATATGACTTCCAGTTTTTCGGAAAATTCACATAACTGTACGACTTCCCGGCCATCCAAACTGTTACCTTGTACCTTTCTGGTACGTCGGACGGTCTGGATCTCAACAACGACTTAACTGTACGAAATAAGTATGCAAAAGAGAATAAAAGTACTTAATAATTCCGAGGATACTCGTCAATCACACCATCTGAAGGCTCTCAGAAATTTCTTGTGTAATAAAATTACTTCCTTTTACTTCCCGAGAAATACTCTCTTCCCGAAATCAAATGTAAAACAATGCTTTTTTTCAGCGAATACATAATACAAAGCACGAAAACTCATAAAAAATGGATGACCCTGATCATCTGCTGTGTGCCCGTGATCACGTTAATGATTGCGTTAATAATTCAGTTGCAGTGGGTGGGCCACTACAACGCGCGCCGCCAGTCTGAATTAGTAATGGGCTAAAGATCGTCTTGGTGCATTTGAGAATAATTGAATTCGTGGTCAGTGAAAAATTTGATGTGAGCAGCACATGACTTTCCCTACACAATGCAATGACTTTTGCATTATTCTGCAGGTGAATATTGGTGTATAAGTTCCACAGTACAATGTTTTTGCCATTGTATTAAAATAATAACAACTAAAGTTAAGCGATTTTGGGCAAATTAGTCTAAACAGAATTATTTAATTATAATCACATGCAAAGTCCCTATCAGGATGCAATTGACATGTAATTAGTATCCTGTGACATGAATAACTATTGACAACATCTTAGGGTCCTCCGAGTGCAGTCCCCGCGCTCTAACCACTGGGCCGTCCCGCCCATACCTCTCAAACTTTTTCTTCGATCCAGACAGTCCGACCTCCCCGAAAGTGTAAGGTATCTATTTGGACAGCCGGGAAATATCATCCAATTTAGACCGGAACCCAGTGGGGGGAAGCATCCACAGGGACCGTACCCTCCTTCTCCTACCACCAACCTCTCGGAAAGACTTACGAACCTACATGTTTAACCTGATTGTACTCTGCGTGAATTCCGCGCAGTTTTGGGTAGAGGCGGGAATCGAATTCGAGTCGTTCAAGTGTAATCCCCGCGCGGTAACCACTGGACTGTTGAGGCCCCACACTCTTTAAGCTTCTTCTTGTTCGACCCAGACCGTCCGACCTACCAGAAAGGTATAAGGCATCTGTTTGGACTGCCCGGAAGTGCCACCCAATTTAGACTGGAACCCAGCGGGGAGGCATCCACAGGGACCATACCCTTCTTCCCCTACCACCAACCACTCGCAGGGACTTACGGACCCACATGTTTAACGTGATCGCACGCAGCGTGAACACAATGGCAGTTTTGGCAGTGGCGTGAATAGAACCCGGGCCAACCGAGTGCAACTCCCGCGCGATAACCACTGGGCTGTCACACCCCATATACTCTTTAAACTGTATTATAAAGCAACTCCGGTAGAAAAATGCAAAAAAAAAATAATTTGAAGGCTGCGATATCTGTATGCCAGCATGCGAGTCTCGCTTGCACCGATTGCTCGAGACTTGCTTGAACCGGTGGTGTCACTACAAAATTTCATCGATAACTTCGTTACTCGAGGTGCGATTGGAACGAAATATGTTGTATTCTATTTGTCTAACAAAACTGTATAATTTAAAATTAAAGTAAATAAATAAAAAATAAGAAAATAAAAACTTTCAAATGAAAAATAAATATCGGAACCTTTTTATGGGTACCTTGTATAATCTTCCCACAACAGCACATTAGTCTTTTCCATTTCAAAATATGCGAAAGGAGTTATGTTTCACATAAATCTATACCGAGCAACAAAGCTACTCTTCATAAAATTCTTACCTGTAAATGTCGTTTCACAGCAAGAAAACGTTTGTTGAAAGGAAATCAATCTTAGTAAGGAAACATAACATCATGGTGTTAAGAGAGAAAGAGGTGAAACTCCTATGGATGGAACACTTGAAAATGCCATATAGCTTTGAAAATTATATATAGGTATCGTTAGTATTTGTACAGTGTCCTTTGTTTCCATTTGACACGATAGAGAGGCATAATATTGAGTATATGTAGTTTTAATTACTTTTAAATTAATATTCCATGAATATCAGTATAATTTATTAGTGTTTTTTTTCATAGTTGCAGGACAGAGTTCAGAATATAGGGAGATAAAAATGAATTAAAAAGTAAAATTTCTTTGAATACGTAGGAATATTCCTTATTGTTTCAGTTCTAATTTGCATTCCGATACTAATTTGCTTCCATAAGATTGACAGTGTGAATAAATATTTTAAGCCTTTCACCATAGAAACGCACACAATGCAGGGACGCTTATCTTATCGCAGCGCCACCTGAATTATTGTCTCAAATGATATTGGCATTTTACTCAGTATGGACTTTTAATCCTTATCTTTACCTCCATGCATAACACTATTTACTACTAATAGAGTCGCATTAGGGAAGAAAACAGTATCTGATGATAGGATTGTGCACATGGAAAGAGGTAGATAATGACTATAAGAAATAGCAGTCCTTAAAGTTACTTTCGGTTTGGTTAAAGTTACTTTCGGTTTCATTTTAATACATTATGATAATTTTCTGAAATGTGGTCTAAAAACCAAGGAGTAATGTAAATTTAATAAATGTATATATATATATATATATATATATATATATATCAATTATTTTTCCTAAATAAAATTTGGTAATGCAGCTGCAGAATATAAGCTAAAACTAAAAAGGAGTAATGTGAATTTAATAAATATATATATATATATCAATTATTTTTCCTAAATGAAATTTGGTAATGCAGCTGCAGAATATAAGCTAAAATTTAAATATAATCATAATATGCTTTGAAAAGTAAGATACTAAAGAATTTTAATAACTTTTTTTATTGCCGTTTTGATACCAATAGTCCTGTCGACTAAACTAATAATTAGTTCAAATCGGCTGAGTTGATTTTGAGATTTAAAAGTGTCGCAACCCGACTCACCCATCCACACACTCATGAGCCAATAAAAATAATTTCTGGTATCTGTGGACCCCACCGATGTATTTAAGATGAAATCTCGACTTGGGATTAAATCACTATCATGCTACTTTCCTTAAGGCTATGTTGGTTAAAATAAAAATGTTATTATATCTACCGTTAAAAGCATATGAAATGGCATTTCTTTGAATCAATGTCATAGAACTTGAAATATTTGAAATTTCATATTCTATTAGAATTAATTCTCATTTGTAACTGAAACACTAAAACTTATATGAACTGAATACATAAATGAATGATTTGTTTAGTAAGAGAAATAATTTATAGGATGCGCAATAGATGGCACTGGTTCCATAGATCCGAAAACACAGCGCCATCTAGTGTGTAGTTTGTTAACTATTTCTCCTTACAGTAAATTAATGTCTACAGGCAGACAGCGCCATCTATTGCGCATTATGCAAGTTATTTCTCTTAGCATTAAATGAATCATTATGTCTTCAGGTGGTATTGTATGGGGGAAAATTTTCAAATTCGGGATATTGACGGATAAGCAAGTTTTAAGGCCCGAACCATTTTCAAATGTCTATATGTTGTGTGTGTGTGTGTGTGTGTGTGTGTGTGTGTGTGTGTGTGTGTGTGTGTGTGTGCCTGTGAGGTGTGGACACGATAATTGAAAAACGAATGGATGGATCTACAGCTATAAAAATTGAAGAGTATATACTTTATACGAAAAATTAGAACTAGAATACATTTTCATTCATTTGCTTAATAAAATAATTTTCATAACATTATTTTCTATAGAGTAAAAAACGATAATTCCCGGAACAATGTTGTTGGTAGTGTATACTATAAGGAGGAAATTGATAAATGGGATTACGCTAGTGATTTCAAAATATTTTATATTAACTCTGATAAATCAAGTGCATCTAATTTTTCTGTCTCACTACGTTGTTTTTAAAAATTTAAAAAACTACGTAAACTTTAATTACAAAAGGTAAGAGTGTCAAATAAAAAAAAAAAGATAAGAGTGTGAAAAAAATACAAGTGTTCAATCAAGGCTTAAATGCGTCCACGCCGTCTTGATTATACATAAAAATTTTGAGTCGGTTTAAGGATTAAGTACTTTGTTTACGGAACCTTTAATGATCAGCATCTTTTGATTTACAGCACGTTTAATGATTAACTTTTAATGATAGACGTTTGTACTCCAAAAATTAACTTTCATTAATTCTGCATGGTATACAATTTAGATGTAGTTGATGAAGTTGCTAATTTAGTTTCCGAAATCGGTTGTTTTTCCTTTATTTTTATTATTTTCTTAATTTTTAAAAACTTTTATAGTTATATGAAGGATTTTTAAAAAAAAAAACTTCTGATGGAATTTTTAAAGCTTCTGAAACAGTTTACTTATTTAATTTTAATTTTATTATATACCACACATTTTCATATAGTCTTTTATTCACAATTATTTTTATTTATGCATAACGAATACAATAATTGAATGCAGGATAGGAATATAAGTGATTATATAACAGTTAGATAAACGATAATTCTCCACTTCACTGACTTCTCTGCATATTCTAATAACTTTGTTGTCACCTCATTTTCTTTAAAGCACGTAAACATTTTAAGAAATTCATTTTAGAAAAGAAATCTCATAAATAGAAACATTTAACAAAAATGTACGAGAAGGTCGAGTGGAGACGTGTACTCCAAATACGTCTAAATAAATATTAAGCTAACTCATTCTAAACTAATGCTGTTAAGACCTCTCTTTTAGATCAACAATCATTCCGGACTGCTTTATGCTGAATACATAAAATCGAAGAGAAGATTCATGAGACATGGAAGAGCGTATAAAGCTATGCTGCGCTGTCGTGATCACGTTAATGATTACTTTAATAATTCAAGGGCCAGTACGAAAGTCGACAGCTTGAATACGTAATGTTTTGGAGCATTTAGTAGAATTAAATTTGCGCTGGATTAAAAAAGATGATGTGGGCAACACACGAATTTCTCTACAGAGTGAAATTATATTTTTTTCTTTTTAAAATGTGTACGAGTATTACCTTCTCTACATACCTAGTATATTGTACAATGTATAGGGACGTATTTTGAAGTGATCAAAAATTCGAGTTTTCGATGTAGAAACACATTTTAAATATTCCTGAACGTTTGTGGAGATGACCTCTGCGTGTATTTGTGTATACATGTGTGTATGTATGTGTATGTGTGTGTGTAAGACTGAGGAAGTGATATCTCATGAACAAATGGTGCATTTCGAACGTAATTTTGTATACTTGTTACAATAAATGAATCCAGGAATAACATAAATACATACAGACTGAGAATTACAGTAAATGAATCCAAGAATAACATAAACACATACTGACCGAGAATTACAATAAATGAATCCAGGAATAACATAAACACATACAGACTGAGAATTATAATAAATGAATCTAGGAATAACATAAACACATACAGACTGGGAATTACAATAAATGAATCCAGGAATAACATAAACACATACAGACTGAGAATTACAATAGATTAATCCAGGAATAACATAAACACATACAGACTGAGAATTACAATAAATGAATCCAGGAATAACATAAATACATACAGACTGACATACACACCAATTTACACCATATACTCTTGAATTGTGGATTTGTGGTTTAGAGTGCTAAAAATGGGCAAATGCACCAAAATTTTCAATTTCAATTTTTGGCCCAATTCAAATACCCCTATATGTTACTATGTACTATAGTGAAAATAAAAAGTTGAAATGTTTTAAGATATATTTATCTTTGCACTTTGGGGTAACGTTTGTTTTACTTTGTCATGCTTTGTTTGCTTTTTATACGAAACTAATTAATGTATTCAATTATAAAATGTTTTCCATTATCTAATAAGTCAAACACAAAATGATTCGGGGCTATTTAAAACGCGTGTTTAAGATAGTTACATATGTATAATTTTTTGAATGTAAATTTTATCCAACGGAATTCAATTTCTATATGGCCACTGAAATCTATGTTTTCGTTATTTGAAAACCTGCCTTATTAGGAGCCTTTCTTAAATTGAAGCTACGAGGCTTCGACCCATCGTTCAAGAGATAATTAGCCGTAGAATCGTTTTGAAACACGCTATAAATTACCATGTGTTGTAGGGGAAATAAAGAAGCACATCACTGATGGCACAACTAATTGTGCGCAAACACGCGTTATATATTAAAGTTTATTAAAATGTATCTCACAGAAATTAGCATGTCTCTGATTCTCAATTTTTGTAACGTCCGAATCCTATGCAACGTGAATTATTAAATCTCATTTATTTTGCAGTGGACTTAGTGCTTTCAACGAATTTCGTTGCATAAATTTTGGATGGTAGTCACATACCAGTCTCTGGTCTTACGTGGGGTGAAAGAATATTGTTTGATAGGACTTTGTAGAGTCGAAAAATATCTCACATTTTGATATATATAATTATTTTTTACTATTGATAGAAAAAACATTGCTTCTATTACTTTGCCTACATGCATAGTAAAATGTATAGGGAGGATATTGTGATGGGATCGAAAATTCGAATTCTAGTTCTCCACGGAAGAACACGTTTCAAGCACCTCTGAACTCGAATGGAACGTTTTTGAAGTGATGTCTCTGTGTGTCAGCGCATATCTTTGTTTTTCTATCTTAGGGTTCATGATTTCAGCAGGGTAATGCTAAAAACTTTCAAAACATCTACTCGTATTTTTAATTAATTGTAATTCCACATTTGGTATTTTCTTGTCAAGTCTCACTTGCTTACTGCCAGATGAGGGGGGCTTCAGTATATGTAAATTATCTGTTTCCTTTAAAATTTCTATTACACATCGCTTAGTTTTAAGCCTTCTAATATGTTTTGTGTTGTTTAATATGCTAGACTGGAAAGACAAGACAAAGCATTAAATATATATGAAAATTGACATTTAAAGTTAAATGTTAAAAAATTAAAAATTGGTTAACAAATTTAATCGTGATGCATTAAATTCAGTTTAATAGCAAAAAATAACATGCATACTTTTCTGATATTATACACAAAATGGAATATTAAGGCATCTTCGTTTCATTTGGCAAATTAATGCACGTTAAAATCTTCACATTCTCAAAACTCCAAAAACTAAAATATCTTGAGAATATACCATTCTAGAGTTACGGGGTCAGTCCTATTCGCTTTGCTGTTAAATTTTACATGGAGATCAAGTACTTAATTAATATATTTCAACAATTTTAGCCATTGATTTAAGATCTTTGCCTACCATTTCACAAATAAAGGGTTGGTTATCACTTTGTGAATCATGTCAAAATCTAATCAACATTAGGATAACAGCCAAAGATCTGGACTGCTAAATTAAAAATCTGATGTGGGCAACACATGACTTTCCTTATATAATGAAATGAATTTACTACTTTTAGAGTAAAATAAATAGGTTTTTCTTATAGTAGATACTAATATCCTTTCCAAGATATTGAATTTTCGACAATTAGTCGTCATTTTCATTGATTTAGCGTCATTTTTATCCATTTGGCGAGATTTTCGTTAATTTGGCAACATTTCAAAAAGTCGCCAAGTTGGCGACATTCCGCCAATTTCGTCGCCAAAATCTCGCCAAGCGTTAAGGACGAAGAAATAAGTTATATATATATATAACTTATTAGATATTGAATTTTCGACATATATTATATAACTATTATTATATATTTATATATTATATAACTTATTAGATATTGAATTTTCCTCAATTAGTCGTCATTTTCATTGATTTAGCGTCATTTTTATCTATTTGGCGAGATTTTCGTTTATTTATCAACATTTCAAAAAGTCGCCAAGTTGGCGACATTCCGCCAATTCCGTCGCCAAAATCTCGCCAAGCGTTATGGACGAAGAAATAAGTTGTTCTTACAGTAGATAAATTGGCGTTCAAATGCAAAAGTATTACTCAAAGTATCTTTTTTCATAAATGGAACGAGCTAGATCCACGAGAAAGATGTCACCCAATTTATCGCATGATATTATATATGAAAAGTGAACATGTTTCTCAATAGGAAATATTTTTGTTTCTATTTTATATGACTTTTTGATAATTTTGTTGAAAAATGTGCAATATCTCGAGAACGGTTCATGTTAGCGTTCTAAAATTTATGTCAATCGTTTTCTAATGAAAAATTACATAAGAAATGTCTATTTGCGTAACTTTAATATTGGTTTTGATTTTTTGACGATTTTTTCAGAATTTCATTCGAAAATTTAGGGGTGTTCTGAACATTCGATTGCGTATAAAAACATTAGGCTTCCAGTGTTTACAGATTGTGATTTTTGTACCAAATATGGTTCGAATCGGTCCATTCGTTCGTCAGTTATCGTCTCCATAGACCCACTGACACACACACACACATACTTTCACACACAAACACACACACACACACACACACACACACACACACACACACACACACAGACATCACTTCAAAAATGTTTGATTCGTGATCAGGGATGCTTGAAACGTGCTCTCCCGTCGAAAATTCGAATTCGAATTTTCGACCCCGTCACAATACTTTCCTTATACATTATGTATATAAGGAAAGTAAAAAGGAAAAATCAATAAATAGTTTTATAGCTGCAGTCAAAAACGCCTTCAATTCCTTACTTCAGTTCAAAAACTTAAATATCTCAAAGGTAAATTGTAGAGTAATGGGGTTGATCTTATTTTTTATTTCGTCAAAAATTATACGCTCAAAACAAGCATTTAATTGATACATTTGAGCATAAGTTGCATAAGTCACTTAATTTATACATTTGAGCATAAGTAGCACAAGTCATTTAATTGATACATTTGAGTAAAAGTAGCACAAGTCATTTAATTGATATATTTAAGCATAAGTAGTCTTCTATTTTTGAGCTTGAAAATTGTGTGGGCCATTTCGCAAAAAAAGGCAGATTATTTCCTTCCGATACATACCAAAATCTAATCAGCACCAGGGTAAACCGCAAATAACTTATTTACAAAATTTTGTGAAATGTGGTCAATTAGTTTTTCAGCTAGAGTGGATACATGTGATATTTGCGGACATTTTGCAAAAACGGCAGGTGCTTTTTATACCGAATCGTACCAAAATCTAATCAGCACCAGGGTATAAAAATATTTATGAAATTTGGTCGAGTAGTTGAGTTAGAGTAGGTGCACTGCACAGACACACACACACGCGCGCGCACACAAATACACACACACATACACAGAGCTTGTGACAGACGTCAAGCTAAAAATAGTTTTATCGGATTCTAGATGTCCCAAAACGTGTAAATCCATCGAAAATTCGAGTTGCGATTTTCGACACAATTCCAATACGTTCCCGATACATTACCATGTATAGTAGGGAAAGTAATAAATTAATATAATTTTTATCACACACTATATACTAGCAGCATACCCGTTCTTCGTACGGAGTATATAATATAAAGAAACTTGAAATTCATAATCATGCCCAAATTCTTATAGTATACTAAATGACATGTTTAATCAAAATATTCTGTTAAAATATTTAATATAATGCTCCTAAAAAGAAGTTTAAGAATCTCTGTTCTCGCTATATAAAATTATCTTCATGGACATATCTGAAGAATAAAACATCTTGGACCCCTTATGTAAGCAAATATAAAAAAAATATGGAATTGAATCAATATATGCAAAATAAAAGCGTTAAAATTGTATGGGACCCGTACTAATTATATACGCGAATATTAGAAAATATAACCTGTATTAGTAGATTACATGTATAAATTGAAAATACCAATAAACCCGTAATCTTTAAATCTGAAGACAGTCATTTATTCCAATATATGTCAAAATTAAAGTGCTAAAATTATATGGGAAGATATACACGTACTACTTATAATGTCCGATTATTAGTAGAAGATTACCCGTTTTGCAATATGAGTCTCAAATATTTTTTGGTAAAATACAACAGACGACGTAATAAATTGAATATATAATTAATCCCCTTAATCTTCATACCAGAAGACTGTACTTGATTCCAATATATATGCTAATATATGTCAAAATATATGCCAATATACCTGTGCTACTTATATTCTCGTAGGTTAGAAGATATACCCGTGCATTCCTAGAACATTACTCATACAACGTACAATATGCGTGTGTCAGCAATTTTTGCCGCAATAAAACAATGGCGTAATAACTTAAAAATATCAATAATCCCTGAATCAATAATTCCGGAAAATATCAATAATAATAATGTTTAAACCTGAAGAGTATAATCGATATTATCCAGTCCAAAATGAAATGGCAATGAAATTTATTTTATATACATATCTTCATTATTCAAATCGGAAAGGATTTAATAAAAATCGTCTGCCGCATAAACACATTGGATTTAA
The DNA here is from genome assembly GCA_951213105.1 of Amaurobius ferox. Classification (NCBI taxonomy): domain Eukaryota; kingdom Metazoa; phylum Arthropoda; class Arachnida; order Araneae; family Amaurobiidae; genus Amaurobius; species Amaurobius ferox. Next base: position 75,402,092 of record OX578153.1, read on the forward strand.
ATCCGTTGCTAAGCGACATGATATCATTTGCTTCAAATAAATTGGTAGAAAAAATATCGTCTAAATAGTTATACTTCTATGGAACATTTGGCGACAGTTTCGTCAAATTAGCGACATTTTAAAAAATCGCCAAATTTATCGCCAAGTGGGACTGTAGAACTGACAGTTCCACTTTGCGACAAATTGACGAAATATCATCACAATACTATCCCCTAACAAAAAACAATTAATATCATTTATGTAGCGCAATTTTATCAATTTCAAGATATTTTTATAGATTTGAAAACATTTTTATCAATTTGGTGACATTTTAAAAATTCGCTAAATATATTACTAAGTAGGATGGTTGGTCTGACAGAGAAATGCTAACCAAACATCACTTCAGTACTCTCTTCTAACAAAACAAAAAAAAATTTCATTGATATGTAGAAGACCCAAGCCACACGACCAACCCGAAGGTGTATGGCAGCTGTTTGTGTGTCGTTTATATCAATTTGGCGACATTTCCGTCAATTTGGCAAAGTTTAAGAAAAGTTGTCAAATTAGCGATATCCCTCCAAATTCGTAGCTTTGAATTTGCAGATCTGAATGAAACATTCTTATCCCGTTTCAATATACTAAATGAAAACACAACAATTGTATTAGAAGATATACCCGCTCTACTCTTTTTCTGTTTCAACAATCGGCTATATGAATTTATTGGCTAAACACAATATATGAGTTTAGTAGCTAAATACGATATAAGCTTGAAAACTCTTTGCCAAAGTAAATGAAATTGATGTACGCAGTCAGCAGTTGATATAATTAAAAGAAAAATCAAACCGTCCATTCATAAGATATACTTTTATATCCATTTATCCATTTATTTATTATTTAAATCGAAAAAAAATAATAAAAACATTAACAAACACATTTAATTTAATTGCGATGCCGAGCAACATGATATATCCTCCTAAAATGTTAAAATTTATTAACCACTAACAGCACACCCGTTATTCGTACGGAGTGTATAATTTAAAGAAACTTAAAGTTCGCAATCATGTGCAAATTCTGTTAAAATATTAAATTTATTGCTCCTAAAGAGAAGTTTAAGAATATATGTTCTCACTATGCAAAATTATCTTCACGTTCAGATCTGAAGAATAAAACATCCTGCCCCCTTTTGTAAGCAAATTTACAGAAGAAAAAATAGGAATTGAATGAATATATGCAACCCCGTACTAATTATATTGTCGCAGATCAGAAAATATGCCAATGTGTTAGTAGAAAATTACCCGTATTACAATATGCGTCTCAAAAATATTTGCCAAAATAAAAGAGATGACGTAATAAATTGAAAACATCAATAATATCCGTACTCTATACCAGAAGGTCGTAATTGATTCCAATATATGCCAATATATATCAAAACATTTGCCAATATACCTGTACTACTTATATTCTCGTAGATTAAAAGATATACACGTGTATTTGTAGAAGATTCGTACAACATACAATATATGAGTTTAAACAATTTTTGCCACAATAAAATAATTGCATAAGAAATTGAAAATATCAATAATCCTTGAATCAATAATCCCCGAAAATATAAATAATAATAATTTTTAAACCTGAAGACCGTAATTGATATTATCCAGTCAAAAATGCTATAAGAAAAATCAAATCGTTCTTTTCTAAAATATATTTTTATATCCATTTATTTATTATTCAAATCGAAAAAATAATTATTAAAATTAACAGACAGATTTAATTTAATTGCGTTTCTGAGTAACATGATATAAGATAGAATCTTATAACATGTTAAATATGTCATGTCTTATAACATAAACTGCGAAATTAAATAACGATTTTGATTTCTCTATACTTCTCATTGTTCCGTAAAAGCTTGTTTTAAATAAACCATGAACCATGGAGATAGATTTCCCCTTTAAATCATGTTTCAAACAATTCATGTTTTCAGAAAGTGACTAATTAACGCAAAAAATCTCCCATCAAACTCAGAGATTAAATTTTAATTCACTTTCAAACGATTTTCAAGCTTTTCGTTTGGATAAACCACGGAGTTAGGGAGTAGAACTCCTAGGAAAAATTTCCGTTTTTCATTAATATCTCGACAACCCCAGGTCTTAGAAACTCGAAACTTGGACAAAAGTTATGGGGGGATATTTCAAGGCTATTCACCAAATTTCATTAAATTCGGTTCAGCCGTTCTCCCGTGATGGTGTGACAAACAGACAGACAGACAGACAGACAGACAGATTTTCATTTTTATTTATATAGATTATATAGATATATAACATTTTTAGACATAGGGCATTTCTGGATATTTTTAGTTTATATATTTTTTCATTTTGTCTCTTTTATTCAATAAAACACCTAAATTAACAAATGAATCCGAAAACGTAACCGCTGTATTGTCACTTTTTTTTTTGAAAAATATTTGACGAGCTGGCGTCATTATAAACAGGGTAAACTCCTCAAATGTTAAATGAAATAATTAAACACACACACACACATACACACATTCGATGTATCAAGACAGAGAAAGTACCCGAGACCAGCTCTTACATTGTGAATTTGAAGTCGCAGGTAGAAAAGATACACAATGGGTTCCAGAATTATTCTTTTCACTTGCTGTAATAGTTGAATAACTCGCAATGTGAATTATAAAATCTGTCATTAATTTTACCGCGGATGCAATATACTGCTTTAGATGAATTTTGCTGCTTAAATTTTAGATGCCAGTCGAATATTTTTCTCCATCAGCTGCAATAAAAAATACCATAACACGATTTGATTTGACAAAGGAAAGACATTAGTGAAAAGTTTATTCATTACTTTCCTTATACACATAATATATAAGGAAAGTATTGTGACTGGGTCGAAAATTCGAATTTGAGTTTTCGACGGGAGAGCACGTTTCAAGCATCCCTGATCACGAATCAAACATTTTTGAGATGATGTCTCCGTGTGTGTGTGTGTGTGTGTGTGTGTGCGTGTGTGAAAGTATGTGTGTGTGTGTGTGTGAAAGTATGTGTGCATGCATGAGTGTGTGTGTGTGTGTGTGTGTGTGTGCGTGTGTGTCAGTGAGTCTGTGGAGACGATATCTCACGAACGAATGGAGCGATTCGAATGAAATTTGGTACAAAAATCACAAACCGTGAATACTGGAAGCCTATTTTTTTTAAACGTAATCGAATGTTCGGAACCCCCTAAATTTTCGAGTGAAATCTTCAAAAAATCAAAACCTTTAATAAAGTTACGTAAATAGACATTTATTATGCAACGTTTAATTAGAAAACGATTGACATAAACTTTAGAACGCTAGCATGAACTGTTCTCGAGATATTGCTTATTTTTCAAATAAATTTATCATAAAATCCCATAAATTAAAAAAAATATATTAACTGTTGAGAAACATGTTCATTTTTCATATGTAATATCATGAGATAAATTTGGTGACATCATTCTCGTGGATCTAGCTCGATCCATTCATGAGAAGAGATACTTTGAGTAATTATTTTGTATTCGAACACCAATAGTCATTTATCTGCTATAAGAATAACTTATGTCTTCGTTTATAATGCTTGGCGGGATTTTGGTGACGAATTTGGCGGAATGTCGCCAACTTGGCGACTTTTTTAAATGTTGCCAAATTAACGAAAATCTGGCCAAATGGATAAAAATGACACTAAATCAATGAAAATGGCAACTAATTGACGAAAATTAAATATCTTGGAAAGAATATAAGCATCTACTATAAGAAAAACCTATTTTTTTACTGTAAAAGTAGTAAATTCATTGCATTATATAAGGAAAGTCATGTGTTGCCCACATCAAATTTTTTTGATCTAAAACTCGGAAGACTGGGCTATTTTATTTCCTATTCCGTGCATCAAGATTTAATACTTTTAGTTTATCTACTCACCTGTGCATTAAAATCGTCGTTATTTTTCATTCATTAGTATTTTATTGCTAATTTCTCAAATTTACAATCTTCATAAATGTAATTGATAACGCAGTTCTAAATCTATCCCTAGTAGCATGCTAATATTGACCCAATATTAGCAGACTCATCTGTGGGGCAAATTATTCGTGCATTAAAACCATCGTTATTGTTTCTTCATTAGTATTTTATTGTTGATCCTGTTATCGTAAGGAATATTTGATATAAAGAAACGTAAAATTCACAATTATGTGCCAATTCCTATAGTATTCTAAATGGCATTCTTGTCTAAAATATTCTATTAAAATATTTAATTTAATTCTACTAAAAAGAAGTAGAGGAATCTCTGTTCTCGCTATACAAAATTATCTTTACAGGTAGATCGAAAAATGAAACATCCTGGTCTCGATTGTAAACAAATTTACAAAAAATATTTTTTTTACCTCCCACAAAACGACAGAGAAAATTGTACTTAATTTTGCAAAATATTGGTTTTTCATCAATTCGATGTTATTTTCATTAATTTGGCGTCATTTTCGTCAATTTGACGACATTTTAAAAAATCGCTAAAATTGTCACCAAATAAGACTGTTGATCTGACAGATAAACTCTACCGAAACACCACTACAACATAATCCCCTAACAAAACACAATTAATTTCCTTGATTTAGCGTAGATTTATCAATTCCGGGAAATTTTTTATCGATTTAGCGACCTTTTTATCAATTTTGCGACATTTCAAAAAGTCGCTAAATAGAACTATTGGATTAACACATACAAATGCTACTGAAACATCATTACAGTTCTCTCTCCTAACAAAATACGATTAATTTAATTAATTTTGCGTCATTTTTATCAATTTGACGACATTTTAATTAATTTGGCGATATTTTCGCCAATTTAGAAGCATTTAAGAAAAGTCGCCAAGTTTTCGATGTCCTGCGAAATTCGAAGATCTGAATTCGCAGACCTGAAGAATAAAACATCGTGATTCTATTCATATATGCCAGAATGGAATTATGATACCGTACTACTTTTATTCTGTTTCAATAATTTAATATATGAATTTATTGGTTAAAAGCAATATATAAGTTAATTGGTTTAACACAATATATTAGTTTGAAACTTCTTCGCCAAAATGAAATACATGCCTAAGAAATTGAACATATTCCCGTAATCGTTAAACACAAAGTCCGTAATTATAATTAAAAAAATACAATACCGTTCATTTATAAGATATATTTTTACATTTATTTTTTACTTAAATCGGAGAAAAAATTTAAAGTACTTCTCTTGCCCTCCCCTATGGTTGCCCATGTTAACGTCGTTCTAAAGCTGTCCCTACTAGCATGCTAATATTGGCCCAACATTGGCACCTAACATAAACCCGATATTGGGCCAATATGAAAATGTGAAATTTTGAAAATATTGGGCCAACATTGGTTGGCCATTTATAGCTAATATTGGTATGCCAATATATACCCAATGTTTATCTGGTTGCTAATATTGGTGTAATATCTAAATTCCAATAACTAGCCAATATTGGCAGCTAATGTATCTCCAATATTGGAATTACATTGGAAATATTTCCTATGAATCGCCAATATATACAATATTATCCTAATCTTACATTCTTCTTTGGATACTATAGTCATTGAAGTAAGATACTGATAGATTAGCGATATGATATATTATAAAGTAGAAGGGTATATTGTCATGGTTGCACGAATGAAGTGTATTTTAAGGTATTTATGTTTCCTTTATTGTTCCAATCTATATGCTTGTCGTCCATATAACACAAGTTTGTAGATAAAATCTATCTTGTGTTTCAGAAACAAGCATTTTTGTGTTCATTTCGAAGGGATATATGGACTTGAAGAGAATTTTTTCGAAATGAACTTAAGCCTAAAGCTCTTCCTTGTGCAAGCTTTTTCGCTTGATTTTTTTATTTTCCTATTTTCATTCCTCATTTTTGAAATTTGTTGATTGTCTTTGTCTTTATGACCTGCATTACGCTTTATTATTTCCTCATTATGTCTTAATTTCTTTTATTTCTTTGTATTTTGTAGAAAATTTTGGAATAGTGTATTATGAGTTACTACATACTTTCTAACATTGGATTTACTAATTTATATTTTTAGAGGGGTATATATATATATATATATATATATATTTTTACAGATTATAAAATTTACAGATATGTAGGTGATCTGATTTGTTTTGTATTTACTGATAATTATGTCATAGATATAGATTTCTATCCGGATAATTTGGAAGTAATACCTAATGAAACTACTATAAGTAAAAATATTAATTATTTGAATTTAAATCTAATTATAGGACCTACTAATGGGATAGTTACTAATTTATATGATAAAAAAGATTTTTTTTAATTCAATATTAATAAAATATTGCTTTTTAATTCCTGCAACTCGATTCAATTGTTTAGAAATATTATATTTAATCAACTTTTCAGAATTTATAGATTATCAGATAAAAAATTTCATGCTTTGCACATTAATAACCGCAAAATTACCAGTAAGTTACATGAATAACCAGCATATTTAGTAAGTGGTATAGTAAATAAATTTCGATTAGCCTAAAATTCTTAATATTCTCTCCTTAGTATCTTATTTTAGCCTTACTTCTACATTCTTTTGTTTTTACATTACATTATATTTTCATCTATTTCTTTTGCAGCTTTTACTGTGGAATATCACATTTTACTGTCATTACATAGTACTGTTTTTATTACTCACTTTGGCAACAGTAAATCACTTCATTACTCTTTATTGAATGGCAACATTGGTCTTGTCATTTTTTACTCGTCACGTTTGTACATTTGATGTGTATTTTAAGGTATTTATGTTTCCTTTCTATTTTTTCAATCTTTATGCTTGGCTTCCTATTAACACATGTTTATAGATAAAATCTATCTTGTGTTTCAGAAACAAGTATTTTTGTGTTCATTTCGTTTAAAATATTAGGACTTGATAAAGAATTTCTTCGAAATGAACTATCCTTAAGCCTAGAGCTCTTCCACGTGTAAACTTTAATGCTTGATTACTTTGGTATTCCTTTTTTGGTTTCCTCTCCATTGACTTTTGTTGATTATCTTTAGCTTTCTGAACTGTAATATGTATTATAATTTCCTCTTTATTGTTAAATCTAATTTTATTTCATTGTATTCTGTAGGCAAAATTTTTTTTAAGATAGTGTATTATGAGTTACTTCTTCTATTCTACCATTGGATTTACGATTTTAATATTGTTTATATATATATATACATATATATATATATATATATATATATATATATATATATATATATATATATATAATGATAATAATAAATAATAATAGTGTAGATTTTCTGAATCATTGAATATTCGACAATTTGGCAACAATTCCGTTAAATTGGCGATCTTTCGTTAAATTGGCGATCTTCCGTTAAATTCGCGCCATTTTTCAAAAGTTGTCAAGTTTGCCACCAGGGTAGCCAAAAATGTATCGCTGAATGGGGTAGACCTACAGATTCTATTGAAACATAATAGAATATATACCATCCATTTTTTTATGTGTTTAAATTCCAATCCATTCCTAAAATTTTAAATCAAAATCTTACTTATCTTTTGATTTCAAACTTTATCAATTTAGCTTTATTTTCATTAATTTAGCGTCATTTCATCAATTTGGTTATCTTTTTGTCAACTTGGAGACATTTTAAAAAGTCGCCAAATACCTCTTCAAAATCGTCTTTTTTTTTTGTCAATCGTCCCAGACTGACACACAGATAAATAGAGAGAACTGGGTCATTTTTGTATCAATTCAGATATTAATAGTAATGTTGCCCCCCCCCCTCCCTCCATGTTTAAAATTAATGTTTTTTATCCATTTCTTAACAATTTTGGACTAATAAACATTTTATTTTTAAATTTTCCTGGGAATGTAAAAAAATATCATCATTTACTGATTCTCAATTCATACGTGTTATCATATCAAATGGTTTTTCTGATGTTTCTTCTTTCGTAGTTGGTTCCCTAAAGAGTTCCCTACGTTTTCGTATGAAAAACACTTTTTGGCCCTATTGAAAATCTGAATGCTAACAAAAGGGGTAGATTGTGAAAAATTACGTTTCAACATAATTTCCTATCCATCTAAGTAGTATCGATGGAACATATTTTTCTCCAAAACGCCTTTCATAACAAAAAGTAAACTTTTGTGACGTCACGACTTAACAGATTTCACTTATCCCTTCACGTATATCACCAATAGCAACTAGTGTAACAGACACGCCTCCAGTAGTAAAGCAAAAAAGCTGCAGAACTGCACTTTGAAGAATTTGCTTCTTGTTCGCTTTCTGCCTTGCGATTGATTTCAAAATTGCAATTTTTATAGACCCACTTAAAAATTCATAGAAAATTCAGAAAGAGTAATGAAAAAAAAAAGATTAAATATGCTTATTTTAATTTCTTAAAATTTAAACAGAGTTTAAAAAAAATAAATAAATTATAATTTATTTATTTTTCATTTTTTTAAATTTCAAAGCTCGTTAGAAAGAGCATTCTTCGATCATTCCCCTTAGGGGTACAAAGGAAACTCTCTCAATAATATTTTTGATTGATAAAATATGTGAAAATCGCTCAAAATTGTGCTTTACCATAAAATAACCAAAACATTAATTCAGGACCCTTTGTAGTTATACCTTCCTCTCAGCCAGCCAGCCTGGTGATTGTACCGAACTGTTTGTTCTAAGGTCATTTTTCTAATTCTTGTTAAACTAGAAAGTTTTGTTTAAACAACTATTGAACTTCCAAACAGTGTTTTTTTCAGGACTTTTTAGCCGGGGGGGGGGATGAAAAAATTTGGGGTGGGGTGGGGGCATGTTTTCTATTTATCCTATACAAATATTTCTAAATGCTGTGTCACATAAATAGAGACTAGGTTAACATAAAATGTCTCCGGGGGACGAATACTCGTTTCCGCGGGGCTTCGTCCCACCGGAAGTATGCCTGATACCTAGTTAATCTACTGCAGGTTTCTTCGACTTTTCGGAAAAATACTTCCGACCGACGTAGCAGAGACGTCAGAAAAAAAATCAGGGAAGGGAGGGGGGAGATAACCAATTAGTTTGCTTTTCTTTTTTTATATATTATTTCTTTAAAATTCAATGGATTCCATGTGTTTGTTCCTGGGGGTATTTACGACCCCCTCCAAATTCCTCCGCTCATTGGCGACATTCAAACTATGATTAAAGCATTGTTTTTTAAAACTTTTTAGGTCATGTCGTGGAAACTTTTGGGAATTCAATTTGATGGAGGAACGCCAAAATGAAAAAAATACATTGTGGTTCAAATTACGTATTCAAAGTTTTATGCATTGTTCTAATTTTTAAGAAAATTTACACAAAACTATAGATGCTCAAGTCCCTGTTGACGAGCCGGACGGTCTGGGTCTTCAACACAAAACTATTACATCGCGGAACCGGGTTTAGAGGAGTTCACTCTGCAAAACGCTGGCCTAAAGTATTGGAATAAAAATTATTCAGATATTGTAATTCTACATTTCATTTCAGAGCAATTCAATTTTAGTGCTGCCATCTATACGTCATTGGTGAAAATAAAACATGCAGAAAATTAGGTTTTTCATAGTAGGGAAATCAAAAGTATTATAGTAAGGAAATCAAAAGTTTTCATTTTAATTGTATAAAACATATACGGGTACTATTTACCGGATTCTAATATTTAATCTTAACAAATACTTTAAAAGCAAATAAAAATTTTTATTTCGTTACGTTTTTATTTAATTTTGGTGGCAATAATTTTGGCATAGTTTTTATGAAATTTATTTTGAAAAACTATGCATATATTAGTCTTAGGATATGTTACAGACAGAGCTTAGATGATGAGTGATATGGATTCTGCATTGAATTTCGGAAGAAGTAGGGGGTTAACTAAATATATCCACTGTCCGTTTAATTTTAACTTACTATTCGAAAATTATAATTTTTTTTTAAGTATTTATTTTTCAACATTAACTATAGATTATTTGCCTATCTAAGACCACATTTCCCACCAAATTGACTGAAACCTTGTATTGTACTGGGCGGCAGGAAGAGTAAACTTCTGTCTTCGGACATGGGATGAATAATAAAAAAAAATCTGTATTGTTGATTCAAATGATCACAATTATAGCAGGCTGTCCTTTACTTTAATGGGACGGTGGACGTTGAAATTTATTTATTGACTTAGAAACGTGAAAATTTGTATAAATATTCCTCTTAACATTACTATATACAGTACCATTAAATTTTTTTTCAATTTTGGTATAATTTTGTATTTTTTTTAATTTAATTTTTTTAACGAAAATTTGAAAATGCTCCTTGCGTGCCATTTGTTCACATTTTTGATTAATTTTACATTATGATCACTCAAAAACACATTATGAACAATTAATTTTTTAAAAATATTTTTCTGCATTAAAACTTAATTTTCATCATTTAATTAGGTTCTTATTCAGTTTTAATTACCTTAATAAAGTTCAATTATAAAATGCATACCCAGTTTCATTGAAAAGTATGAGAGGTGTCTTCTTGCCGAATTTCATGCATCTTAGACAAAAATTAAGAAGCATGGAGCATTTTAAATATGTAAAACCTTTGAAAATTCCTTTTCGAAAAAAATGCATTCAACCTTTTGCTTACGGGTGGAACAGCGCTCATCCCAAACGAAGAACCTCCCATTTGGCAGATCCAATCCCAAACAGTTCGATTTCCCTTTGCAGGCATTGGCGTCCATGACACAAGTTGAAAATTCTGACAATTATGTTTAATTATAGAAAACTAGCATTATTTAGAAAATATCTTCATGATTCATTTATGAGGGAAATGTATCAGGGAAATGTATCATTTTTGCATATAGCCACGCCCAAATTTTACACTCCCATTTTTAGCTTTCGGAGTTATATTTGGGCATGGAAATTGTATTTATTTTCAATAAATATGAAAGACTATATGAATTTTTCAGTGTGGATTTCATATTGAAACTAATTTTGCCATTTCAAATCTAAATTTCATTTTCTGTTATTTATAGACCTATAGATCAGAGGTTACTTTTCTCGACTGAAATTATTTGGGCAGTGATTAGTTACCCAAAATGGATATTATTCCATATCCTCACGAAGTATGAGAAAAATTAAAATTTGACTTAGCATCCATATATACCAATAATATTTCAGAAATACAACTTATTTAAGAAATCTTATGTCATAATAACACATCATAAGTGCAAATATGTGCAAATTTCCTTGCATATTTTGTTTTTATTTTGCTTAAAAGCGGTATTAAGATTTTTCATTTTGTTAAAGCGATATAAAATCTAAAATATTTTTAGCCATAAATATGCTGCTTATTAAGCTTAACGAACTAGTGGGAAAATGTATGTAAATCCACATGGTTGTTACGTAATTAAGGAGGTCAAAACAGACAAATAAACAGAAGCATATTTTCAATTATCTTTCTTCAGTATTTCGCTGTCGGATGATAAAATTTACCTCAGCATAATCCCTGGATTCAGCATTATTGCATGAAAAATAAATAACAAAATGCATCTCGTGGTTCAGGAGATATTTGAGTTAGAAGCGTTTATTTAAATATTTTCTTTTTTAAATGTTTTAAAGAATTTTGGGACGAGAACTTATTACTGTTACTAAATATACATCAGGATCCAGTAAGGAAATTTTGCTATAACAATTACAATTATCTCTAATGGTACAGCAGGTGAAGAATGGCCAGCCGGAGTATCCAGTAGCCCAAACGATGCCATTTAGTTTCTATAGAGCATTGGAATCCCTCAGATTATTTGTTTCAACAGAATGAGGCTACTGATCATACTGCCAGGGTTTCTATAAATTCAAAGAGAATATCTGCGCATTACTGGAGGTCACTTGAGAGATGCCACCTTCAAAACATAAATGATAGATTATGTAACTGAAGACCTTATGTGGAAGTTTGCGACTAAAAGCGATTCAAAACAGAAATAGGGTCTTTAAGAGAGAGGAAAATGATTTCGTTAAGAGGTTTAAAGACACACATAAATTTGAAACGGGAAAGAATATTGGCGACCTTATAGGTAACAGATGAATAAAAGATTGAACGATAGAATTATGTGGGCAAACCTCTTGACGTTGAAGGTTAAAACTCAAATTCGTCGTGATGAATTTATGCAATGATAGTGATCAATAATAGTATGGATAATAATTGTGGTAAATATAATAATAGCTCCCACTATTATTATAGTATATATTATAATATATATTATCCATATTATAATAGTATGGCTAATAATAAGCATATGTCAATAATAGTGGAATTGTAAGCTCTTGAAACGGTCAAATATTTCAGATAGCCAATTTCACAATAAAGTGTCTAAGAATAGAACATAAGTTTAAGGCACGATAAAAATAAGTGTAAAAAGCAGTGATTTTTGCTAAACATGATGATTAGAGCAAGCATGAGAAAGAATGGAACTAGAGAAATGTTTAGGGAAATCAGAAGTTCCTTATGTGAACAGAAGTTTCATTTTCTCAGTTTATGTTTTTTGTAAACCTTTCTCTGTTTCCATGGCATTGCATGAATTGAATCTTGACGTTGAGAGCTTGAAACCGAATTTGGTTTCTAGCTGTTAACTCATGTAAATGCATCGTTTTACATTTTTATTCATCTTTGAGCAGTAAGGTCGCAGATATTCGTTCCAGTTTCAATTTTAGATGTGTCTTTACACCTCTTAAAAACTTTATTTCCCTTTCCTTAACCATCCTATTCCTGTCTTGAATCGCTAGGTTGTTTATCACATTCCTTGCGAATGCGGCTTTGCTTATGTGGGTCAAACAAAAAGAGTTCTTAAATTTGGTATTAAGGAACAGATAAGCCATGTTTCTACACAAGAATTTTCGAAGTATACAATTGCTAAACGCTATTAGGACTCTAATCACGTTTTTATCTTTTTCTAAACTAAGAATGCTTTTATTACTAATTCCATTTTTGAACCGGACATTTTTGAAAGGTTTGTGAAAAACTTTCAAGCAAATACACAATAATTTTTATCTTTTAACATTCCAAGTTATGACACGTCCCTTTTTAATGATATGTTGATTATGTAGACACGCCGTCACACTTGTCTTAAAAATTGCATGGTGCTGAGAAACTTAATTTAATAATAAAAAAAAACTCAAAATATTAAATACAAGCAAAAATAAAACAACGAATTAAAAACAAATAAAATTTTAAATCAGAAGTATCAGCACATTGCCTAAACATAAATTATATGGCACACAAAATGGCAATACAGCCAACCAGCTGCGTCATTGCCAGTTACCTCAAACGCAAATGCAAAAGAAGAGAAAGCTGTTGGAGCAAAGCCTTTATTAAAGAAGTCTATTGAACCCTAACTATAATAATCTTTACGTGCCTGATGCACAGGATCAAGTTCTTTGCCTGTGGAAAAGATGGCATGACTTGTATGGCAAAACGTGTATGCAAATTATGTAAACAAGAAATATAACAAGAGTTCCAATTTCAAAAATAAAGTTTTAATTTTTCTGTATTAAAGGTCAAAATTATAAAGTTCAATACATTTGAGTCGTCACAGCTTATAGAGTGCGGTCTAATTAAGGGCGTGGCCTAGTTATGGGCGTGGTCAAGTCAAAAGACCTGAATTTTATCTTTCGATTCCATTTCAATTAAATTAATTTTGTTTACTTTTTCTGCAGAAAGTAAGTAATATGAGAGCAATAAGCATTCGCCAAGCAGTCCAGACATTAAAGCAGAACTATAAAACATCAGTCGCAGGACCTCGAAAGGAAACAGAAAGTTGGCAGGTTGTTGTCTTTTCGTTCCATTCATTCGCTTTCACGGTAATGTCGAATTACGCCCGAAAATTTATCAATCTGCTTTATCCGTCAAAGGTAGAAGATTTTACTTTGCATGCGACTGCTTAAATACGGGCATTTCACTCTATATTACAGTTCGTTTCAATTATTGATTTTGTGATTCTACACCTATATGTGCAATTTTACGTATGTGTTCAAGTTTTCATCTTCATATTGTAGTTTTCCAGTAAAGAGGTCCCAAAATGCAGGCAAATGTTGATTTCGCTTCGTTAGAAATGGTGAATTGATTTCGCTTCGTATGTCTATAGCAATTTGTAATATATGCCCTCTAAAAATTGAAATGGGTCATTGTTCTTTACTTTTGCACAGGAGTCCAAACAAGGGTTATGGGAGCGTTACATTCAACATGAAACCAAACAAATTGAAAATTCTGACAATTAGGTTTAATTTTAGAAATTTAGCATTATTTAGAAAATACCTTCATGATTCAATTATAAATAGCGTGGATATGTATCCTTTGTATATATGGTCCCATTCACATTTTCCATTCCCATTTTTAACTTTAGGTATTTTTCTGAGCATTGATCGTCATCATCATCATCATCATCATCATCACTCGACGTGCCTAGGGGCACAGAAGTCCTTCAACTTGCATCGCACACCTTGGTCGATCATGCGCGGCAGTCCTTGCTTCTGACCAGCTCGGCCATCCCACCTGATTTCAAACTTGTTCCATTACTCTCTTCCACGTTAGCTTGGGTCAACCTCGAGATATTTTCTGGGCATTGAAATAGCATTTATTTGCAATAAATGTGAAAGACGGGGGAAATTGAGTAGATAGTTTCATTTCAAATCACTGTTTCAGCAGGTGCTAAAATGACTCAATGACAAATATGGAAATCAAAATAACTTTTCGATGTGGATTTTATATTGACACTAACTTTGCCATTTAAAATCTAAATTTCATCTTTTATTAATTATAGACATATAGGCCATAAGTAACATCATTCCATCTCCTCACACAGTATAAGAAAAATTGAAAAGTGGAACATTTTTGTACAACAACCATATGCTTCGATAATATTTTAAAAGAAAATTTTATTTAAAATATGATTTTTTTTAATGGATGTTATAATACCGCTAAATGATGTGAAATGATGTGAAATTCAGACGAAGAAAAGGCAGAGGCGCTTGCTAGGCATTACGAAAAGCAATTTGAACCAAACCACGATCTAATGTGTCAGGACACCCTAAGAATGGTTAGGCAAACTCTAAACAATTTCGGGAACTCCCCGGTCACGGCTGAGATTAACCAAGCCACCCCGCAAGAAATAGTAGAGATTATCAAAAACCTTAAAAACCGTAAAAGCCCAGGGCACGACAAAATCAGGAATATCGCGGTAAAAAACCTACCCTTAAATATAATATTTTACTTGACCATCTTAATAAATAAAATACTAGAACTAAATTATTTCCCCAAAGAATGGAACGAAGCGATAATTATAGCGATCCATAAACCTGGTGAGGATGCCTCAATTCCAGCCAACTACAGACCAATCAGTTTGTTGCCGACACTTAGTAAAATTACTGAGAAAATAATTCTTAAGAGACTGAACACGCACCTTAGTGAGAATGACATTATCATTCCGGAGCAGTTTGGATTTCGGCCAAAACACTCCACCACTCATCAATTGCTGAGAGTGGTAGAGTACATTTCTTCTGGTTTTAATAATAAGACACCCACAGCTGCGATTTTTCTTGACATCCAAAAAGCCTTTGATAAAGTGTGGCACTGTGGATTAGCTTACAAATTGATCACTCTAAAAGTCCCTGACGCACTTGTCAAACTTTTAATTTCATACCTAAATAACAGACACTTTCAAGTCAGAGTAAAAAATAGCTTATCTACACCCAAGCTCATTAAAAGTAGTGTACCGCAAGGATCCATCCTGGGCCCGACACTCTTTAACATATATCTAAATGACATTCCCAGGACCCCAGACACGGAGCTGGCACTCTATGCAGACGACAGCGCGATACTTGCAAAACACCCTTACGTCTCAGTAATGCACAGACAGCTACAACAACATTTAGACATACTCCAAACATGGCTGGAAAAATGGCGAATAAAATTAAATCCCAATAAATGTCATTGGATTTATTTCTCAAGAAAACGTAAACCTCCGCCTCCTCTGTACATAAACAACCATGCCCTAAAAGCGGAAAAATCTACTAAATACCTAGGTGTAACGATAGACTCCCACCTAACTTGGAAACTGCACGTAACGAACATAATCAAAAAAGCGTATATAACCATAGGAGCCTTATACCCAATGATAGGAAACGGAAATCTAAGTTATCAAAATAAACTCCTAATTTATAAATCGGTCATCTGCCCGGGAATGCTGTATGCAGCACCCGTATGGGGATATGCCTGTAAAACTACCATAGACTTATTAGAGACAAGACAAAACAAAACCCTAAGGATTATAAGGAAAGCCCCTAGATACTTAAGAAACTCGGTAATTAGGAAAGACTTCAAAATAAAAACTGTTAGAGCCCAAATCAAAAAGCTAGCGCTTCAATTCTACAAAAATCTGCCATCTGTCCCAAATGAACTATTATTTAATCTGCATGACTATGATCATCGCAAGGCTAAATCTCGTAAGAGACCCCGCTCGGTACTTAACTTTTATATTCGGTACTAGGAACGTCCCACCTTAATCAGTTGATATTAAAGAAAACTCGCGATCTTTGGTTTTCTACAAAATGTTTAAAATCCTAAACTGCTAAAATGCTAGGTTACCCTCAGATCTGCATCAACCCCCCCAAACTGCTTAAACTCTTAATGTGCAACAAACTGCCACACTAGGAGCTAGGACAAATAATAAAAACAGTAAATCAAAAACCTCGAACCTCCAACTATGGACCAATGAAATAATGTCACAGTATGAAGATAAGAACCACACCTAGAGATTGGAGATTAAAGGCGCTTCGCGCCTGGTGCTCTGTTCTGGACGAAACTCTTCCTGGAAATTCAGATATCTGCGCCGAATGAGGCCGCAGCAAATTGAGGTATGACGACCAAATAGCTGCACACTATCATCTCCAGAACAATGTGTCTCTCAGCCAATTATGTCATGTTATGTCACTTGACATAATATTTTCTGTTGCTAAGGGTCACATTTGTGTGAAAATCGTGCGAAAACATAAATTAACTACAAATCTAATTCGAAAATTAAAAAAATAACACCAAAGTAAACCTACTTGGGTCCTGAAATACCTGTGTATCAAATTCCATAGCCGTACGACTTTATATTTCCCGCTATAAACTGCACACACATACACAGATGTCTTCCTGTATTAAGATGTAAAATAAAAAAGTAGTAAGTATCGTAAAATATGTTCACTTTCCATATTCAGTATTATGCAACATAATTTTCGTGAATCCAGATCGTTCCATTTACTAGAGGATATATATTTTGTAATAGTTTTATATTTTGAGACCCAAGAATTCACCAATAATCATTTATGTAATACAATTGATATTGAGCATTAATTGCATTTTAATCAAAATGTTGTACGTGAATAAGTCATTCTTTTGACTAATAAGTTGACAAATTTCAATTTACGTTCTGTTAATTCAATACAAAAATCCTTGTGCTGTGACTAGGGCTTACATGCAACACACATGCAGCATTTAAAACGACCGATGTTCTCATTTAAGGGCAATTGGTGCTGGATTTTCTACTTTGATACTGCAAGTTGCGTGCAAAGATTCCTTTGAGGCGCTATGAAAAATTGTCGGATTTAGCGAGAGGTCGCATCATATGAAGTGCAACTGGTTGGTCCAACATAAGTATCAGTCGCTACCTTGGTCGGAGTGATGTGGCAGTTGCTCAGTTTTGACAACAGTGGATCAGAGAATGCACATGTAACTGTCGCAGAGGCTCAGGGCGCCCCAATCAGACAACTGCCCGAGAGGATCGTGCAGTTAGGAAAGGAGATATGTCCATGCCAATAGCGTCGCAATCAAACCATTCGAAGGCTTTTGCCATCCTCCACGCATTCTGTATTAAGGGATACTATTCGGAGATGGCTGGCAGAAGGTGGGTGTAGTGTAGTCATGACGTCGTGGATTAGGCACACACAACTCATATATAATTGCGACTATTGCCTTTCTGTATATATATTATTCCTCGGTGACATTTAACATATCTACTACGAAAAAAAACTACGCGCTTCTATTTACATATTTACATGGACAATTATTAAGCCAACGTAACATCAACGGGACGTCTCAATACGCCCTAGCAGCCTCGTTGCTGTCTACCCCGCTTCTCCTCTTCTTCTCACTTCAATCACTGGGAGGGCGCCACTTACCTTGTGGTTGCGCAATCTCCAGGCACTACAGTGGGATTACGTGTCTAAATCCATTAAGGCGCCTACCCCTGATCCCGCAATATAGGCAGAGCCGCCTGTATTGGTGCCGAGCTCGGCCAGCTTGGACAGTGTCCGATTGGATGCATGTTGCCTTTAGTGATGAATTCCGCTTCTCTCTCAGTGCTGATGACCGCTTCATACATGTATGGAGGAGGGCTGGCCAGCGTTGCGGTTCCGTATTTGTTGTCATATCACACATGACCCTCACACATGGTGTGTCAGTCTGGGGAGCCATCTCGTGGCACATCTGATCTCCTCTAGTTATGCTGCAAGCCGATCTGATGTCCCGTTCGTACGTCAAGGATGTTCTGCAGACGATTCTTCTGCCTATGCTATCAAGCCACCCAGGTTACATTTACCAACAAGACAACTCTCGACCACATACTACACGACTTTTTCAACAATGTCTTTGATGACTTAATACCCTCCTACGGCTATCCTAGTCCCCACGCTTAAACACGTCTATTACATGCTGGGATGGCAATTGCAGCCTTCTCAGAACAGCACTGAATTAACTCACCAGTTGCAACATTTATGGCAGAATCTCCCGCAGAGGACCATAAGCAACATAATTGACTCTGTGCCGCACCGAATATCAGCAATCAGCCCGGCAGGGCAATTTTGATGAAACAATTGCAGTTATCTCTATTACGGCATTCGGGGGAAGATCAGTTGGTGTATCCATTTGCCCATACTATGCCATTTAGTCTCTATAGAACGTTGGAATTCCCCTGAAAAGCTTGTTTCAGCAGGAAGGAGCCACTGCTCATACTGCCTGGGTCTCTATGAATTCAGAGAACATAATACCTGCGCATGCATGGAGGTCACTTGAGCGATGTCACCTTCTAAACATAAATGATAGACTATGTAGCTGAAGACCTTATGTGGAAGTTTGTTGATAAGCATTTTAAACTCAATAACTATTTATTTTTACTTTCCCTGCAATACATGGTAATGTATAGGGAAGGTATTGGAATTATTCCGAAAATCTCAACTCGAGTTTTCGACGAATCTATACGTTTTGAGACCTCCAGATCACGAAAAAACTATTTTTAGCGTTACGTGTGTGTGTGTGTGTCTGTGTGTGTGTGTGTGTGTCTATGTGTGTGTGTGTGTCTGTGTGTGTGTGTGTCTGTTTGTGTGTGATCCTGGTACTGATTAGATTTTCATACGATTCGGAAACAATAACCTGCATTTTTTTTGCAAAATGGCCCATAAAAAATGGACCACAAATGTCTCATGTATCCACTCTAGTTAAAAAACTAATAGACCAAATTTCACAAAATTTGGTACATAAGTCACTTGTGGTATGCCTCGGTGCTGATTAGACTTTGATACTATTCGGAAAAGAAGAGCTTGCCTTTTTAACGAAATGGTCCACAAAAATCTCCAAAATCTAAAATAAAAGACTACGTATGCTCAAAGGTATCAATTAAATGCTTGTTTTGTACATAATTTTTGACCAGGAAAAGAATAAGACTAATTTACTTACTCAAGGACTAACCGTTCTCGAGATATTTTAGTTTTTTCGCATTTGTTTACGCCACCTTTCAAAATATGGCCCATTAATAATAAAATCGAAAAGTGAAATGAATATGCAAATTCAGTGTTATTTTTTGTAATTAAACTCCTCAATTTAATGAATTATTAATGAAATAAATAGAAAATGAATTTAAGTCTGCAGAGAAAGTCATGTACTGCCCACATCAGACTTTGAAGTTTATATTACCAGGAAAATTCTAATGAGTTCTTAAGAAACAAAAGTAAATGTCCTGCACAGAAACGTTTATTCTGTATTTTGAAAGTTACATCTTATGCTTATTTCATTGTAAGTACTTTAATTATGTCAAAAAAAAATCGGGTCGTAAATAAAAGTCCGTAACTTAAATAATAGCTACACTACTCAATTTTATTAAAATCTTCATGCACGCTATCTACCAGAAAAAAAATCTGATGTGGGCAACACATGACTTTCCTTATATAATGCAATGAATTTACTTCTTTTACAGTAAAAAAAATAGGTTTTTCTTATAGTAGATACTAATATTCTTTCCAAGATATTGAAATTTCGACAATTAGTCGTCATTTTCATTGATTTAGCGTCATTTTTATCCATTTGGCGAGATTTTCGTTAATTTGGCAACATTTCAAAAAGTTGCCAAGTTGGCGACATTCCGCCAAAATCTCGCCAAGCGTTATGGACGAAGAAATAAGTTGTTCTTACAGCAGATAAATGACTATTGGCGTTCAAATACAAAAGTATTACTCAAAGTATCTTTTTTCATGAATGGAACCAGCTAGATCCTCGAGAATCATGTCACCCAATTTATCGCATGGTATTGCATTTGAAAAGTGAACATGTTTCTCAATAGGAAGTATTTTTTTTTCATTTTATATGACTTTTTAATAATTTTTTTGAAAAAGGTGCAATATCTCGAGAACGGTTCATGTGAGCGTTCTAAAATTTATGTCAATCGTTTTCTAATGAAAAATTACATAAGAAATGTCTATTTCCGTAACTTTATTAGTGGTTTTGATTTTTTGACGATTTTTTCAAAATTTTATTCGAAAATTTAGGAGGGTTCTGAACATTCGATTCCGTATAAAAACAATAGGCTTCCAGTGTCTACGGATTGTGATTTTTGTGCCAAATTTGGTTCGAATCGGTCTATTCGTTCGTCAGTTATTGTCTCCACAGACTCACTGACACACACACACACACACAGACAGACATCACTTCAAAAATGTTTGATTCGTGATCAGGGATGCTTGAAACGTGCTCTCCCGTCGAAAACTTGATTTCGAATTTTCGACCCCGTCACAATACTTTCCTTATACATTATGTATATAAGGAAAGTAAAAATAAAAAATATATTAAAATTGAATAAGACGCTCTGCACAAAGCAAATTTAAAATGAAATATGTTACTTGAACATCGAACTAACACCACGTGAATTGAAATTGTGCATTTTTGGCAACTTTTCCCAGACAGACATACATATTCATACTCACATGAAAAATCCTGATTCAAATGAAATTGACATTTAATGAATATACCGTGAAATAAATTATTATTGAAGAATTCCTGAGTGTCAAAATATAAAACAATTACAAAATGTATCTGCTCTGGAGAATGTACGAATTGTATCCACGTGAATGCTCTTAACAGATTTGTCGCATAATGTCGAATGAGGAAATTTAAGATTTATGATGATATTTGTTACTTTTTTTAACCTGCAATGACTTTTTTTAATGCAATGTCTAGTGCATTCATTTGGAAAACGTTCAATACCAAGATTTGATCTTGCTACAGTTTTAAAATTTGTATCGTTCGTTTTTTAGTGAAAAATCATGTATGAAATGATTATTATTTATTAACAGTTTAAAAGCATATTTCTTCATTATTTTCTTCAAAATTCATTCGAAAATTGGTGGGGGGGGGGGGGGGGTCTTCCGAACATTTGATCGCGTTTAAAATCATTAGGGTTGCAGTATTCACTGGTTGTAATCACACCAATTTCTTTTCGAAACGCTTTTTTTTTGTCATATATCACTTCCACAGTCTCACGGACACAGATATACATATACATACATATACATATACACACATATGTACACACATACAAACACACTTACATACACACATACATACACACATACACATACATGCACACATACAAACACATATACAGGGTCTTTATAATTAAAGTTCCACTTTGAAATGGACATAAAAGGAAAACTATTGGACAGAATATTATCAAACTTGCTAATAGTTTACAGGAGGTCATGGGATTTTATTTTCCGCAAAAAAAAAAAAAAAGTTAAAAAACTCACCGTCAGCAGGGAATGGCGCTGTATGCAATATTGTTAAACGAAATAAGACATGAAGACATCGGTTTAAAAAGTTTTTAATCGTTTCTAAAACGTGTTACAAATCATGTTCAATGTGGTTTCTACCATTTTCTGAAAGCAAGTTAAATCGTATTACTGCGTTCTCAACAGTAGCTCTTAGCATATCAGTAGGAATGTTACGAACATGTCGGTGTATTACATTTTTCAATTCCGCCAAATTGTTTATGTTATTACCATAAACAGTGGCTTAGACACCACGATTTTTATGCAGGACGGGGTTCCACCTCACAGTGGTACATGTGTCAAACAGTTACTTAAGCAACATTTCACGGATGACCGGATTGTAAGCCGACACTTCTCCATTTCTTGGCCATCCCGGTCACCAAACCTCAACCCTTGTGACCTCTGGCTATGGGGTTACCTCAAAGCCACTGTTTATAGTGATAACATAAACAATTTGACGGAATTGAAAAATGTGATACACCGACATGTCCGTAACATTCCTCCTGATATGCTAAGAGCTACTGTTGAGAAAGCAGTAATGCGACTTAACTTGCTTTCAGAAAATGGTGAAAGCCACATTGAACATGATTTGTAACACGTTTTAGAAACGATTAAAAACTTTTTAAACCGATGTCTTCATGTCTTATTTTGTTTAACAATATTGCATACAGCGCAATTCCCCGCTGATGGTGAGTTTTTGAACTTTATTTATTTATTTATTTTTTTGCGGAAAATGAAATTCTATGACCTCCTGTAAACTATTACAAAGTTTGAAAACATTCTGTCCAGTAGTTTTCCTTTTATGACCATTTCAAAGTGGAACTTTAATTATAAAGACCCTGTACATACATATTCATACATATATACATACATATATATATACACTCATATACATACACACATACATACATATACATATACACTTACATACATACGTACACTTACACACGTACACCAGCATTTTAAAAACTCTCAATTCGAATTCAGGGATAAACTGAAAACGTGATCTTTTGTCGAAAACTCTAATTTGCATTTTCGACCTCGTCATAATACGTCCCCCATACATTACACAATGTATGTAGGGAAAGTAATAAATATCACATAATGTTAAAGCATTTCTTAGAGTTTTGTTTCGGTTAAATATACACAATTATAAAGCTTTGATTTATACAATAAATTTGAGAATTTCGCTGTTTTTGGATTAAGAATCTAAATAATCGAAGTTTTGATTTTCAACTTAATAGCTAGTAGGATGTATATGGATGTGTATGAGAAAGTCGAATGGAGACTCTGACTCGAGATATTTTAAATTTTTTAGCTCCATTTTGAATTACTTTGTAAGTAGAATTTCATATAAAATTGAAAGTATTAACATTCTGTTACACAGAATGTTCAACCCCCTAAAGAAACTATTCTCCTTCAAAGAAAATAGCCCAAACCGAATTATTTTCCAAACAATAAAACGCCAATAAGATCAATGACTTAAAAAGTCCTTCAGATATAGAGAGACAAATAATCGTCTCGGGAGCTCAATGGATAGAGTGTCGTTTAATTCAGCCGTTTGATTCCCCGCTGAGACTCCGTCCTTGGGCAACTTAATTTGCAAAATGAAGTTGTTAAGCTGCAACCTGTTGGATGAAAAGGCTGACTGTAGTCTGAGTAACACCTAAATTGTATTTTTCCCGCAGAATGAAATTCACGGGGATATAAGATAAACAGGATGTTAATGAAATAATTGGAGTATGAGTTTTCACTCCACTTCTTCATTCAAATATATGAGAGGAAATAATCGTCTCAGTAGCGCAACTGATAAACCATCCTCTGATCTGCGGAAGATCGGTTGTGCGATTCCCCGCTGTAACAAGATTCATTTACAGTACTTTGAAAGATTGGGGAACACTGGCCTAGATAATAATTAACTTTTTCCCTTTTTATCATCTATACTTTTCCTAATATAATACCTTCTCTTCCTTTGAACAGCCACGAAACTAATTTAAGAAAAGAAGAAAAGAACATAAAACCTTTCATCACATTATAAGAGACTTGACGGAGACGATTTGTGTCATTTGACGTTAGATGGCAGTGCAGTCAGAAACTTTTAAATGATTGCAGGTGATCACGAACACGTGTGTTTACGTTCGAATCTCTCCATGTAATGGTGTACGTTTATGTTGTTCAGGTAACAATTACATAGGAGGATGCAATAATAATTCTTCTTAGAATATTGCTAATTTGTATTTGAATTGGTATGGATTAATTGCTGTTTATTACAGGTAAATATTATTTTTATTGGACTTAATGCAAAATAGAATGCATATTAATATTCGGAAATGTATCATTATACTAGCAGTATGAAATATAGTATAATATAAAGGAACTTAAAATGCACATTTATGTACAAATTTTTATGGAATTCTAAATGACATTGTTAATCAAAACATTTTATTAAAATATTTAATTTAATTTTCCTGAGAAGAAGTATAAGAATCTATGTTCTGGTTATACAAAATTACCTTCACAGACTTATTTTTTGCTGTATAAATTAATTTATTCCATTGCTTAGCAACGTGATATAATTTTTTAACTGCTGCATAAACTTATTGGGTTTAATGCCGTCGCTTAGCAACATGATATCATTTCTTTATTCAAATAATTTTGCGAAGCAAATATTGTTTGCACAATGCTATCTCAATGGATGCTTATTGGTGCGTTTTTATTAATATCTCGACAACTCTTTGATCTAAAAACTCGAAACACAGACTAAATTTTATGTGGGCTTATTCCAAGCCTACCTCCAAAAATTTCATCAAATTCGGTGCAGTCATTCTCCCGTGATGATGAGACAAACACACACGCAAATAAATAAACAGACAGATTATCAATTTTAATTATATAGATTTAATCTATTAATACGATTTTTTATTTTGTTATATTACCGTTCAGAAAAATATTACTTTCCCAAAGATTTTAAATGTGAATTTTCGATGAACATACCAATTTTAAAACTTCCTGAATGAACACTTTTAAAATTATGCCAGCCACTCTCAAATAAATGTTTAGGGTAACAAAAAAGTGGGAGCACTAAAATTACGGACGAAACTACAACAAAAATTATAATTTTTTAAAATTAAAATATTTTAACTTATATATTAAAAATTTACGAATAAATAAATATCGAAAGTTAAATTGTTTTCGAGTTATTTAAATAAAATATGTTCTTTCGGATCAAATCACACCCTCTTTAGATTTGGCGCGATTCCCTCTTTTGTTCATTTTTCTATTAACCAATTTTATTCTCTATAGGGCAGTGATCAGCAGGGTTCCACAGAACTTTGGGGTTCCGCGAGAATTTGCAAAATCTGACGAAAAAGTTACAACTTGCCAATTTTTTTGTAACTGAGTGAAGGAAATTGAAATCATTATGATTTTAATGTGATCTATTAACAAAACAATAAAGCGTTTTCTAATTTTAACTTAATGAGATATTGAAGTGATAGTTAAAATTTAAGCAAAGAGATTTTTATTTGAGAAGAAAAATGTTGCTAAAGTGGGAAGTGTTTTTATCCTGAGGAGATTCCGTTGACAGTATTTAATATTATCAGCACTATCGCTAACTACTCATAGGGTTGCTAACAAAAAATATTGAAAAAAAAAGACCAAACGATAATAGAAAAATGTTAAACCAGTTAAAATATATTTTTCTTCATCATATGCAAATGTAAATGCATCATAAAATAATATGTAGCTTTTTTTTATTGACAACTTTTGAAAAATAATTATATTAACACAAACCTATTACAAAATGTATTTTTGTAATAGGTTTGTATTAATATAACTGTAATATTTAATACATACAAAATTTCATGAAATTCAGTGCATCCCGTGATGATGAGTAACCGCACACACATGCACATAAACAAATAAAAAAACAGATTTTCAATTTTATTCATATAGAATAAAATTGAAAATAAATAGTGCGTTTCTTATTCATATCTAAATAATCCCTAGTCCTAGAAACTTGAAACATGGACTAAGTTTTAAGTGGGGCTATTCCATGTCTAGCCCGAAAATTTCATCAAATTCAGTGCAGCCATATCGTTTTTTAATCATTATTGTACGCAATACATTGCACAATACGTTGAAGAATCTACGCAATACATTGAATAATGTATTGCGTACAGTCATTAGACTGTGCAGAATACTTACTTCTAAGCCAAATTTAAACCAAAGCTGTTTTCATTTTTTAACAGCAATTAATAAATAGAAATACGCAATAAATATTCTTGTAATAGTTTGGTTAAAAGTATGAGTTAGCTATTATTTTTTAACTGCTTTAAACATCTGCTTTGTTGTTGTTGAGACCCAGACCGTCCGACCTACCAGAAGGGTGTAAGGTAACTAACTGTTCGGACGGCCGGGAAGTGCCAACAAATTTAGACCGGAACCCAGTGGGGGAGGCATCCACAGAGACCGTATCCTCCTTCCCCTATCACCAACCTCTCGGAAGGACTTACGGACCCACATGTTTAATGTGATCGTACTCCGCTTGAACGCGGCGGCAGTTTTGGCAGTGACGGAAATCGAACCCGGGCCTACTGAGTGCATTTCCCGCGCGCTTACCACTGGGCTACAGCGCCCAAACATCTGCTTTGTAAATTACCCCTGTCAAACGTAATATGAATTATGAGGTTCCAGAGATTTTCTTTAAACAAAAAAGGTTGGAAATTATTGGCAACAGCAAAACAGGTTACTAAAACTATGCCGACAATTACAACAAAAGTTGCAGGTTTTTAATATAAAAATAATTTGATTTTTCTATTTCAAACTTTATGAATAAGTGAATATTAAAATTCGAAAAGTTTCTTAATTATGTAAACAGCACATATTCTTTCAGATCATATCCGATCCGCTTTGGATTTGGTTCCAGTCCCTCCTTTGTTCAGTTCTCTATTGCTCGATTTTATTCCAAAGTAAAAGAAAATGGGAAGTCAGAAACTCAAAAATCTGATGCGGGCAGCACATGACTTTCCCTGCAGACTTATATTCACTTTCTCTTTATGTAATTAAATTTATTTCACTTTTAATTCAATTTTCGTTCTCATTCGGTAACCGGACTTATTTTCAAAGGTGGCGTTGAGAAAATACGAAAACCTAAAATATCTCGAGAACGGCTAGTCCTAGTGTAATGGGGTTGGTTTTCTTTTTTTCGTCGTTAAAAATTACGTATTAAACGAGCATTTAATGGATATATTTGAGTATACCTAGTTCTTTAGTTTAGATTTTGACGATTTTTGCGGGCCATTTCGAAAAAAAAGGCAGGTTATTTTTATCCGAATCGTACCAAAATCTAATCACCACCAGGGTAATCCACAAGTGACTCATCTACCGAATTTTGTGAAATTCGGTCCATTAGTTTTTCAGTTAGAGTGGATACAAGCTTTTGCTGGCCATTTCGTAAGAAAGCCGAGTTCTTTTATCCCGAATCGTACCCAAAACCAATCAGCACCAGATTCGCCCACAAGTGACTTACCTAGCAAATTTTATGAAATTCGGTCAATTAGTTTTTTAGTTAGAGTGGATACAAAATCTGCACAGACAGACACACAGACGTCACGCTAAAAATAGTTTTTTCGTATTCTAGAGGTCGCGAAACGTATAGATCCGTCGAAAACTCGAGATGTGATTTTCGGTATGATCCCAATACTTTCCCTATACATTACCATGTATTGCAGGGAAAGTAACAAAATATACAGAAAAATCTGATGTGGGCAACACATGACTTTCCCTGCAGACTTATATCCACGTTCTCTTCATTTTATTTAAATTTAATTCACTTTGAATTCAATTTCGTTCTCATTTGTAACTGAACCTATTTTCAAAGGTGGCGTAGAGAAAATACAAAAAACTAAAATATCTCGAGAACGGCTAGTCCTAGTGTAATGGAGTTGGTCTTATTCCTTTGTTCGTTAAACATTGCGTATAAAACAAGTATTTAATGGACATATTTCAGCATACGTAGTTTTTTTATTTTAGATTTTGGCGATTTTTGCGGGCCATTTCGTTAAAAAAGGCAGGTTGTTCCTTTCCGAATCTTACCAACATCTAATCAGCACAAGATCATCCTACAAGTGACTTATCTACCAAATTTTGTGAAATTTGGTCAGTTAGTATTTTAGATAGAGTGGATACATGAAATTTCTACGGGCCATTTCGCAAAAAAAGGCGGGTTCTGTTTTTACGAATCCTACCAAAAAATAATCAGCACCAGGGTCATACCCAAGTGACTTACCTACCAAATTTTATGAAATTCGATCCATTAGTTTTTGTGTTAGAGTGGATACATACATTGCACAGACAGACACACAGACAGACAGACAGACTGACTGACAGACAGACAGACACACACACAGACGTCACGTTAAAAATGGTTTTTTCGTATTTTAGAGGTTTCGAAACGTGTAGATCCGTCGAAAACTCGAGTTGTGATTTTCGGCATGATTCCAATACTTTCCCCATACATGTATTGCAGGGAAAGTAAAAAAAAGGGGGTGGGGGGTTACGGAGTTGAATTTCGTTTCTCGGTATTAAACCTATGAAAAGCCAATGAAATTGTTGAACCTTATGGAAGACATAAGGAAATTTTGAGGTATTTAATAGTGAATATGCCAAATCATTTTAATTTTATAAATTCTTGTTACTTTCCCTGCAATACATGGTAATGTATAGGGAAAGTATTGGAATCATGTCGAAAATCGCAACTCGAGTTTTCGACGGATCTACACGTTTCGAGACCTCTAGAATACGAAAAAACCATTTCTAGCGTGACGTCTGTGTGTGTGTCTGTGTGTCTGTCTGTCTGTCTGTCTGTGTGTCTGTGTGTCTGTCTGTCTGTGCAGATTTTGTATCCTCTCTAACTAAAAAACTAATACATCGAATTTCACAAAATTTTGTAGGTAAGTCACTTGTGGGCGGGGCTGGTACTGATTAGTTTTGGGTACGATTCGGGATAAAAGAACCCGCCTTTTTTTGCGAAATGGCCCTAAAAATCTTGTATCTACTCTAACTGAAAAACTAACGGACCGAATTTCACAAAATTCGGTGGATAAGTCATTTGTGGGTTACCCTGGTGCTGATTAGATTTTGGTACGATTTGGAAAAAAATGACCTGCCTTTTTTTGCAAAATGGCCCGCAAAAATCGTCCAAATCTAAACTAAAGAACAGGGTATACTCAAATATATCCATTAAATGCTAATTTAATACGTAATTTTTAACGACGAAAAGAATAAGACCAATCCCATTACACTAGGACTAGCCGTTCTCGAGATATTTTAGTTTTTCGTACTTTCTCTACCCCACCTTTGAAAATAAGCCCGGTTACCGCATGAGAACGAAAATTGAATTAAAAGTGAAATAAATTTAGTTAAAATAAAGAGAACGTTAATATAAGTCTGCAGGGAAAGTCATGTGCTGCCCACATCAGATTTTTACTTTTCCTGCAATACATGGTAATGTATAGGGAAAGTATTGGAATCATGCCGAAAATCGCAACTCGAGTTTTCGACGGATCTACACGTTTCGAGACCTTTAGAATACGAAAAAACCACGTGACGTCTGCGTGTGTGTCTGTATATCTGTGTGTCTGTCTGTGTGTCTGTCTATGTATCTGTGTGTCTGTGAGTCTGTCTGTGTGTCTGTACAATGTATGTATCCACTCTAACTCAAAAACTAATGGAGAGAATTTCATAAAATTTGGTATGTAAAACTCTTGGGCGTGACCCTGGTGCTGATTAGTTTTTGGTACAATTCGGAAAAAAAGAATCCGCCTTTTTTGCGAAATGGCCCGCAAAAATCTAATGTATCCACTTTAGCTGAAATACTGATTGACCAAATTTCATAAAATTTGGTAGATAAATTATTTGTGGAACACTCTGGCGCTGATTAGATTTTGGTACGATTCGGAAAAGAACACCCTGCCCATTTTTACGAAATAGACTGCAAAAATCGCCAATATCTAAAAAAAAGGACTACGTATGTTCAAATGTATCAATTAAATGCTTGTTTTATGCGTAATTTTTGACGAGGAAAAGAATAAGAACAACTCTATTACCCCTAGGAATAACCGTTCTCGAGATATTTGAGATTTTTTGCATTTTTGTTATGTCCCCTTTGGAAAAATGTCCAATTACCAAATAAAAGCAGAAATTAAATTAAAAATGAAAATTTTGTGTTATTTTGTACAATTAAACTCAATTTAATGAGTTCTTAAAGAAATATAGAAAAAATGAATTCGCGTCTGCAGGGAAAATCATGGGTTGCCCACATCAGATTTTTACTTTCCCTGCATAACGTGGTAATATATAGAGAAAGTATTGGAATTGTGTCGAAAATCGCAACTCGAGTTTTCGACGGATCTACGCGTTTTGAAACCTCTACAATAAGCAAAAATTATTTTCAGCGTGACGTCTGTGTGTGTGTGTGTGTGTCTCTCTGTCTGTCTGTCTGTGCAATGTATGTATGCATTCTAACTCAATAACTAATGGACAAAATTTCATAAAATTTTATAAGTCACTTATGGGACCCTGCTGCTGATTGGGTTTTGATACGATTCGTGATAAAAGAGTATGCGCTTTTTCGCGAAATGGCAAACAAAACTCGTATGTATCCATTCTAGCTAAAAAACTAATGGATCACATTTCACAATATTTGGTTAATAAATCATTTATGGGCAGCCCTGGCGCGGGTTAGAATTTGGTACATCTTGGAAAAAAAGAACCTGCCTTTTAAGTGAAATGGCCAGCATATATCGCCAAAATCTAAAATAAAAGCCTACGTATGCTCAAATGTGTCAATTAAATGCTTGTTTTATACGTAATTTTTGACGATAAAAGAATACGACCAACCCCATTACTCTAGAACTGGTAGTTCTCAAGATATTTTAGTTTTGTGCATTTTTGCTGCGCCGCGTTTGAAAATACGCCCAGTTACCAAATGAAAGCGAAAATTGAATTAAAAGTGCAAATTCAGTGTCATTTCAAATAATTATGTGCGTTATTTTGTGCAATTAAACTCAATTTAATGAATTATTAGTGAGATAAAGAGAATATGATTTTATGTCTGAAAAGATAGAAACATGTTGCCGACGTCAAATTTTTATGTTACTAACTAAAGCATAATTGCTGCCATTTAAAAATTTTAAATTCCAAATGATACAAAGATGCCAAGGTTATGTTCCTATGACAATTGTTTAAAAAAATGGATTATATAGAAAAATTATATATAAAAAAAAGCTCTAAAGTTCTAAAGTAAAAATTATTTCGGCGCAAAAACGCCATACTTTTCAATTGAGAAAAAGTGGTCTGAAATTATCATTGTGACGTATTATAAACAGCAGAAGATAATTCTGATATAATTACTTTCCTTATATACAATAATGTATAAGGAAAGTATTATGACGGGGTCAAAAATTCGAATTCGAGTTTTCGACGGGAGAGCACATTTCAAGCATCCTTGATCACGAATCAAACATTTTTGAAGTGATGTCTGTGTGTGTGTGTGCGTGTGCGTGTGTGAGTGTGTCAGTGAGCCTGTGGAGACAATAACTAACGAACGAATGGACCGATTCGAACGAAATTTGGTACAAAAATTACAATCCATAAACACCGGAAGCCTGTTGTTTTTATACGCAATCGAATGTTCAAAATACCCCAAAATTTTCGATTGAAATTTTGAAAAAATCGTCAAAAAATCAAAACTTCTAAAAAAGTCACGCAAATAGACATTTCTGATGTAATTTTTCATTAGAAAACGATTGACATAAATTTTAGAACGCTAATATGGACCGTTCTCGAGATATTGCACATTTAAAAAAAAATTATCAAAAAGCCATATAAAATAAAAAAAAATATTTTCCATTGAGAAACATGTTCACTTTTCATATGTAATACCATGCGATAAATTGGGTGACATCATTCTCGTGGATCTAGCTCGTTCCATTCATGAAAACAGATGCTTTAAGTAATACTTTTGTATTTGAACACCAATAGTCATTTATCTGCTGTAAGAATAACTTATTTTTCCGTCCATAACGCTTGGCAAGATATTGGAATTTGATGGAATGTTGCCAACTTGGCAACTTTTTTAAATGTTGCTAAATTAACAAAAACTCGCCAAATGGATAAAAATGACGCTAAATCAATGAAAATGACCACTCATTGACGAAAATTCAATATCTTGGAAAGAATATAAATATCTACTATGAAAATAATCTATTTTTTTTTACTGTAAAAGTAGTAAATTCATTGTATTATATAAGGAAAGTCATGTGCTGCCCACATCAGATTTTTTTTAGGTTATATTAATATCACCTAACTGAAGAAAAATTCTTCTATTTCAATTCATCGGTTCATTACATAATTTTAAAATTGGATGCATCCGATATTTCGATCAGCATACATATACTAGTAACATTGTTCAAGGAATTATCATTATTTTCCGTATGAAATATTGCTGTGAAAATGTTATACTCTGAGTAATCCGTGTTTTGACCATGGGATTTATAAACGACCTTAGCTCAAGTGTGATTTACATTGCATTTACACATAAAATTTTATACGTGAATTATTTCTTAATTATTGTGTACACTTTACATAATAAATTTCAAATAATTGTAATTTCAATTATGCAAATTAGAAAAACAAATTCTATCTAGTATCAGTTCTTTTCACAATGCACCTGCACAATGCAATAGCGATATTACTGTCAATTTCTGCTAAATTGCATTTTTATCATGCGAATTACAAATTAACTGCGATGTGACTCAACTCGACTTTCTCATGAATCTATTTTTAGATCCATAATCCATTTTTAATCCATGATCCAATTTTAATCTCCAATACCCATATTTAGTAATTTTGTAATATGATTACAATTATAGCGCTCTTCACTTTAAAGAGCTTGGAAAAAGCTTTAGATTTGTTTAATACTTGACAATGTACTCCCCCCTTCCCTGGGGTGTAACTTTACCCCCTAGAGCCACGAACAATGAATGACGTCACAAACAATGAATGACGTCACGAACAAAAAAAAAATGTGTCGCGGCTATATTTCACAGCAATGGGGCCTCGTGATCATTAAGCCTAAATAACCTATTTTATGCATGATTATGCCAAATTTAGTTCTATACTGCCATGTTAAAAAAATGTATAAAATTTCGAACTTTTAGCTCAAATTTAAAGAAATTCTATCTATTTCTAGATCATTTGTTAACAAAGCCGTATATAAAGTTTCGTGAAAATCCACTAATTTTTGTCATCGCTATTGTGTATACAAAAAATCAGCTACAGACATCGGATAGACGGACATCACTCCAAAAGTAGTCAAATCGTGTTCAGGAGGTCTTAAAACGTATTTTGGCATTGAATTATCGAATTCGAATATTTTTGGTGAGAACAACACTTTCTCAAAGTCAAAATCCTATGTTGTTTTGGTTATTTGCTTAAAGTATTTGCAAGTATAATTTCATAAAGAAATGTGTAGATATTCCATTATAAGTAAAATTCTAACCAGAAAATTCCAGCATCATTTTCCCCTGTCACTGATTAATTGTGGTTGACTAGTGAACATTCCCACCCTTAATTAGGATTCCCATTTCCTCTATTCATGAATGGTCGATGTTGCGAAAATTGCACAAGATTATACGTGGAAGATTAACAACGCGGTATCTAAGTGGAAATGTTTCAGTGAATTCAATTTATGAATAGCACCTGAATTAGAAACGAATGAGGCAAAGAAGTTTTGTCAAACTTGGAATATATTCTTTTCAGGCGAGGTTTCCGCAACGAAATATCCCAATAACTTTGTTGTTGATCGAACCAGACAGTCCGACCTATCAGAGGGTTTAGGGTATCTCTTTGGACATCCGGGATAGTGCCACCCAATTCAGACTGGAACCCAGTGGGGGGCGGTATTCACGGGGTCGTACATTCCTTCCCTTACCACCAACCTTTCGAAAGGACTTCCGGACCCACATATTTAACGTTCCCGTACTCCGCGTGAACAAGAAGACGGTTTGGGCAGAGCCGAGAATTGCACTCGGGTCGTTCGACTGCAATCCCCGTGACTTAACCACTGGACTGTCCCACCCCCATCAAATAACATTGTAAAGAAAGGCTGATAAGTATACAGTACACATAAAGTCCATATATATAAATGTGACCATTATCAATCGTATAAAAGCGATTGCAGCGCCCTTAGTGGAGAATTGCAGAAGTTAATATAACAAACTATGCCACAAAGCCTGAAGAGCATTATAACTAAAATTCGTTGTACTGAGAATAAAATATGAATGATCCCACCCCCATCAAATAACATTGTAAGGAAAGGCTGATAATTATACAGTACACATAAAGTCCATATATATAAATGTGACCATTCTCAATCGTATAAAAGCGATTGCAGCGCCCTTAGTGGAGAATTGCAGAAGTTAATATAACAAACTATGCCACAAAGCCTGAAGAGCATTATAACTAAAATTCGTTGTACTGAGAATAAAATATGAATGATCCCACCCCCATCAAATAACATTGTAAGGAAAGGCTGATAAGTATACAGTACACATAAAGTCCATATATATAAATGTGACCATTCTCAATCGTATAAAAGCGATTGCAGCGCCTTTAGTGGAGAATTGCAGAAGTTAATATAACAAACTATGCCACAAAGCCTGAAGAGCATTATAACTAAAATTCGTTGTACTGAGAATAAAATATGAATGATCCCACCCCCATCAAATAACATTGTAAGGAAAGGCTGATAAGTATACAGTACACATAAAGTCCATATATATAAATGTGACCATTCTCAATCGTATAAAAGCGATTGCAGCGCCCTTAGTGGAGAATTGCAGAAGTTAATATAACAAACTATGCCACAAAGCCTGAAGAGCATTATAACTAAAATTCGTTGTACTGAGAATAAAATATGAATGATCCCACCCCCATCAAATAACATTGTAAGGAAAGGCTGATAATTATACAGTACACATAAAGTCCATGTATATAAATGTGACCATTATCAATCGTATAAAAGCGATTGCAGCGCCCTTAGTGGAGAATTGCAGAAGTTAATATAACAAACTATGCCACAAAGCCTGAAGAGCATTATAACTAAAATTCGTTGTACTGAGAATAAAATATGAATGATCCCACCCCCATCAAATAACATTGTAAGGAAAGGCTGATAATTATACAGTACACATAAAGTCCATATATATAAATGTGACCATTCTCAATCGTATAAAAGCGATTGCAGCGCCCTTAGTGGAGAATTGCAGAAGTTAATATAACAAACTATGCCACAAAGCCTGAAGAGCATTATAACTAAAATTCGTTGTACTGAGAATAAAATATGAATGATCCCACCCCCATCAAATAACATTGTAAGGAAAGGCTGATAATTATACAGTACACATAAAGTCCATATATATAAATGTGACCATTCTCAATCGTATAAAAGCGATTGCAGCGCCCTTAGTGGAGAATTGCAGAAGTTAATATAACAAACTATGCCACAAAGCCTGAAGAGCATTATAACTAAAATTCGTTGTACTGAGAATAAAATATGAATGATCCCACCCCCATCAAATAACATTGTAAGGAAAGGCTGATAAGTATACAGTACACATAAAGTCCATATATATAAATGTGACCATTCTCAATCGTATAAAAGCGATTGCAGCGCCCTTAGTGGAGAATTGCAGAAGTTAATATAACAAACTATGCCACAAAGCCTGAAGAGCATTATAACTAAAATTCGTTGTACTGAGAATAAAATATGAATGATCCCACCCCCATCAAATAACATTGTAAGGAAAGGCTGATAAGTATACAGTACACATAAAGTCCATATATATAAATGTGACCATTCTCAATCGTATAAAAGCGATTGCAGCGCCCTTAGTGGAGAATTGCAGAAGTTAATATAACAAACTATGCCACAAAGCCTGAAGAGCATTATAACTAAAATTCGTTGTACTGAGAATAAAATATGAATGATCCCACCCCCATCAAATAACATTGTAAGGAAAGGCTGATAATTATACAGTACACATAAAGTCCATGTATATAAATGTGACCATTCTCAATCGTATAAAAGCGATTGCAGCGCCCTTAGTGGAGAATTGCAGAAGTTAATATAACAAACTATGCCACAAAGCCTGAAGAGCATTATAACTAAAATTCGTTGTACTGAGAATAAAATATGAATGATCCCACCCCCATCAAATAACATTGTAAGGAAAGGCTGATAATTATACAGTACACATAAAGTCCATATATATAAATGTGACCATTCTCAATCGTATAAAAGCGATTGCAGCGCCCTTAGTGGAGAATTGCAGAAGTTAATATAACAAACTATGCCACAAAGCCTGAAGAGCATTATAACTAAAATTCGTTGTACTGAGAATAAAATATGAATGATCCCACCCCCATCAAATAACATTGTAAGGAAAGGCTGATAATTATACAGTACACATAAAGTCCATATATATAAATGTGACCATTCTCAATCGTATAAAAGCGATTGCAGCGCCCTTAGTGGAGAATTGCAGAAGTTAATATAACAAACTATGAAACAAAGCCTGAAGAGCATTATAACTAAAATTCGTTGTACTGAGAATAAAATATGAATGATCCCACCCCCATCAAATAACATTGTAAGGAAAGGCTGATAATTATACAGTACACATAAAGTCCATATATATAAATGTGACCATTCTCAATCGTATAAAAGCGATTGCAGCGCCCTTAGTGGAGAATTGCAGAAGTTAATATAACAAACTATGCCACAAAGCCTGAAGAGCATTACAATTAAAATTCGTTGTACTGAGAATAAAATATGAATGATCCCACCCCCATCAAATAACATTGTAAGGAAAGGCTGATAATTATACAGTACACATAAAGTCCATATATATAAATGTGACCATTCTCAATCGTATAAAAGCGATTGCAGCGCCCTTAGTGGAGAATTGCAGAAGTTAATATAACAAACTATGGAACAAAGCCTGAAGAGCATTATAACTAAAATTCGTTGTACTGAGAATAAAATATGAATGATCCCACCCCCATCAAATAACATTGTAAGGAAAGGCTGATAATTATACAGTACACATAAAGTCCATATATATATAAATGTGACCATTCTCAATCGTATAAAAGCGATTGCAGCGCCCTTAGTGGAGAATTGCAGAAGTTAATATAACAAACTATGCCACAAAGCCTGAAGAGCATTACAATTAAAATTCGTTGTACTGAGAATAAAATATGAATGATCCCACCCCCATCAAATAACATTGTAAGGAAAGGCTGATAATTATACAGTACACATAAAGTCCATATATATAAATGTGACCATTCTCAATCGTATAAAAGCGATTGCAGCGCCCTTAGTGGAGAATTGCAGAAGTTAATATAATAAACTATCCCACAAAGCCTGAAGAGCATTACAATTAAAATTCGTTGTACTGAGAATAAAATATGAATGATCAGTTTACATATAATTCTTTGGGATATATCTTCAAAATCTTCGGAATGTAAATAACACATAATAAATGATGCATCATTTTTGTAGATACAATCATTCATGCTCGGATAAACTCACTTTAAGAAAGAAATTTTCCCGATAGCAAACCATAAATCTGTACATAAATCATTAAGTCTCAGTTCTAAATCAACAATAGTGACTTACATTGGCATTTCAGTGACAACAAATTGAAGAATTTTATCTAATAATGTAAATAATTTATTTCTCATATACCGGGGAGGCATGCATTTCTTTTGAAACGTATTTCAAGACAAAACAATCACTTAATACATCATTGATATTGGCATAATTTCCTAGACTCGTCATGTAACATGTCTGATATTGATATAACATCGATTTTACAATTATACTTTCTCATACTACGTAATATAGTACACAGAAAGTATTGTTTTCACAAAAATTTTCGAATACGATATTTGATTCCGCTATATGTTTTAGGACCTCCTGAACCTTTTTGGAGTAATGTCCGTCCGTCTGTCTGTATGTATGTATGTCTGCAGTTGATTTATTGTGTATATGATAGCGGCCACGTATATTAATGGATTTGCACAAAACTTTATATCCTGTTCTGTTATCAAAATATCTGGAACTAGATAGAATTTTTTAAAAGTTGAGCAAAAACTTCGAAATTTTATTTTTTTTTAGCATAGCAGCATAGAACAAAATTTGACATAATTATGCTTAAAAGGGTTTGCTTATGGCTTAATAATCACCAGACTTAATAGTTATAGTCATTTATGTGAAAAATAGCCGCGATACAATTCTTTTGTTCGTGCGCGATACAATTATTTTGTTCGTGACGTCATTATATCCCTTGAGGGGCAAGTTAAACCACCAGGGGACATTTTTTCAAGTATGGTATTGTTGCGAATGCACAATATTCCCTCATTAACGCCTCCTCTTTCGTCTGTCTCGAAAATCAGGCGAAGAAAACACAGTCCATGACGTTAGCATGACGTGAGCCCAGGGTTTCCAAAACTTCCCAGTTAGAAGAAAGGTTGCCAGATTTGGTGATCTAAAGTACAGTCTGTTCAAAATGACCTTTGTCAGAAGCAATGCACAGCTAATTTCGAAAAAGACTATTGTCGTGTCTTTTGACAAGCAATGCTGATATCACTATGTTATATACCCTAACAGACAATGAAGTATAATGGATATTTATTGGAATTACATTTCGTCTTATTCTGGTTTTGATTTCTACTAATTGTACAGTGTCCTACAACTTTGTAATTGGATTTTTTCATCCATTTCGCTTTGTTGTCGAGTTTGATTCCTATTATTTTCAATTCTCCGCTAGGGTCGATGCGATCCCTTTTATTTGACTGGGCATACTCACTTTACTTATCGAGTTCACTCATGGGTCTTTCTTGGAAAGTTATTGGGGTGCTTAAAGAACTATCCCAGAAACTCTGTATTTTTTATTTTATTTCCATATTTTATCATACTATTGTTACAACGTATCCTCAGGAATAGTGGGTGCACTCTCAGGATGCAAGAATAAGTTCAAATTTCTGGGTAACTAACACTACACTTATCTGCACAGAGTAAATACGAACAGTATTAGCTTGATAACTATGTCACAAGACCACAAAACAACTGCCAGGTACAGTAAAACAGCAATTAAATGCTCGACTAATTTCATAAAGCAGCAGATACAATGACGTATCTCACAATTCAATGTATCTCGTATCAAGTCAATTGCTCTCCAACTGAATGGTGACTCTCCTTTTACATACTCTATGTAGAAACTTTTAGAAGAAACTCGTAACTCGTAGAATGTTCGTTACATCGAGAAGGTTCTCAAACATCCGAAACGTCCCCTAAAGTCGCCAATTTGGCAACCCTGAACAGACAGTCCCTTGAAATTGTAATCCTAAATTCACGTCATAGGAAAGGTTGCCTATACGGTGTTTTTCCCTTCTAGCTCTTAAAAGAGCTTCCAATGGGGGAATTTCTCCTGTTCGTAACAGTATTATATGTCGAAAGCCCAGACCGTCCGGCTCATCCTAAGAAGCAAAATGGGCGGTCGGACAGTATTATGTGTTGAAAACCCAGACCGTCCGATTCATCCAGTGGACTTGAGCAACTATTTGGATGGCCGGGAGGGGGACAGTATTATGTGTGAAAGAAATGAACAAATAGCTACCCTTTTGTTTAACTTTGGGTTCGTTTTGCTGTTGTCTCAACCAATCTTAATTACCTGCAGTGTGTCCACTCGACTTTCTCATACCAGAATCCGTTTTTAAGTAGTTTGTTTTTGAGGTTTTTTGTTTTGCAAATTTTACAAGATAAAATTTGAAAGAAAAAAAAAATTGTTGACACAAATGATCATAATTATAACATGTTACTCTCCAGTTTGTAAAAAACCTTGCTGCCCCAACCGGGAATCGAACCCAGGATCTCCGAAATGGCCAGACAACTCTCTGTCTATTGGGAACAAATTTCAAACTCTTATCGTCGAAGTGGACTCTGCATTCACCACCTTCTAATATCAGATTGACGGGAAACTGGCAATCTGTCTGACCATCTCCTGCTATTTTTAGCTCAGGTTAG
This sequence comes from Amaurobius ferox, assembly GCA_951213105.1. Taxonomy (NCBI): domain Eukaryota; kingdom Metazoa; phylum Arthropoda; class Arachnida; order Araneae; family Amaurobiidae; genus Amaurobius; species Amaurobius ferox. Next base: position 75,442,381 of record OX578153.1, read on the forward strand.
TTTCCTGCTACTACTGTTTTTACCCAGGTAAGTATCCTGAGTGGCCGTTATCCTTTCAATTTGAAATCGGCGCTTCAATCTTCCAGAGTCCACTGAAATCGTACTAGTCGTACTAGGGTCACTTTGCGACCTCCGACATCTTTGCACTAACCTATAAGGTTGATTTGTTCGGGCGTTATTACAAAGAACCTTGCTGCCCCAACCGGGAATCGAACCCTGGGTCTGCTGGCCGTCGAGCTACCGTCGAGCTACTGGGACGAAATTGCAAGCTCTTATAGTCGAAGGGGACTCTGCAAATTTAAGCGTCTTGAAAAAATCTTTCGATTGATATGAATGCTGAAAATGTACACCCATGGAGGGACTTCCAGCCCCATTAGGGGAGGGGGGGTCGTTGTTGTTGTTGAGACCCAGACCGTCCGATCTACCGGAAAGGTGTAAGGTATCCATTTGGACGGTCGGGAAGTGCTATCCAATTTAGACCAGAACCCAGTGGGGGAGGCATCCACAGGGACCGTACTCTCCTTCCCCTATCACCAACCTCTCGGAAGGACTTACGGACCCACATGTTTAACGTGATCGTACTCCGCGTGAACACGGCGGCAGTTTTGGCAGTGGCGGGAATCGAACCCGGGCTTACCGAATGCAACTCCCGCGCTAAAAACCACTGTGCTACCGCGCCCTATCCCATTAGTGTGTGTGTGTGTGTGTGGGGGGGGGGGGTCGTGACGTCACGAACACAAAAATTATACAGCAGCTATTTTTCAGTACAGTGACTAAAACTATTACGTTTCGTGATCATTGAACAATAAATAACCTCTTTTATGCATGATTATGTCCCATTTTGTCTTATGACGCCATGTTAAGAAAATATAAAATTTCTAATAAATATGGAAGTTTTCACTCGAATTTCAATAAACTCTATATAGTTCTAGATTTTCCGATAATAAATCGGAATATAAAGTTTCGTGAAAATCCATTAATATTTGTGACACAGGAAATCGAAATACAACCGCTAACACCATTCTAGAAATAGTCATAACGTGTTCAGTAGGACCTAAAACATACATTAGCATCAAAATCTTGAAATTGGAAAGTTTCGTGAAAACAATGCTGTCTTTATACTTCATATGAGAAAGTAGAAATTTCATCTCAGAACTCCTTACATTATTTCTCATATCTTTCTCCCAACAAAATGTTACTTAATTACTACTAAGTGAATCTTACGTTGCGTGTTTCACTTCACTTAGAGTAAAATCGCCTGGAGAGTAGAGGTGCAGACGATTTTGAATCAATCAGAGTTAAACGTTTCTTATCCAAGATGGCAACACAGCAACTAAGATGACAACTTGTGGCTTCAAAAAGAAGGTGACACTTGTAAAATTATAGTTTTTAAACATAAAAAGGCAAAAAACATACATCGTAACCTGAATGCAATCAATAATGAAACGGATATTTAAAGAAGATATAAGTAAATTTGTATCTTCATTTATCATTTTTTTTTCTAATATCTCAATTAGAATACTCTTATTATCGATTAAAATACTTTTATTGCCGATTAGAATACTCTTATTATCTATTAGAATACTCCTATCATCGATCTTATTATAAGGTGACGATGTTTGGTCCCAAAATTCTGTTTAAAAAATTTGGTCATCTTATCTTATTACAAAGTATTCTTTTAAGCCTGTCTCAAAGACGGAGGAACTAACACTCTTAAAAAATTAGTTTGCAACTTTATTTTAATAAATTTTATTTTGTTTAACAATATATAATGCTTGAGTCGAAAATGATCATCCTAATCGAAAATCCGACTCAGTTTGATGCGCAAAGTTTGAATCTTCTAGGTCATCAGCACTTTTAAAAGGTCTAAAAAGTCTTTTCGACCCTCATTTCTCCCATTTTGCCTGCTACCAGGGGAGAAATCAAAAATCTGTTCCGTGGTCGATACTATAAGTGTGCAAAAATTCAGCCTTCTAGATTACCGAGTTTTTTTATCGTCATCGTTTCGGGAATTATCTTTGTCATACACACAGACACACACACACACATATATATATATATATATATATATATATATATATATATATATATATATATATATATAGTAGATAGGAATCTGCTTTAATTTTGGCTTATTTTATTTTTTAGTTATGGTTTTATATGTGTTACACAATATCTCTAATACATTTTTAGATTTCTAAAAATGTATTAGAGATATTGTATACTATATATATATATATATATATATATATATATATATATATAATGAATATAACGTGAATACAAGAAATATTAAAATTTATCGGAAATCACACTCAAAAAGAGCAAAGCTGCACTTGAAAGAGGATTAAATATATTTCCAAAAGGATAAAGTGAGATGGCTGCAATGTACCAAATAATGGCTGGGGGGGGGGGGGGGGTGACCCCCCTCACCCCGGTTAAAGCAAGCTTTATGTCGCGACAACATTCTCGGAGAGCCAGTACATTGCGGAAAAATAATACAGAAGTATCAAAGTTTAAGAGGAAAACCAGACAAAAAATAAGACATATATATATGAAGACGTTCATATACGTATAGTTAATGTCGAATGATAAGGTTACATCGCGACATAATTTCTATCTAATTGATCGCATAGTGTTTATTACATCTCATGCTTACTGGATATTATTGTCTTATTTTTTGTCTGGTTTTCCTCTTAAACCTTGATTCTCCTGTATTCTTTTTCTGCAATGTACCGGCTCTCCGGGAGTGTTGTGGCGACATAAAGTTTGCTTTAGCCGGGGTGAGGAGGTCACAACCCCCCCCCCCCCCCGGCCATTATTTGGTACATTGCATCCATCTCACTTTATCCTTTTGGATATATATATATATATATATATCACGAATTTTTTATAATTTGAGTTCTGTTTATGCCAAATATAAAAAAAATGTTTCTAATTTTAATTTTTTACATAATGTATACAAACTAGAAATTTCGTAGTGGTACGATCATTTGATTTGTTCTTGAGTTGTCATGGCCACGCCTCTCTCTCTCTCCCACATGCACACACACACTCAGGCTGACATATTTCCAAAAGTGTTCGTAATATGTTCAAGGTGTCTTGGAATGGAATTCATTTTCTATCAAAATTATGAATGCCAAAATTTTCGTAATAACAATAATTTTTGTACACATAGTAAAAGAATAGAAAATTTTTCCGCCATTTTTTTCTAAAACATATTATTTTTCTGAGTATAAGTAAAAGTTACTACATTGACAGCCTGTTATAAACTTCAAGATAGAATCAATACATCCATCGATCTAAAGGCTCCTTGCGTGAGAATTAACTGTCAAAAGTATCTTAGAGTAATTAGAAGTCAATGGCGGTCAATGAAAAATTATGGGTCACGGCCACGAATGTGAAAACAACTTTAAGAGCAATATATTCATAGATGGAATCATTGAAAAATAATTCAGGTAGTTGGCAAGAATCAAGCAACATATGATTACAGTAAAATTATTGCAAAATAATTTCATAAACATTTTACAATTCTAGACATTTCTATAGTGCAAATTTTATTCATTTTAATTCTACTAAATACTAACAATATATAGGTAGTAAGAATAAAGTTAATTAGATGTCAATCTCTCTCTCTCTCTGCTCACTCTCACTCTTTTTTCTACCTCTCTCTATGTGTGTGCATGTGCATGTGTGTGTGTGTGTGTGTGTGTGTGTGAGGCGCATACAACTAGCAATTTTATGATTAGATACACATAAAATCTGATAGAACTAGACATAATTATTACTATCCAGACAGAATGTTTAGTAATTCTCATAATTAGATCTCAAATTATTCGAATTATCATTATATCCTATGGAAAACAATGATGATTCCCGGCACAATAGTATAGGAATTAGACTATTAATTTAAACTACGCTGTTTATTTTAGAGGTACAAAAAATCTAATGTGGACAGCACATGACTTTCCTTATATAATGCAATGAATTTAATAATGTTACAGTACAAAAAATAGATTATTATTATAGTAGATATTTATATTCTTTCCAAGATACTGAATTTTCGTCAATGAGTCATCATTTTCATTGATTCAGAGTCATTTTTTATCCATTTTGCGAGTTTTTCGTTAATTTAGCAACATTGAAAAAAGTCGCCAAGTTGGCAACATTCCACCAAATTCGTCGCCAAAATATCGCCAAGCTTTATGGACCAAGAAATAAGTTATTCTTACAGCAGATAAATGATTATTGGCGTTCAAATACTAAAGTATTACTCAAAGTATCTTTTTTCATGAATGGAACGAGCTAGATCCACGAGAATAATGTCACACAATTTATCGCATGGTATTACATATGAAAAGTGAACATGTTTCTCAATAGGAAATATTTTATTTTATTTTATATGACTTTTTGATAATTTTTTTTAAAAATGTGCAATATCTCGAGAGCGGTTCTTGTTAGCGCTCTAAAATTTATGTCAATCGTTTACTAATGAAAAATTACATAAGAAATGCCTATTTGCGTAACTTTATTAGCGGTTTTGATTTTTTGAAGAGTTTTTCAAAATTTCACTCGAAAATTTAGGGGGGTTCTGAACATTCGATTGCGTATAAAAACAATAGGCTTCCAATGTTTACGGATTGTGATTTTTGTTCCAAATTTCGTTCAACTCGGTTCATTCGTTCGTCAGTTATCGTCTCCACAGACTCACTGACACACACACGCACAGACATCACTTCAAAAATGTTTGATCCGTGATCAGGTATGCTTGAAACGTGCTCTCCCGTCGAAAACTCGAATTCGAACTTCCGACCCCGTCACAATACTCTCCTTATACATTATGTATATAAGGAAAGTAATAAGTATTTTATGTGCTTCTAATTATTTTATTACTTTATTAATTACTTTAATTTTTTAGCTACCTCTAAGTATTTTTGTACCTGTAGCACAGATAAGTCGAATGCAATCCTCGGCGTTACTAAGGTATTGTCAACTTGAAAAAAAATCTGATGTGATCAGCAAATGGCTTTCACTACAAACTCAAATTCATTTTGTCCTTATTTCTTTAATAATTCATTAAATTGAAACAACAAGATCACAACTATAATAGAAGGTCTCTATTTCACTTCTTTAAGACGTACAAAACTTTAAAAGGGCAGAGCGCTTTCGAGTGTAAATACGCTCTTCATCAGTGGCTACATGGAAATAGGAATGATCGTTCATATATAGACCAGAAAAGGTGACAAATTTGCATAAATACAATTATCAATAAACTTACGTTTATCTAAGGAGAATCCAAAAATACAAAACATTTTGCACTGATTCAAAACATCGAGCATAAATCACGAAAAGAACAGTAAAAATTTACAATTTTATTACAGAATTTTCAAATTAAAAAAATTTTAAGATATGGGGGCAGTCAGGCCCAATCCCCGAGAGGATGACGTCAAAGATAACTATGAAGGGACTTGAATTGCATGGAGTCGAGAATGAGTCGCCAAGCATAACTTAAAATCTGAACGGGGTCAAAATTACAAATCGACTCGCGGTAAAAATAAATAAAGAGGGACTCAAAAAGGAGAATATTACGAGGGTTCCTGCATTCCTGTATTCCTGCTAATTATATTCCTGTAATTCCTGTATTCCTGCTAATTCTTACCATCCTATTTCCTCTAAAAAAGCTTCTTTTAACGCTTATTACTTTCCTTATATACATAATGTATAAGGAAAGTATTGTGACGGGGTCGAATATTCGAATTCGAGTTTTCGACGAGAGAGCACGTTTCAAGCATCCCTGATCACGAATCAAGCATTTTTGAAGTGATGTCTGTGTGTGTGTGTGTGTGTGTGTGTGTGTGTGAAAGTATGTGCGTGTGTGTGTGTGTCAGTGGGTCTGTGGAGACGATAACTGACGAACGAATGGACCGATTCGAACCAAATTTGGTACAAAAATCACAAACTGTAAACACTGGAAGCCTATTGTTTTAATACTCAATCGAATGTTCAGAACCCCCCTAAATTTTCGAATGAAATTTTGAAAAAATCGTCAAAAAATCAATACCAATATTAAAGTTACGCAAATAGACATTTCTTATGTAATTTTTCATTAGAAAACGATTGACATAAATTTTAGAACGCTAACATGAACCGTTCTCGAGATATTGCACATTTTTCAAAAAAATTATCAAAAAGTCATATAAAATAGAAAAAAAAATATTTCCTATTGAGAAACATGTTCACTTTTCATATATAATATCATGCGATAAATTGGGTGACATCATTCTCGTGGATCTAGCTCGTTCCATTCATGAAAAAAGATACTTTGAGTAATACTTTTGCATTTGAACGCCAATTTATCTGCTGTAAGAACAACTTATTTCTTCATCCATAACGCTTGGCGAGATTTTGACGACGAAATTGGCGGAATGTCGCCAACTTGGCGACTTTTTGAAATGTTGCCAAATTAACGAAAATCTCGCCAAATGGATAAAAATGACGCTAAATCAATGAAAATGACGACTAATTGTCGAAAATTCAATATCTTGGAAAGGATATTAGTATCTACTAGAAGAAAAACCTATTTATTTTACTCTAAAAGTAGTAAATTCATTTCATTATATAAGGAAAGTCATGTGTTGCCCACATCAGATTTTTTTAATCGTGCTTTTAACGTGTGTTCTTCTATTTCTTCTTTAAGTGACGAAATTGATTATATTTTCAATCTTGGCTATGAGGCTGCCTATTCCTTTGAATTTATACATAAAGTTTTTTCCCATGTTCGCCGTAAATTTTCTCAAATTGATACTAAACTTATTTCTTTAAAAGATTGATTGAATCATAAATCTAGTTTCCCGTACCATCCTAGGATTTTCCGTCCCTTCATTCAGTTCTGCACTGAATTTGGTTTCAGGCCTGCTCACTCTAATGTTTCTTCTTTATTTAACCGGATTCGGTCTGATAAGCTGGGTGATAAGGATGACTTTAAAAGCTTTTCTGGGGTGTATGTGGTTCCCCTGTTGTCCATCGATGGTAATTTTAAATTTTATATTCGCAGTACAAAACGTACTATTGGTATCCGTTTGGCAGAAAAACCCTCGTAATATTCTCCTTTTTGAGTCCCTCTTCATTTATGTTTACCGCGAGTCGATTGGTAATTTTGACCACGTTCAGATTTTAAGTTATGCTTGGCGACTCATTCTCGACTCCATGCAATTCAAGTCTCTTCATAGTTATCTTTGACGTCATCCTCTCGGGGATTGGGTCTGACTGCCCCATTTCTTAAAATTTTTTGAATTTGAAAATTCTGTAATAAAATTGTAAATTTTTACTGTTCTTTTCGTGATTTATGCTCGATATTTTGAATCTGTGCAAAATGTTTTGTATTTTTGGATTCTCCTTAGATAAACGTAAGTTTATTGATAATTGTATTTATGCAAATTTGTCACCTTTTCTGGCCTATATATGAACGATCATTCCTATTTCCATGTAGCCACTGATGAAGAGCGTATTTACGCTCGAAAGCGCTCTGGCCTTTTAAAGTTTGGTACGTCTTAAAGAAGTGAAATAAAGACCTTCTATTATAGTTGTGATCTTGTTGTTTCTGCTGGTATGAAATCAAACGTGATGCCAATTTTATTCATTAAATTGAGTTTAATTGCACAAAATAACACGCATAATTAATTGAAACTACACTGAATTTACACATTTATATCAATTATCGTTTTCATTTGGTAACTGGATGTATTTTCAAAGGCAGCGTAGCAAAAATGGGAAAAAACTAAAATATCTCGAGAACGGCTAGTTTTAGAGTAATGGGGTTGGTTTTATTCTATTCATCGTTACAAAGTATGTATAAAGCAAGCATTTAATTGATACATTTGAGCATACGTAATTTTTAACTTTGATTTTGAAGATTTCTTTGGGCCATTTCGTAAAAAAAAAGCTGGTTTTTTTCCGAGTAGAACCAAACTCTAATCAGTATCAGAGCAACCTACAAGTGACGATCTACCAAATTTTGTGAAAGTTTGTCAATTAGTTTTTTAATTAGAATGGATACATTCGATTTTTGCTACGCATTTCACAAAAAAAAGCAAAGTTCTTTTATTCTGGATCGAACCAAAATCTAATCAGCACAGGTATAAGTCATAAATGACTTACGTACAAAATTTTATGAATCTTGGTTGATTGGTTTTTAAGTTAGAGTGAATACATACATCATACACACACACACACACACACACACACACATGCACACATATATACACACACGAACACAGATACACACATACATACACACACGCACACATCCCGCTAAAAATAGTTTTTTCATGTTCTATAGTCCCCAAAACGTGTAGATCCGTCGAAAGCTTGAGTTGCGATTTTCGACATGATTCCAATACTTTTCCTATACATTACCATGTGTTGTGGAGAAAGTAAAATTAGACTTTTAAGGAATGCTTACGAAATATTTTAAAAGAATAACTTTGGTAAGAAACCTGGAAAGCCACATCTTTTTTTCATTCCAATAATGATAATGATACAAATAGATTTAAACACTATAGAATATGAATGCATAAGAAAGTGAAGTCGAAATTCACATTCAAGATATATTTAAAATAGAGAGGTAGCTTACGAGCAGAAGTTCATGAAGATAATTAATTTCCATTCTGATTTCTGATTATGATATAAGTGGACTTGAATAATATAGAATATGGGTAACAAAGTCCAATGGAGCTACACACTTCTAGGTTTATTTATAATATTGAAAGTTTGTTTATTAGTTTGTTCCTATACAAATCCACAATTTTTGGCGATTTTTTTTTTCAAATTTGGAATGGTTATTCTCTAATTCACTGCATTTAATGTTGTCTTTGTTTCGAGTTTCTAGCACCAAATGTTCTCAAAATATTAATAAAATTACGCAAAATTAAACATTCTACATTCTGCATAATGCTATTCTATAGAAATTGCATTATGCTGACGATTATTTTCCGAAACTTTATTTGAAAGAAATTATATCATGTTGCTTAGCAACGGAATTAAATAAAATGTGTTTATTCGGAGAACGATATTTATGTGAATTTAATATTTGAGAAATAAATGTAATTACTTTCCCTACAATACATGGTAGTATATAGGGAAACTATTGGAATCGTGTCGAAAATCGCAGCATGAGTTTTCGACGGATCTACACGTTTCGAGCACCGTAAAACCCGAAAAACTCTTTTAGCTTGACGTCCCTGTGTGTGTCTGTTTGCGCAATATATGTATCCACTCTAGCTAAAAAACTAATTAACCAATTGTCATAGCATTTAGCAGATAAACCACCTTTAGAATATTCTGATGCTGATAAGATTTTGGTATGATTCAGAAAGAAAGAATCTGCCTGTTGATGCTAAATGGCACACAAAAATTAACTTGATCTAAATTAAAAGGCTACTTATTCTCAAATGTATCAATTACATGCTTGTTTTATACGTAATTTTTATACGACGATAAGATGATAAACGACATTACTAAGATAGATCATTCTTGAGGTATTGAAGCTTTTAATTTTGATGAATTGTAAATAAAAAATCTGATGTGGGCAACACATGCCTTTCCTTATATAATGTAATGAATTTACTACTTTTACAGTAAAAAAAATAGGATTTCCTTATAATAGATATTAATATTCTTTCCAAGATACTGAATTTTCGACAATTGGTCGTCATTTTCATTGATTTAGCGTCATTTTTATCCATTTGGCGAGATTTTCATTAATTTGGCAACATTTCAGAAAGTCGCCAAGTTGGCGACATTATGACAAATTCGTCGCCAAAATCTCGCCAAGCTTTATGGACGGAGAAATAAGTTATTCTTACAGCAGATAAATGATTATTGGCGTTCAAATACTAAAGTATTACTCAAAGTATCTTTTTTCATGAATGGAACGAGCTAGATCCACGAGAATGATGTCACACAATTTATCGCATGGTATTACATATGAAAAGTGAACATGTTTCTCTATAGGAAATATTTTATTTTATTTTATATGACTTTTTGAAAATTTTTTTTTAAAATGTGCAATATCTCGAGAACGGTTCATGTTAGCGCTCTAAAATTTATGTCAATCGTTTACTAATGAAAAATTACAAAAGAAATGTCTATTTGCGTAACTTTATTAGCGGTTTTGATTTTTTGAAGATTTTTTCAAAATTTCACTCAAAAATTTAGGGGGGTTCTGAACATTCGATTGCATATAAAAACAATAGGCTTCCAGTGTTTATGGATTGTGATTTTTGTACCAAATTTGGTTCGAATCGGTCCATTCGTTCGTCAGTTATCGTCTCCACAGACTCACTGACACTCACACACACACACAGACATTACTTCAAAAATGTTTGATCCGTGATCAGGTATGCTTGAAACGTGCTCTCCCGTCGAAAACTGGAATTCGAATTTTCGACCCCGTTACAATACTTTCCTTATACATTATTTATGTAAGGAAAGTAAAAATTATTCAATGAAATTTCCTAAAATTTAGTAATTAGCTCCTTTGGCGTTTATCCTGATGCTGATTAAATTTTGGTATGATTAAAATAAATAACCTATCATTTGTTTTGCGAAATGACCCACAATGATAGAGAAAATCTGAAATAAATGACTCAATGTGTTGAAATATATTAATTAATTACTGAACTTCATGTGATTTTTGACACAGAAGAAATAAAACTTACCCCATGACTCTTTGGCGAATTGTTCTGGCGATACTTTGAGGAACTAAAGACATTAAAGAGCATTAATTTGCCAAATGAAACAAAATAAAACAAAATAATAAAAGTATCCATGTTATTTTCTGCAATGAAACTCAATTTAATGCATCTTGAAACAAAAATTAAGAAAATGAGTCTAAAGGGAAAATTATGTGCCCTGTTCCCCTAATTAGATTTTTTTTCTGTCCCTACAGTACATGGAAGTGTGTAGGGAAAGTATTGGAATCGAGTCGAAAGTCGCAGCTCTATTTTCGACTTATCTACTAGTTTGGGGCACTCTCGAACCCGGAAAAACTATTTTTAGCGTAACATCTGTCTGTGTGTGTCTACCTGTTCAACATATGCATTTACTCCAGTTGAAAAACTAATTGACCAAATTTCACAAAATTTGGTTGTGGAGTTGTCACTTTTGTATTTGTGTACCACTCACTTGTGGGGTGGGTCATGTGTACCATGTCACTTGTGAGGTTATCACTTTTGTACTTGTGGTTTGGTTGTCACTTGTGTACCCTGGTGCTAATTTTATTTTGGTACTATTTGAAAATAAAGAATGTGCTTTTTTTTATAAATGGTCTTCAGAAATCGTCAAAATCTAAAATAAAAGTCTACGCATGCTCAAATGTATCAATCAAATGCCTGTTTTACACTTTATTTTTGAGACAAAGGGGATAAGGCCAGCTCTAAGACTAACCGTTCTCTAGATATGTTAGTTTTTTCTTTGTATTTTAGTCTTTGAAAATACGTCCAGACGCTAAATAAAATTGAAAATTGAATTAAAACTGCGAATTTAGTGTAATTTCAAATAATTATCCATGTTATTTTGTGCAATAAAACTCAATTAAATGAATTGTGAAAAAAAAACGGAAAAAATTAATTTATGTTGGTAGTGTAAGTCATGTGGTGCCTACATTTGATTCTTTTTACAGATGAACAGTATTATGTTTTCGATTGGGTTGCATCAGTTACGGCTTTGGTATATAAAGCTACAAGAATTGCTGATAGTTTGAATTTCTAAAGTCATCTGTTTTATTTTTGCAAAGATTTTCAAATACATATATTTTTATTTGTATTTTAGTTAAACATTTTAATCGATTGTTGAAACAAGATAAAAATAGTATGGTTATATCATCTACAATTTTAAAGTTTTCATTTTTATATATATTGACTAAATTTCACAGGCAGCTATGAAGACAATTTCGTAAATCGAAAACAAAGATTCTTTTGCTTTTAAAAAAATTAAATTTGTCTATTAAAATGTTTTGAAAAACAATATCATTTATAAAATTACTAGAATTTGTACATATTTTTTTTATCACGAGCAACGCTGGGTATATCTGATAATTTTATATATTAGTTGCGAAAACTTCATCTGAAAAGCGTCTCTTCAACTTCTTTGCTACAAGTAATGCAGTTTCAAATGATATTTTTATAAACTTAGTGAAATTGAATTCAATGAAGCACTTCTACCTATATACTACGCTGTTAACCATCCACCTACATTCATGTTCCTTTCAGAAGTTCACTATGTGATAAGTGGAGGAAATAGAAATCCCAATTAGGGGTCGGAATGCTCACTAATCAAAGTTTAATTCATCAGTGACAGAGAAAGGGAATAATACTGTGGTTACATTTGTATACATAAAAGCATTTCATTGGACCTTAAATATCGGTGTTTCAAAATGATAGCAAACTTTATACCGTATTAATATATAACCCATTTTGTCTTTAACTATGATTTATTTTTACACTTATTTATATTTAATCTTATTCGACCTCTTGCAAAATTATACTTAAAGTAAAAACATTAAATTTTGGGAAACTGTAGTAATTGTGCTTTATAAAGAATATTAAATTAATAGCTTCCACAAAGCGACAGGGATTATCAAAGAAAGTAAAATTAATTTTTAGATATATTGAATTCTTGACAACGTATTTCCTCAAACATTCAACAATATTTTCCCTCGTATTTTCTCCCCAAAGTTACCATGTTGGCGATATTGCGCCAAACTTATAGTCAGGCGTGTTGGCAATCGCGGCAAACCTACAGAGATATTGACATTTATGGTATAGCGTATTCTCAAACGTACTGGAACATTATACTGAATACGCGTGTTGTGAATTAACGAATGCTTTATTTCATGAACTAAAAAAGTTGAGGTTTATTTGACTCACGGATTTCCCGTATTAACGAATATTCTGAACATTTCTACTCTCTCCACATTGAACTACATTTATGAAATGGATAGTTGTTTCTTCAAGCTCCATAGAGCTTCTTGTAGGTGGTAAATATTAAAACATGTTTTAACACGTTCACTGCTAACGTCACGAATTCTTGGCACACATTCATGTCATAGATTCACGACATCCGGTTGTAAGACTCCTATATATACAGGGTGTCCCAAAAACAATGACCTCGGCTTTTATTCCTTAAATATTGGTCTTAGATATGTATAATAAATTACAAAGTTGCTTAGAAAAAGGTACAGAATTTTATGAAATCGATCAAAATTTTCAGGGGATTAAATTTGAAGAAATGCAAAATTTAAATTTTTATACGGCCCCTGTACATAAACATTTCCAATGAGTAAAATATGCCCCATAGACTAATAAGGGGATGTACAAAATTTCAGCATTTTATCATGAAAAGTCTCAGAGATATGTTTAAACAAAGTTAGTGAGGGATTAATCACAAATTAAAATGTAAATGTTTACAGCAAGAGTGCAAATGACGCAATGCAGAAATGCATCATAGGCAAATAGTATCTGCCTCTTATCTTTAATGGATCTTTGGCATTGATGGAAAACATTTGGAACAAGCTTTGTAATATTTGTGTAAAGTTATTATTTCTACACAGTGTAGATACTTTTGAACAAGCTTTGTAATATTTGTGTAAAGTTATTATTTCTACACAGTGTAGATACTTTTGAACAAGCTTTGTAATATTTGTGTAAAGTTATTATTTCTACACAGTGTAGATACTTTTGTACCAATAAATAGCAAAATTATTATTTATTTATATAATCATTGTTTTCTTTCGTAATTTGTGTATGACCCCTGAAACGCGATCTGCCAATATGATTTTTCCCCTCTGTGAACCCATGTCGATGCATCGGAAAGTGGTTTAAGTCACCATTTTTGTCTTTTCATATCTATGGGACTTTTTATGATAAAATTTTGTACATCACCTTATAAGTGTATGGGGCACATTTTTCTCATTAGAAATGTTTGTATACGGAGGCCGTATAAAAATTTAAATTTTGTATTTCTTAAAATTTAATTCACTTGAAAATTTTAATCGATTTCATAAAATTCTGTACCATTTTACTCAACTTTGTAATTTATTATATATGTCTAAGATCAATATTTAAGGAATAAAATTCGAGGTCAATATTTTTGGGATACCCTGTATATATATATATATATATATATATATATATATATATATATATATATATATATATATATATATATATATATATATATATATATATATTATTGTGAACGTCCAATATTCTCTCATTAGCGCCTCCTCCTTCGTCTGTTTCGAAAGCCAGGCGAAGAAAATCACAGTCCGATGTAGCTCGTGTCACGTCCATTTGTCAACTCCTCTACAACGGAGGGGTGAGTCTTTTGATAGTCTCTCCATAGAAACTTCTGGAAATCTCTATATCTCAAAGAATAATCGTTCTGTCGAGAAATATCTGGAACGTTCCGGAAGTCGCCAAATGTCGCCATATTGGCCATAAATCGTCAAATCTAGAAGCCATTCTTTTAACTGGGAAATCCTGGGCTCACGTCATGTATTGTATTTTCTTAGCCTTGCCTTCAATTTGGCGACATTTGGCGACTTCTGGAATGTTCCAAAAACTTCTCGATAGAACGATTATTCTTTGAGATTATAGAGATTGCCAGAAGTTTCTATGGAGAGACTATAAAAAGGACTCTCCCCTCCGTTGCAGTGGAGTTGACGAATGGACGTGACGCGAGATACATTGGACTGTGATTTTCTTTGCCGGGCATTCGAAACAGACGTACGAGGAGGCGCTAATGAGAAAATATTGTGCGTTCGCAATTATATATATATATAAGCCTTATACGGTTGTCTCGAATGTAATACGTTATTACGAAATGAGGCATACAGCGTGAGTGGATGTGACTTGGTTAGCTGTGACTGTTTATGGATTAAAAGAAAAATGAAAAAAAAATTTAAAGTTTAAATAAATTGTATGAACATTTTAGAAATATGAATTAAGATTAAAAAACATGCCAACGCGCTCATGTTAAAAATCACGCTTAAATGCTGTCAATGAACTTCATTCAGAAATTGTAGAAAATTCAAATAATTAAATTTGTTTTAAATGATTTATTTAAAAGTGTGCTGCATTCATGGGTTACGAAATGATTTTACAGTCCAGATATGGCCGGTGGGTCTGGACACAAGTGGACAACCCTACAGAAGTGCAAACGTGTAATTCATACTGCAGGTATATTATTTTTAAGTATTTACAACACATCGAAGTCGCGTGCAATTGTTCCAAATTGACATTGGCGGAATTGTAAGAAATTTTACCCAATGGATGTTCATGCCGAACAACACGTTTTCGGAAAAATAGACAATGCCGTCTACAAGAAACGTATTGTCGATAGCTATAAACACTACGTGACAGTGAAAATGAGACACCAAGGAGGAGGGGGCAGAAAATTATGCAAATTGCAGGGTAGACGCAGCTCACCGAGTTATGTGAATAATGCGAAATGTGCAGCTCTGCCGCTTACGTTGAGTGAGATATATGGGTAGGAACTTGCAGAATCGGCAATAGTCGCGCCGCTCTGTCTGCCAGGGAAATCATTTTGCAAATCTTTTGTCTCGGAGGAAACATGTAGTAGCAGAGAATGCCAGGCCGCCGCCAACCGAGGCAGTTCCAACAGACAGATGATTTCACTAGGGGTATGGTGATCGGACTGAGAAGGGCAGGTTGGTCTATACGTTAAATCTCAGCGGACAGCCACCTACACGCGTCCGCGGTGCACCGACTGTGGCGAAGATGGTTGGAACAAGGGAATGTGGTACGTTTGAGGGGTGCCGGTACGGACAGAGCGACATCAGCACGCGTGGACCGAAGCATCCCTAGGCAAGCGTTGGTGGCCCCACAGGCCACTTCCGTCGCTCTTTTGTAGCATGTGCAGGGCATCCTCGATGCTCCCATATCAACCAGGACCATTATCCACCGACGACCTGCACTCGTGGCGCCTGTTAAGAAAACTGTCATTGACCCAACAGCACAGGCGCCTCCGTTTGCAATGGTGTCGGGATAGAGCCACGTGAACATCGGAACGGCACAGGGTCGTGATCTCATACGAGTCACGCTTCTATTTTAGCAATGACAGTCACCGTGTACGAGTCTAGCGCCGAAGTGGTGACAGGTCCAATCCGCCGCATCTGTGGAACGCCACACAGCGCGACAACGCGGCATCATGATTTGAGGCGCCATCGCTTACGCTAGCAGGTCACCTCTGGTCCATATTGAGGGCACTATGCCTGTCCAACGATACGTGGATTACGTGTTGCGGCCAGTGACTCTAACCTTCCTTCAGGAGGTGCCAATGCCATTTACCACAAGGATAACGTTCGACCAAACACGGCAAACATCAGCCAACATGCCCTGCAGGGTACCCAGGTGCTTTCCTGGCCACCAGTCTCCCCTGATCTCTCTCCAATCGAACACGTCTGGGACATGACTGGACGTCACTTGCGTACGCTGTCATCGCCGCGTTTAGAAGACGAACTCTGGCAAATGGTTGAGTGGGAATGGGCAGCCATCCCTCAAGACACCATCCGCATGCTCACTAACTCCTTGCCTAGATGTGTTGCTTCCTGTATCGCCGCCCGCTGTGATCCTATAACCTACTGATCAGACTCTCAGTGTATAGGTGATTGGCAGGTTGGTCTATACCTCAAATCTCAGCGGATAGCCACCTACACTCGTCCACGGTGCACCGGCTGTGGCGACGATGGTTGGAACAAGGGAATGTGGTACGTTTGAGGGGTGCCGGTACGAACAGAGCGATAATTGTGCCAAATATAGGCAATTAACATCACTTATTGTTTGTTGAGTACGAGACAGGACAATCACCAATATAAGGAAAACAGGATTAACAGGAATCATAGATGAAAATTCTTACTAAACAAGTGATTCACAGAAGAAATGAATAAACGAGTATACCACTAACACCATTATATATATATATATATATAAAGGCTTCTTTAATTTTTTTTGTTTATATTCCAAAATTCTCAATTATTTTATATTCCATATCCTTTCAAGTCACTGTTTTATTTTCAAAAAATTCGATTAGAAAACCTTTTCACATTTTTCCTATTTTTCCGTGAGAAAAGCAGGGGGGGGGGGGGGGATTCTAACGTAATCGATTGATTCGAAAACGAGTCATGATCGAATCCAAAGAATCAAATACCTCAGCACTTGCAAAAATCCATTTGATTAACGATAATTGACTATATTTATCGTATCAATCCTCATTAGCCCTTTAATTACCAATGAAAATGCCTCGATAAAAAATATTACTTTTCCTACAATGCATTGCAATAGTGAAAGTATTGGATTCGTATTGATAATCGAAACTGTAGTTTTCGACTGTTCTACAGGTTTGGGAGCCTCTAGAAAACGAATTCAACATTTTTAGCATTGCGTATGTGCAAAAATGTCCCGTCTGTTGATCAGTCTGTCTGTTTGTACGACGTATGTATCCACCGTAGCTCATAAATTATTCAACGAAATTTCATAAATTGTGGTAGGTTAGTCACGTGTGAATTACTCTGCTGCTAATCAGATTCTGGTGCGAATCGCAAAATCAGAATTAGTATTATTTTTCGCGAAATAGTCTACAAAAATCGTAAAAATCTGAAATATGAGATAATTGTGCCCAAAAGCATTAACGTACGCATCCTTGTATTATACGCAATTTTAACGGCAAAATGAATAAGATCGACTCCATTACTTTAGGTTGGACCATACTCGAGATATTGAAGTTTTCGAATATTTGGGGAGATGATGATATTTTTTTGTGCTGACGATTTTCTTAAAATTTGGTAATTGCTTCAAACAGTTCGATCCCCCTTTGCAGATATTGGCGTCCATGGAAATCGCAAGCAGAAGCATTGCACTTTTATCGATTTCCATGGACGCCAATGTCTGCAAAGGGGGGGGGGTCGAACTGTTTGGGATAATGTATGTCAAATACCTGTCTTTTAAAAGGTTCTTAGTTTGGGATAGACGCTGTCCCACCCGTAAGCAAAAGGTTAAATGTGTAAAACAATGTTATATGATGATATTTTTTTGTGCTGACGATTTTCTTAAAATTTGGTAATTGCTTCAAACAGTTCGATCCCCCTTTGCAGATATTGGCGTCCATGGAAATCGCAAGCAGAAGCATTGCACTTTTATCGATTTCCATGGACGCCAATGTCTGCAAAGGGGGGGGGGGTCGAACTGTTTGGGATAATGTATGTCAAATACCTGTCTTTTAAAAGGTTCTTAGTTTGGGATAGACGCTGTCCCACCCGTAAGCAAAAGGTTAAATGTGTAAAACAATGTTATATATTAAAAAAAGAAAAACTTTTTTATTCGATTTTTGCTCATTTCAACGTCCACCGTCTCCTTAAATTAGACTTAAATCCTTTGTAAAATGCATGAATCATCTGATTCAAAATTTCCGGAACCTCTAACATTTTAAATCAGCACTTATGTTATAGGGTTATTACCCGCATCACATTATATTCTGACTGATACTGTATATGTGACGGTGGCTTGATTAATGTCTGTTATTGGGCGTTTTCCGCTATTTAGGAGTGACTGTTAATAATAGTGTTCATTTGTATTAACTTTGCTTTTCTCTTTGCAGAACTCTTCTGCATGTGTATAATGCAACAGACCGGTCCACAGCCCCGATGGCTTTCAGAAACATCAAGAAGTCCTCCGAAATCGCGAAACAACATGAGAGTCTTCTCATGAAGGAAAGGGTGGAACCAGACCGACAGATGGAAACGCTCGAAAATGGAATATCTTCTGCCTCACCCTTATCACCCTCCTCAACCCGCAGCCAGAGCGTGTGTTCGGAAATTGTTCGAATCGAACAGCTCGCTGTGGAGAACAGGAGAACTCAAACGCAATTCAGTTCATTAGTGAACAGAGTCAGGGTAAGAAATGTATCAAGTTTGAATTTCGGGTGAAACTTACTTGAAAGTTTTGTGTTTTCTTTCTTAAATATTATAGAAAATCAATAAATGTATTCAGTTTTTATAGTCACAAAAAAGTGTTTCTGAAACTTGTAATAGCGTTTTCAGTGTTACGACCAGCATTCGTAAAAATGTTTTCTGCTTGTGTTAAACCTATTTAGCACGAAATATCCGACAACTATATACAGAAACCCTCTCGACGGGTTTTATAACAATGATCTTGGCCATGACTACTTCGTAAAGTCTGAGTTCTATCTTCTATAAATTTGGTATTAGCTAAGTATCTTCGTAGTAATAGAGACTTGGAAAATCGTGGCCCAAGAGTACAATTAGTTTGCTTCATTAACTGAATAGCCGACCAAAAAATGTTGATCTCACATTAAGAGGGGAGAATGTGAGGTTTCTTTCAAGCCCAGTTATCTCAGTTGACAAAACCTAGTCCTGCATTGGATCTCCAATGTCAGCCTAGGATCCAGTATAGGCCTAGACAGAATGTTTGTCTTGAAATTTAGATCGGGGTTTATGTCTATAAAGAACTGATGCTTCATTGAGGAATTGAACCAATTTCCGGTTGATCAGACGACAACTACTATGATGATTATATATTTTAAGAAAACTATATTCTCCACTTTCTGATTTACGATTAATATTCAAGGTCTGATTCGTACGACCTCCTCAGATATGTTATAGAATTTCATTGCTATTAGAAAACACTTATAGTATTTTTATTTCGTCAATTCCTCCATAGTTTATTTGTTTATATTTATTTTAAAAGCTATTATAATGTACACATATTCTAATGCATATACATATAATAGCAGCTACAGTAGTTAAGTGAAGAGACTTTTCAGGTCAGAAGGAAGAGATTTGGGGTCAATCCCCCCCCCCCACCTACCAAGAGCTTATAGAATTTCGAAGAAATGATAGATGGAGAAATGGAAAACAAAATATTTGGTTAATCCCCCCATATATGCATATATATACATATATGTGTGTGTATACAGGGTGTCTCAAAAACATTGACTTCGGCTTTTATTCCCTAAATATTGATCTTAGACATATATAATAAGTTACAAAGTTGCGTAAAAGAAGGTACAGAATTTTATGAAATCGATAAAAATTTTCAGTGGATTAAATTTGAAGAAATACAAAATTTAAATTTTTATACGGCCCCCGTACAAAAATATTTCCAATGAGTAAAATGTGCCCCATTCCCTAATAAGGTGATATACAAAATTCCAGCATTTTATCATAAAAAGTCCCAGAGATATGTTTAAACAAAGTTGGTGAGGGATTCATCACAAATTAAAATGTAAATGCTTACAGCAAGAGTGCAAATAACACAACGCCGAAATGCATCATAGGCAAATAATATCTGCCACTTATCTTATTTATTGACAATTTTTCAAAACTAGGCTTCCCGAAAAATACCTTAAAATTATATATGATTAATTACAGAGTAAAACTTGGAAATGGCACAATCAAAATGAACATTAAAAGAGCTTAGAAATGTATGCATATGCAAATATCTGCTTCTGATCGGTGCGTCACACAATCGCCACATAACAGACGCATCATCACATGAGAAGGTTGATTTTGCTTTGCGATTGATCAATCGCCTCGCTTACGCAAGCGTAGCGAGCGCAGCCCTGCAGTCTAAGCGACCCTTAAGCATTTCATATTTCTGCTACATTTTGAGAGTGTAGTTAGCTTGTACCGACAGTATGTCGCAATACAGCAACGAAGAACTTATGAAATGCTTATGCTGTGCAGTTTATACTATCGCAATGTTAACGAAACTGCACGGGAATGTCAACGTACTTATCCCAATTCTCGACATCCTTCTGGGAGATTTATTTCTCGATTGGTGCAACGAATGCGTGAAAGAGGAAGCGTACATCGTGTAGGTGGTCTAGGTAGGCCCAGACTTCACTCAACTGATGTAGAAATTGATATGTTGGCTTACTTTTGCAGTCATCCACATAGTAGTGTTTGTACCGCTGCTTCAGAAATGAACGTACCATGTGCAACAGTGTGGAGAATACTGAGACGAAAAAAATGGCATCCGTTTAACATTCATGGTGTGCAAGGACAAGAGTCAACAGATTATCAACGTCGTCTAGATTTTCGCCATTGGGCTCTAAATCAGGAAGATGCAAATCCCTCTTTCCTGAAAAACGTAATTTGAACTGACGAATGCTGTTTTAAACAAGATGAATGCATAAATCCTCAAAATGAGCACTTCTGGTCTGACACAAATCCATTCGTGGTACGTGGTATTCATCATCAGAAGCAATTTTCTGTGAATGTATGGTGTAATATTTTAAGAAAGCGTTTGCTTGGACCCATACTGTATGATGGGTGACAGATATGTTAATGAGACTCTGATTGCTGTTATTCCTGATTTTATGGATGAACTGCCCCTAACAGTACTTCCACATGTATGGTTTCAACAGGACGGATCTCCAGCTCACCATACTACAGTTGTGAAACACTGTTTAAATAATGGGTTTCCAGACAAGTGGATTGGCTTGCATTGGCCAGTCTAATTTCCGCCTAGATCGCCTGATTTAACGCCTATGGATTTTTATTTGTGGGGTCGTTTACGCACAACTGTTTATCTGTTACCTCCTTTAAATAAAACAGAGTTGCAACAATGCACTCAAGATGGTTGTCGTGACATCACCGAACAAGAACTTGATCGAGTGCACAGAAGAGTTATCAGAAGAATGCATATCTGTATTGGCATGGATGGAAAACATTTTAAACAAGTTTTATAATCTTTATGTAAAGTTATTATTTCTACACAGTGTAGATACTTTTGTACCAATGAATAGCAAAATTATTATTTATTTATGTAATCATTTTTTTCTTTCGTCATTTGTGTATGACCCCCAAAACGCGATCTGCCGACATGATTTTTCTCCTCTGAGAACCTATGTCGATGCATCGAAAAATGGTTTAGGTCAGCATTTTTGTCTTTTTATATCTCTGGAACTTTTATGATAAAATGCTGAAATTTTGTAGATCACCTTATTAGTGTATGGGGCACATTTTACACATTAGAAATGTTTTTGTACGGGGGCCGTATAAAAATTAAAATTTTGCATTTCTTAAAATTTAATTCCTTTGAAAATTTTAATCGATTTCATAAAATTCTATACCTTCTTTTACGCAACTTTGTAATTTATTATATATGTCTAAGATCAATATGTAAGAAATAAAAGCCGAGGTCAATGTTTTAAGGACACCCCTGTATATTATATATATATATATATATTCTTCAGAAACATACATTTTTTTGTTTGCTTCTACAAGACACTTGAACTTGAGTAAGAGTTTTGAAGAAGTGAACAAATCCATGATTTAGGCTCAGACCTTGTCCACGTGTATAGCGTTTGTGCTTGGATTTCATCTGTTTTTCTTTTATCGATTCCATACCATTCATTTTGGATGATTTTCTTTGACTTGATGATTCAAAATTTGTATTTTTTTCCATTTGCAGATTTGCTCATTTATTCTCTTATTTTGTAAGCTTGTTAGAAAGTTAGGTTTTTCGAGATACAGCTTCTCACTTTTCTTTCATTGGACTTTCAAATTTTTCATATATATATATATATATATATATATTATTTTTATTTTATTTTATTTTTTTTATTTTTACATAATTCTTATTATTACATTTCAAATATATATATATATATATATATATATATATATATATATATATATATATATATATATATATATATATATATATATGTCTAGCCATATTTTGCTCGTCATGGTTGCTCTAATGAAATGTATTTCAAGGTATTTATGTTTCCTTTATTGTTCCAATCTATATGCTCTAAAGATTTATAGAAAAATAAGGGAATTTACAATATTTTAACCAAACATCGTAATTTCACTTCACGTATAACCCTTCTAGTAAAAGAAAACAAGTGCAATGTGAGTTCATTGACCTGCCCTCATGTGCGTTACATGCTGTATGCGCTCTTCAAAGCAGGTCAAATGCGAAAACAAGAGAAAATGCAGTGTGATATTCTTCGATATAAATACATTCGCTTACATTACCAACTGACCAGGATCGTATGGCCAGGTAGGGGCTGGAGGAAGTCAAGTCTGTTTCTAGAGGAAGATCTGCTCCCCCGAAAAAAAAAATGCAATCGAAAAGGATGCCAGAATTAATTTCTACATCATCTAAATATACCCCATAAATTAGTAATGAAATAAAATATTGGGAAATACAATTATTTGCAGTATAGATACATTTTGGGCCATCTATGATCAATATCGTCGCATAAATATATATACATATATATATATATATGTATATATATATGTATATATATATATGTATATATATATATATATATACATATATATATATATATACATATATATATATATATATATATATATATATATATATATATTTATGCGACGATATTGATCATAGATGGCCCAAAATGTATCTATACTGCAAATAATTGTATTTCCCAAAATTTTATTTCATTACTAATATATGGGGTATATTTAGATGATGTAGAAATTAATTCTGGCATCCTTTTCGATTGCATTTTTTTTTTCGGGGGAGCAGATCTTCCTCTAGAAACAGACTTGACTTCCTCCAGCCCCTACCTGGCCATACGATCCTGGTCAGTTGGTAATGTAAGCGAATGTATTTATATCGAAGAATATCACACTGCATTTTCTCTTGTTTTCGCATTTGACCTGCTTTGAAGAGCGCATACAGCATGTAACGCACATGAGGGCAGGTCAATGAACTCACATTGCACTTGTTTTCTTTTACTAGAAGGGTTATACGTGAAGTGAAATAACGATGTTTGGTTAAAATATTGTAAATTCCCTTATTTTTCTATAAATCTTTAGAGTACTAGTTTCCGTACAATTATCGCACCATTGCATTTGGTGCAAAATATATTCCATTAAAAGAAATAAAATAAAATGGAGTAAAATTTTTAACCCGTTGGTTCGGATTAGTCATAAATTTAAATTTAAACCTACTCATATAACTGTTATTTCCATTTTCAGTTATTTCCAGTTTCAGTGTTATTCCCACAATTCCCGGAACATTCTGCTCTTTGCATCTAGTTTTATCGCGATTCTATTTACGATTCTCTATTGCGATTATAATTGCAATACCAACGTGAAAATAGAAGTTTTATATCTCAAAGCTTTTATAATATTTTATAAATATAAAATCACATTTAATTAAAGAAAAAATCTGATGTGGGCAGCACATGACTTTCCTTACATAATGCCATGAATTTACTACATTTACAGTTAAAAAAATGTTATTCATATAGTAGATACTTATATTCTTTCCAAGATATTGAATTTTCTTCAATTAGTCGTCATTTCCATTGATTTAGCGTCATTTTTATCCATTTGGCCACATTTTCTTTAATTTGGCAACATTTTAAAATGTCGCCAAGATGGCAACATTCTGCTAAATTCGTCACCAAAATATCGCCAAGCGTTATGGACGGAGAAATAAATTATTCTTACAGCGGATAAATGACTATTGGCGTTCAAATACAAAAGTATTACTCAAAGTATCTTTTCTCGTGAATGGAACGAGTTAGATCTACGAGAATGATGTCAACCAATTTGTCGCATGATATTACATATGAAAAGTGAACATGTTTCTTAACAGTTACATTTTTTTTTTAATTTATGGGATTTTTTGATAAATTTATTTGAAAAATGTGCAATATCTGGAGAACGGTTCATGCTCGCGTTCTAAAGTTTATGTCAATCGTGTTTTCTAAGGAAAATTTACATAAAAAATGTGTATTGGCGTAATTTGATTAAAGGATTTGATTTTTTGATGATTTTTTTAAAATTTCACTTAAAAATTTAGGGGGGGTTCTGAACATTCGATTGTGTTTTAAAACAATAGGCTTCCAGTAATCACGGATTGTGATTTTTGTACCAAATTTCATTCGAATCGCTCCATTCGTTCGTGAGATATCATCTCCACAGACTCACTAACACACACGCACACACATATACTTTCACACACACACACACACACACAGACATCACTTCAAAAATGTTCGATTCGTGATCAGGGATGCTTGAAACGTGCTCTGTCGTCGAAAACTCGAATTCGACTTTTCGACTCCGTCACAATACTTTCCTTATCACATTATGTATATAAGGAAAGTAATAAGAGTGGTCACAAACCAATGTTGTTACAATAGAGACCAACAGCATAAATTTACTTTAACTCAACTTAACTTTGGTAAATCTATTACATTGTAAAAAAATCTGATGTGGGCAACACATGACTTTCCTTATATAATGTAATGAATTTGCTACTTTTACAGTAAAAATATAGGTTTTTCTTACAGTAGATACTTATATTCTTTCCAAGATATTGAATTTTCGACAATTAGTCGTCATTTTCATTGATTTAGCGCCATTTTTATCCATTTGGAGAGATTTTCGTTAATTTGACAACATTTTAAAAAGTTGCCAAGTTGGCGATATTCCGCCAAATTCGTCGCCAAAATCTCGCCAAGCGTTATGCACTAAGAAATAAGGTATTCTTACAGCAGATAAATGACTATTGGCGTTCAAATACAAAAGTATTATTCAAAGTATCTTTTTTCATGAATGGAACGAGCTAGATCCACTGGAATGATATCATCCAATTTATCGCATGGTATTACATATGAAAAGTGAACATGTTTCTCAAGAGGAAATATTTTTTTTTATTTTATATGACTTTTTGATAATTTTTTTGAAAAATGTGCAATATCTCGAGAACGGTTCATGTTAGCGTTCTAAAATTTATATCAATCGTTTTCTAATGAAAAATTACATAAGAAATGTCTATTTGCCTAACTTTATTAGTGGTTTTGAGTTTTTGACGATTTTTTCAAAATTTCATTCGAAAATTTAGGGGGGTTCTGAACATTCGATTGCGTATAAAAACAATAGGCTTCCAGTGTTTACGGATTGTGATTTTTGTACCAATTTTGGTTCGAATCGGTTCATTCATTCGTCAGTTATCGTCTCCACAGGCTCACTGACACACACACACACATACTTTCACACACACATACACACACACACACACAGACATCACTTCAAAAATGTTTGATTCGTGATCAGGGATGCTTGAAACGTGCTCTCCCGTCGAAAACTCGAATTCTAATTTTCGACCCCGTCACAATACTTTCCTTATACATTATGTATATAAGGAAAGTAATAAACGTGAATGTTAAAAATTTCAATTAGCATTTGTAAAGAACTTATATCCGGAATTCAAATCACGTATTCTCTCCAGATCGAAATGAAACTTCCAATTAAAAGGACCTTATTATTCATATTTTTAAACAGGCTAGCATCATTATGTATTCTCGGGGACAACTTAAATTGATTATAGAGTCAGTAAAATGTCTCATTGCATAAATCTAACGCTCTGAGTCGCTGCACTTAAATTCATTCATCGCGTGTCACAGGCAAGTGGGAGAAAAAGTGATTTGGCTCGATCATCTCAAACACAATTTATGTTTTATTAAATTTTTATATGTGTGACATCATTTTATTGATAATTTATTACTAATTTCTGGTTTAGACAGTAATTTAAAAATTATCTAACAAATAAATTTTGAAGAAATGATACACAAGTGCCAAAAATTGCAATTTATTTTGAATATAATTTTAAATAAATCAACAGACACACAGACATACAAGCAGATGACTCGCTAAAAACAGATTTTTCTAGTTTTTCTAGATTTTTCTAGAGTACTCAAAACTTGTAGATCCGTCGACAACTTGAGTTGTGATTTTCGTCACGATTCCTATACTTCCCCTATACATTACCATGTATTGTAGGGAAATAAAAAAAAAGTTGGGGCAGACATGACTTTCCCTACAAACTCAAATTCAATTTATCTTTATTTCTTTAACAATTCGTTAACTTGAGATTAGTTGCACAAAATAACGAGCATAATTATTTGAAATTACGCTGAATTTGCACTTTTAATTCAATTTTCGTTTCCATTTGGTAAATGGATGTATTTTCAAAGGCGGCGTAGCAAAAATATGAAAAAACTAAAATATTTCAAGACCGCCTATTCCTAGAGTAATGGGGTTGGCCTTATTTTTTTCATCGTCAAAATTTAAGTATAAAGCAAGTATTTAATTGATACATTTGAGCATACGTGGTCTTTCATTTTGGATTTCGACAATTTTTGAGAACCATTTTGCAAAAAGGGCAGGGTTTTTTCCCCCGAAAATCTCCGAATCATACTAAAATCTGATCTGCACCAGGGTGCTCCACAAGTGACTTATCTGCCAAATTTTGTGAAATTTGGTTAATTAGTTTTTACCTAGAGTGGATAGATTCAATTTTTGCAGGCCAATTCGCGAAATAATGCAGGTTCTTTTATTTCGAATCGTAACAAATCTAATCAGCAACAGAGGGTAACCCACAATTGAGTTACTTATAAAATTTTATGAAGTTTGATCAATTAGTTTTTGAATTAGAGTGTATACATGCATTGCACGGACAAATACACAGAGAGAGAGATATATATACACATACACACGTACGGACGTCACGCTGGAAACACATTTTCGTATTCTAGGGATCCCAAAATGTGTAAATCCGTCGAAAACTCGAGTTGCGATTTTCGGCACGATTCCAATACTTCCCTTATACATTACCATATATTTTAGGGAAGTGAAAAAACACAAAAACATATTTTCCACTTCTGCAGGGGAAAAGGAAAATATAGCTCTGGTTAGTTTTGTATCGTGATCGGTACTATAAGTACGGCGAGATTCAACTAACTAAGTCATCCAGGGGTAGGGGAGTGACTTTTAGAGGAGCTTGAAAGACAAAAACAAGTTAGTCCATTATTATTTAAATGCTGGAACGTAAATGATGTAAGAAATTGATTTCATGTAAGAAATTATCTTCGTGAATTGGCTTTACTTAACGGATTTAACCATGTTTCTCTTCTGGATACAATGTTATTTATTTATTTTTTAATCTTGTAGCATGCTCTATTGCTGACCAGTAAATCCCGAAATAATGCTGCCAGTCAACAAAGACCAGACTCTTTTCTTGAAAAATTCACATCTCATCCTGCGCAGAGCACGGAAGAAGAGGTAGATTTGAATTGCTTAGAAAGGTGAGATGTGTTGTACTTTCTTTAAAGAGAAAAGAAAGTGAAATGAAATATTCATAATAATTGAAATAGAATAACTTAATGTTAGAATATAACACTTATTAATTCCCCTGACATATTGAATTACTCTTTTAAATACTAATTTAAAAGAATATTTTAATGCTAGAATATGATTCGAGCTAAAAATTAAAATAATCTGATGTTTCCAGCAAATAGTTTTCCTTATATATTAACAAATGCGGATATTGTGGTAAAGCAATATCTAAATTTATTAATTTGTAAGGAAAACACAATGATCATTGTATTGTTCACATAATATCCAACCATTGTCCACTAAATTTTGTAATTGCCATTAAAAAGCCTGGATGTGTGGACGAGATAGCGAACATTTCATTCCTGTCTCCCATACACCTGAACACCTTCCTTGCACACTTCAATATAAATCTATATTCAAGTTTTTCGTTGACGAATGCTATTTCATCCAGGGGTCCACTAGGGGACATCACTCGAGAAAAGAGGAGCACCAGATTTTTTTTTCTTTTTAAGAGAGGGAAAGACATGAAATATTTATAAGGAGGCCAAAATCAAATATGGAAAAGCTTCGTGATAATTATTTGTATGAGGTCCACAATTTGTATGGGCTGCCCTATTTCACCGGTTAATATTCAAAGCGTTTCCTAAATGTCGAACTACTTAAAATAAAGTTTGTCTTTATTTCCCAGCCTGTTTCTTCCCTATAACACAACTCACCCTCTCCCTTTCATATTTGACTTCGACAGTAGAGAGCTTTAACTTAAAAGAGTCTTGCCCAAGCGTGCATCTTTAGCATAATTTTAGTATCAATGAACATACACATAAAATAAATTATTAAAACAAACACCAGAAAAAAATTTGAACAAAAAATAATAACATAATTTATACCAGCAAAGATCTTTATCGATCCTTAAACTACCAAATTGCTAGGTAACCCACAGATCTGCATCAACCCCCCAAACTGACTAATTCCAAATGTGCAATAAACTGCCACAGAATAGGAGCCAAGTCAAAAATAAGATAGTAAATAAAAAAAAAATTCGAGCCTCCATATCATGGGTCAATGAAATAATGTCACAGCATGATGGTACGAACCATATATTGAGATTGGAGATTAAAGGCTGTCCTGTACGAAACTTCAACTTGAAGATCTTTATCGGGCAAGGTTCTTATAATGAAAGTGTTCGCAAAATCTAAGATCTCTGTTCCAACTGGTGGATCAGATTTATATAAATGTAGTTCTAAAAATTGAATACCTGGTTAAATATTCTTCAATTTATCTTCTCCTTTCTCTTGAACTGGTCAATGCATCAAGTAGCAAAATGTCTGACGTATATTTTGTCATCGAATGTATGAAATACCTGAATATATCAAATTGTGTTTGCTAATAATTCTCTCCTGTATTAAAACTTCCGAATGCATGCATTTCAGTTAACGCAAGCTATTTTCAGTAAATACCTAAAACTTGAACATTAATGTCATCTTATACTAGTTCTTTATTTCCTTCCGTTATTGATGCATGTTGACCCTTATAAACGCGGACCGTTCTTCATCCTCTTAGAATTGTTTAGCAAAACCACCTTGAAGATAACTTATCCTTACCTTTGGTCAACAACTGACCTCAAAAAAAGACCATTAATGGTCAATTATAGATCACTACTGAGTACGACACACCAAGAGTCAACAGCTGCTTTATTCACCTACATGATGGCAGAGCAAACAGTGAACGCGATTAACTGCTATAGCAGCATCTTCGTGTGGATGTTTTATGTACTTTAATTGAGCAAACAGTTCTTGGAAAATCGAATGTCCTTGATTGACATATTCCAAGGCAAAGTACATAGTGGATATTAATTTAGGAGTGGATAAATTTACGATTAGGTAATCGATCTTCGGACTTCACTTTCAGTCACTTGTTCTGATTTATTTTTCTAATTTTGCATATCTTGTCCTAGTTTAAAATTTCATGAAAGAATTCACAACATATTTTTAAACTAAATATTAAGCCCGGTATTAAACCATTGTAATACGGAGGGGAGGGAGGGTATCATAAAGATGATAAGTCCTGAATCAATCCTTATGTATGGTAAACACGTCTAAAATATTTCAAATATTTTCTATCAAAGACTACAAGATCTGTAAACTGTATTTAAAAACACCATCTTGACGTACGGGAAATTTTTGCATTTTAAAGTGCCATAGAGCTTTCAGACATCATAATGTCCATCATCAGTGGCAATGCCACTGATGATGGACATTGCCACCCTAACAGCATTTATTTTCACAGTGACGTAAATTTACGTCACACTGTGACTTTGTGACGTCACAAGACGTCGCAGTACGTCTCGGCAATGTCATATTGAGGTCACAGCGAAGTCATTTTGGTCATTTTCATGGTCGTTTGTGACGTCGAATATTAACTTGTTTGTGACGTCACATTGTAATTGCCATTGTAATGTAGTCACATTGTTACTTGTTAATTAAATTGCGGAAACGTTACAGAATATAGTTACAATGAAGTTACAAAGTTACTAATACGTGACGTCGCATAAAAGTCACAAATATGACGTCACATTGTGACCCAGGTTTCATGTGACTACAACGTCACTGTCACACATGTGACGGTCTTGGCTGTGAGGGCACTGATAACGAACATTGTCACTGATGATAGACATTGCCACTGATGATGGACATTATAATGTCTGAAAGCGCTATGGCACTCCTTGTTCGTCAAGATGGTGTTTTTAAATAAGCACAATTTACAGATCTTGTAGTCTTTGATAGAAAATACCCGAATCAATTGTTAGAAACAAAGAAACGACAGTTTCTTTGCTTCTAACAATTAATTAATAATACTCAAAGGGTTTACAACCAAAAAAATCTGATGTGGGCAAACCATGACTTTCCTTATATAATGCAATGAATGTACTACTTTTACAGTTTAAAAAATGTTATTCTTATAGTAGATACTTATATTCTTTCCAAGATATTGAATTTTCTTCAATTAGTCCTCATTGTCATTGATTTAGTGTCATTTTTATCCATTTGGCGAAATTTTCGTTAATTTGGCAACATTTAAAAATGTCGCCAAGTTGGCGATATTTCGCTAAATTCGTCGCCAAAATCTCGCCAAGCGTTATGGACGGGGAAATAGGTTATTCTTACAGCAGATAAATGACTATTGGCGTTCAAATACAAAAGTATTACTCAAAGTATCTTTTCTCGTGAATGGAACGAGTTAGATCCATGAAAATGATATCACCAAATTTATCGCATGATATTACATATAAAAAGTAAACATGTTTCTCAACAGTTAATATTTTTGTTTTAATTTATGGGGTTTTTTTTATAAATTTATTTGAAAAATGTGCAATATTTCGAGAACAGTTCTTGCTAGCGTTCTAAAGTTTATCTCAATCGTTTTCTAAGGAAAAATTACATAAGAAATGTCTATTTGCGTAACTTTATTAAAGATTTTGAATTTTTGATGATTTTTTCAAAATTTCACTCGCAAATTTAGGGGGGTTCTGAGCATTCGATTGCGTTTTAAAACAATAGACTTCCAGTATTCATGGACTGTGATTTTTGTACCAAATTTCATCCGAATCGGTCCATTCGTTCGTCTCCACACACTCACTGACACACACACACACACACACAGGCATCACCTCAAAAATGTTCGATTCGTGATCAGGGTTGCTTGAAACGTGTTCTCCCGTCGAAAACTCGAATTCGAATTTTCGACCCCGTCACAATACTTTCCTTATACATTATGTACATATGGAAATAAAAATGTAGTATTTTACTGAAGCATTCACAATTCAAAATACTTGCATATTCTTAATGTAATGAATTCTCGCAGGTCGAGAATAACTCACTGAATTGAGCCTGTTATTTTCATCACAGGATTGCTTGTTAGATTGCGTTTCCAGAAAAATTCCAGAAACTCACTGAAAACGGCAATTCTGACTTCAGTTCTCGAAATCATCAAGCTGGCAATATTTATCTCAAATTTTTTATCCAAATAACTGTTCTTCCTTTTACTATCTCTAAAAGCAGGGGGAAATGAAATACGAGGTGATTTGACAATACAAGGCTGTTATATTATTCTATCAGATATACACTTCTTTTTGTGGATAATTTGAAACAGTTCCTCAGCCCTAAAATCTAATAGCTATCACGAAGGCGATCTTTATAATCTTCAACAATCAGGGGCGGATTTACTGATCAACGAACTTAGCAGTCACTCCCCCCCCCCCCCCCCCCGCCATTTCATAGGCCCCAAAATTCCTTAATACCTTATTCGAATTGTAATTGTTTCAACATTTTTCTCCATTGTATGAATAATTCTTTGTTTATACTTCTGGAAAATAATAAAATAGAAATATTTTGAAACAGTTAAAAAGCAGTTTCGGCTTATACAGGGAGGGCTTCCAATAAATGTTTGCCCAGATCCCACCATGAAATTAAAAAAAAATAATAATAAAAATTGAAGTACCTCTTCTATCGTGTCAAAAAGTTGCAGTTAAAAGTAGTGCTGGATGGATTCAAATTTTTTGGGGGGGTGGGGGATGGGGTGGAGGATGGCATGAACTATAATTATTTCCCATTTGAACTATCTGGTAATAAAATTGCATGGAAAAACATGTTAATGTGTAGGTGGCGAACATGAGCTCTAATATACATACCTCAACTGCAAGACAAGGTATATATTACTTATAGTACTTTATTTTTTGCTTCTGAAGACACATCTATTTGCTGCCCTGTATTTTATGATATCATTTATGTATTTTGTAATTAAATTCTGGATATATAGTACTTTTTTCTGATGACATGTCTATTGGTTACCCTGCACTTTATGATCTCTTATCATTTATGTATTTTATAATTGAATGATTTTTAATTGTATCGATATTAAAATTATCAATATGCAAATGTATCTCGGCATTGACCTGTATAGAGCTCATGTTCGTCACGTACAATTTAATTTGCCACTAATGATGGAAGTAATAACGTCAGTGTTCTGGTTGTGTAATTTTATGTACGTCATTAATGGTGTTTTTGTTAAAAACATTTTAATTAACCAATTTTGGTTGACGTTATTTTTAAAGTATCTGATGACAGTTCAGTTGGTCCCAGTTAGAGAAAGACCTTTTTATCATTATCAAATCCACGCTCTTAGCTCTAGCTCTTGCAGCTTTTCTCGTGTAATAAAAGTAAAAGTATAGGAACTGTAATTATATTTCTGAAGATAAATGAATTTTCCTTTTAATTTATTTTAATATTAGTATTTATATTTTAATGAATCTTTTGTTTATTGGATTTGCATAAATGACGATAACGTTAAAGTACCCCCCCCCCCACACACACACACACATTGAACAGAGGTCTGTTTGGGACACCCGAGTACATAAATACGCCTCTTTAAAAGATTCCGATCCGTTAGGGCTTCAGTGGCGACAATTTAATGATTGTGATTTTCTCTTGGCGCAAACATAACTATATCTTATAAAAGCATGCCACCCGAAAAAACTCAAAATCACAGTTGCTAACAAATTCGATACACAAGTTCATAAACACAAGATCCTAAAAAATATGTTTTTGTCAAACGGCTTTAACAATGGATAATTGCTTTACAGGTTTGGACGCAGCCTTGTTCTGGACCCGGCTGCACATCAGTATTACAGGTGGCTATCCATCATATCGATCGCAGTATTGTATAACATAATTATCATAGTTGGCCGAAGCGTCTTCTGGGAGCTGCAAAACCTCTGTCCTAAAGTATGGTTTTGCATGGACTACATTTGTGACGTCATTTACATAGCCGACATAGCTGTGCATTGTCAAACGGGTAAGATAGGCTTTAAACAATGTCTCAAAGTGCATTGTATTAGTCATTGGTATAAGACTTATTGAACAATAAATTGATTAAGATTTACTGTTTATTTATATTTAGTACAAACAAGAAAATGTACCAAGCGTTGCTCTATAGTTAAAGCATGATAATTATATAAAACAACAAAATAAATAAATTACATTCATATAGCAGTGAAAATTGCTTGCAATCCATTTACCATCGGCGCAACGGCTAGTATACGACCCCCCCCCCCCTCCCTCAAATTACAAAGCCGAAACCCGTCACATGCGGAGACTACTTTAAAATCTACCAACGGACACTATTTAAATCACAGTTTCAACACAACACCACGCCGTCCTCCCCCAAATCACAAAACTGAAACCCGTCACTTGAGGAGACTACTTTCAGATGAGATTAGCATGCGTGGCTTTCTTCTTCAACCAGAAAATAACAACCAGAATGACGCTTTTAAGTTTGCGGAGCGGCCGCATCCCAACGAATAAGCACGCTGTAACGCCTTCACGTCTCATTTCCGACCAAGTGAACTATGACAAAAAATGCTTGGTTTGGTGTGTACTACCACCTCGTAAAGTTTAGCCGATCTTGAATGATTTTGAATGACATCTTTTGATTTCACAAATTTAAGAGATCCAAAAATATAAATACACTTGGTGGATCAGTTGTTTTACTCTCCAGAGTAAATGTCTGCTGAACTGCTCGATCTCTCTGCGTAACTGCTGCAGCGAAGAAGGATTGGACTTAATTTATTAAAATGGCGGAAAATCGTGATTTTAGTTTTCTAATTCGTAACTATTAAACTAATTTGAATTTTAAAAAATAAATAATAACTCCGAGACGCACTTTTCTGGGCTCCTAAGTACCTATGTACCAAATTTTATGGCCGTACGATGCTTAGATTTCCCGATAGAAGCTGCACACACACTCATGCAGACATCTTCCTTTATTATGCAAAAATTCTATAATCAAAGAACCAATCTATAAGCGGCGCTTTTAAAGTTGAAAGCATGAAATAAGTTGCAATTCTTCCTCCCTCTATCACTTTGCACCATTTATTAGCTGATATCTTGATAACAAATATTTAAAATATATATATATATATCACTTTTATTTACAATTTTAGGTTACTTGGAACAAGGTTTGCTAGTACGAGAGAGGTCACAGCTTGTAAAGAACTACACAACTTCCATATCATTCAAACTAGACATCTTAAGCCTTCTTCCAACCGATTTCCTATACATCATTATCGGAACCTCTTGTGACACCAAAGTGCCCTGTGCTGTCATAGTTCGAATGAACAGGCTGTTCCGGTTCCCGAGGATGCTGGAATTCTTCGACAGAACTGAAACACGGACAAACTTTCCGTATGCTTTCAGGATAGCAAAACTTATATTCTACATTTTGGTTATTATTCATTGGAATGCCTGTTTCTTCTTCGCCATGAGCTATGCTATTGGCTTCGGGACAGACACGTGGGTAAGTACATGCGCAGTAAAACATTTTTTTTAATCTGTTTGTTCACTGATAAAGAAAAGTTCGAAAAGCCCGTCGGTTTCTTTTAGGAAACACTATGAATTCTCTGCCTCAAAAACTTTCTTAACAATCAATTTATGAAGAAGACTTTATATAGTGGCAAAGCGCTCTTAATTTTTGCCGGAACTATTAAGCTTTCTAGTTCTTTTTTGCATACATATTTCTGTCATGCGAATTTACCGAAAAACCGGAAGTGACATCCTAAAACAAGACGTGGAAATCTTTAGTAAACCCCCACCCTTTCGAGAATTCGATGATGAATCCATATCAGTCCAGAAAATTAGATGTTTCAAGAACAGTTTTTGAACTTGAAGTGAAAAAAAAAACGGAAGGGAAAATCTTTAATGAACCTCTGAACCTCCTTCGGAATTTAAAACTGAATGCACATCATTAAAGCTCTATCTATGACTAATCTTGAGAAATAAATGTTTCAAGATATTTTTTTAACTGGAAGTGGAAATGCCTAATGAACCCTTCTATTCCGTCCGGAATTTAATACTGAATCCATATCAGTAATTATCTAAGCTATATCTATAGAAGATTCTGAGAAATAGTTGTCTCAAGAAAAATGTAAAATTTTAATTGAAAGTGTCCAGAATTGGAATTGGAAATCCTTAGCGAGTCTCTTTACCCCATCCAGAATTTGATGCCGAATCTAAATCAGTCATTATCTGATCTCCACCTACAGCCAATACTGAGAAATAGATGTTTCAAGAAAAATTTTTGAACTGAAAGTGGAAAAGAAATAGGAAACGATATTTCCTAGTGAATATCCTCCAGATCCTATATTCTATATCCTCCAGAATGTGATGCTGAATACCCATCAGTTATGATCTCTATCTGTAACCAGTTTTGTTGTTGTTGAGACCCAGACCGTCCGACCTACCAGAAAGGTGTAAGGTAACTGTATGGACGGCCGGGAAGTGCCACCCAATTTAGACCGGAACCCAGTGGGGGTGTAACCAGTTTTGTGAAATAGATGTTTTGAAATACATTAAAATTTTTGAATTGGAATTGGAAAGAAAACCGGAACTGAAAATTTTCGCTGAATCCATTGCCCCCCCCCCCCCATCGGAATTCAATGATGAATCCATATCAGTCATCATCTTTATTTCTTTCAATCTAGACCATCCGACCTACCCGCAGGTGTAAGGTATCTGTTTGGACGAGACAGTGCCACACAATTTAGACCGGACCCCAGTTGGGGCGACATCCACAGAGGCCGTACCCTCCTTCCCCTATTACCAATTCTCGGAAGATCTTTCAGACTTACTTATTTACGTGTCAGTACTCCAAGTGAACACTGGGACAGTTTGGGCAGAATCGAGAATCGAAATCGAGTCCTCCAAAGGTAATCCCCGTGTCGTAACCACTGTAATATCCAGCCCCATATATCAATCATCATCTAAACTCTACCTAAAGAAAATCTTGAGAAATAGATACATAAAAAAATTTTAGCAAAAGCATTTGCATGGCAAAACTTTTGCGCCGACAATAAAAGATTTACTAAAGTCTCAAACGCAGACATACTTCTTGTACAAGACTTTCGGCGATTTACAAGACCTAGATGTGGCCAAACAGTTCATTCTCTGGCTTTCTGATCCGAAGGATCGGGTTAGAATTTCGAGAACGAACGGATAGCTGATGTGTATGTAAACATTGTAAAAATTGTTTGTAGCTTAAACTCGTCAAAAATGAAATTGCAACACCACGAAGGAATGAACGTAGCCACATGCAAATCACATTACCAGTAGAAGAGAGTCATATGCAAATGATTAAGTTTTCGCACGTATCTGGTCACGTGACACCCAGTTTCGGGTGATAGGGACCAGGTTGAATGAAATACAGCTGCGCGCACAGCTGCCAGCCACGGGGGTGCCATCAATGACGTATTCATAGAGGGGGATCCGATGGGTCCGGGCTCCCCCACCACACCCTGAAATGAAATTTCTGGATACGTTCTTGTCTGCGCTCTTGTGTTTCTCGTTCAATTGTAATCCAGTATCAATTTAGTCAAGTTTTAATCAAGTTTAGTTAGTTTTTTTCAAACTTTTTTTTGGATTGAAAGTTCACTATACTATGACTGCAATTCGGCTGTTCACTATACAACAGATGCTACAAATATTATTGGATATTCACAAAATTTTATATCCGACTTTGTTATCGAAAATCTAGAACTGGATAGAATCTCTCTATATTTAAACAAGAAAGATCAATCATGCATAAAGCATTGATTATGAAACACTTTCCAACTTCAATGCAATTTTATACAAACATCTCTCAAATGCGATACATTTCTCGGTAATATTTTTTAACACTTTACAACATAGTTGAAAAGTGTTTATGACTTTGTTCATTCTGTCTGTCTGTCTGTCTGTCCGTTAGCACGATAACTGCCGTAAAAATGACTTTATCAAAATGAAATTTTAGTATGTTTTTCAGACGGTCTGTGGGACCTATGGAAATATAAAAAAATAATATCACCCAATTAGTTCTTTATTGAACCCGGGTTTAAAAAATGAAATACATTGAACCCTATGGGACCTAATTTTTCAAACATTTTTTAAGCAAATTTAATATTCACAAATTGCTTCGAAATTTTTAGGAAATATTCACATTATCCCATAAAATATATATAAAAAATTTCAGTAAAATATGTTAAGTAGTTTTTTAATTAAAAATTATTCCATATAGGTAAAAATACAAATTCAATTAAATTCTGACTTTTGGGATATCCTCCAGAAAGAAAAAACAGGTATATTGTATAATAAATATATTTCCAATAGTTAATCATTTTGTATATGAAAGAGACTTCACATTTTAAAATAAATTTGGTAGATAAAAATTTTTCAAATTTTTTTTAATTTTATATAACTCTTCATGATATACTTATTTAATGACATTTTTAATGCACTTTCCTGCGTCCTAGAGAGTTAAAATTTGGTACACAGCTTAAATTTGTCGAACATTTTATTCTACAAAAATTTGGTGGATCTTTAAATGTAGATCATACATTTTTTTCGAAATGGCTTGCAAATAATCCCCGTTCACTTTTATAAATCATTGTTGTAATATTGTTAAAAATTCTGATGTGGGCAGCACATGTCTTTCCCTGCAGACTCATATTCACGTTCTCTTTATTTCTTCAATAATAATTTGAGTTATCTGCACAAAATAACATCCATAAGTATTTTAAATGAAATTGAATTTGAACGGTAAACTTAAATTTGGTTCTCATTTGATAGCTGGACTTATTGTCAAAGGTAGCGTAGTGAAAACGCAAAAAAAAATTGAATATCTCAAAAACGGCTTGTCTTAGAGTAATGGGGTTAGTCTTATTCTTTTTGCTGTCAAAAATCACGTATAAAATAGGAATTTAATTGATATAATTGAGCACACGTAGTCCTTTATGTTTATATTTAACGATTTTTGCGGGCCAGTTCGCAAAAATAGCCCGTTCCTTTTTCCTGAATCGTACTAGAATAAACTACAAATGATTTATGTACAAAATTTTGTTAAATTTGGTATATAAATCACTTGTAAGTAAAATTATTTAGCTCTGGAATTTGGAATATAAGTGACATGAATGGAATATTCATTGATTTTACTTAGAGAAGTCAGCGATTTTATAGTATTGCTTTTTTTGATGAAGTTTCAAGTTTGCAATTATTGTACTATGATAATTTTTAAAATACCACCGCTGAATGTATCGCATTCTAAAGATGTTTAAATAAAATTGCATTTCAGTTGGAAAGTGTTTTATACTCAATGCTTTATGCATGATTAATCTT
The DNA here is from genome assembly GCA_951213105.1 of Amaurobius ferox. Lineage (NCBI taxonomy): Eukaryota > Metazoa > Arthropoda > Arachnida > Araneae > Amaurobiidae > Amaurobius > Amaurobius ferox. Next base: position 75,481,798 of record OX578153.1, read on the forward strand.
TCCTGTTAAATTTCGATGTAGTTTATGCTTTATTTTACTCTTTATGCACTCTTGAAGTGAAAAGTTTTGTTCTGCATGAGCGTGTCCCTAGAGTTTCAATATCTCGTACCACAAAAACTATAGCATACAAAAATATAAAATTTGGTACATTTGTAGAGAAATTGTAGAACACGATGAAATAAACCGCTTTTTGATTATAACTTTAGTTTGACTAAAATAGCTTGCGAAGAGAGTTACGGAGGTTAGCGAGCGTAGCGAACAGGGGGCGTAGACCCTTACTTCTGAAAGAAAAAAATCTGATGTGGGCAGCACATGACTTTCCTTATATAATGCAATGGATTTACAACTTTTACAGTAAAAAAATAGGTTATTTTTATAGTAGATACTTTAATATGTGTCGATAATATTTTATTGTTATATTTTATATAAAAAATGTTTTTGTTTAATCCATGTGGCAGCTCTTTGTCTTGCTCTCAAGGCCGTTGCACCGTATAGAAGGTGCGGCTAGTTTAAATAAATTAGAAAAATTTGATATGGGCAGCACATGGTTTTCTTTATATAATGCAATGAATTTACTACACGGACGGAGAAATGGACGGAGAAATAAGTTAACTTATTTCTCCGTCCATAACGCGTGAAGAGATTTTGGCGACAAATTTGGCGTAATGTCGCCAACTTGGCGACTTTTAAATGTTGCCAAATTAACGAAAATCTCGCGAAATGGATAAAAATGATGTCAAAACAATGAAAATGACGACTCATTGACGAAAATTCAATATCTTGGGAAGAATATAAGTATCTACTATGAGAATAACCAATGTTTTTTTTACTATAAAATGTAGTAAATTCATTGCATTATATAAAGAAAACCATGTGCTGCCCATATCAGATTTTTTTATGCTTATGTTGTTTAAATTTTTCTAATTTATTTAAACTAGCCGCACCTTCTATACGGTGCAACGGCCTTGAGAGCAAGACAAAGAGCTGCCACATGGATTAAACAAAAACATTTTTTATATAAAATATAACAATAAAATATTATCGACACATATTAAAGTATCTACTATAAAAATAACCTATTTTTTTACTGTAAAAGTTGTAAATCCATTGCATTATATAAGGAAAGTCATGTGCTGCCCACATCAGATTTTTTTCTTTCAGAAGTAAGGGTCTACGCCCCCTGTTCGCTACGCTCGCTAACCTCCGTAACTCTCTTCGCAAGCTATTTTAGTCAAACTAAAGTTATAATCAAAAAGCGGTTTATTTCATCGTGTTCTACAATTTCTCTACAAATGTACCAAATTTTATATTTTTGTATGCTATAGTTTTTGTGGTACGAGATATTGAAACTCTAGGGACACGCTCATGCAGAACAAAACTTTTCACTTCAAGAGTGCATAAAGAGTAAAATAAAGCATAAACTACATCGAAATTTAACAGGAAAGATTAATCATCCATAAAGCATTGAGTATAAAACACTTTCCAACTGAAATGCAATTTTATTTAAACATCTTTAGAATGCGATACATTCAGCGGTGGTATTTTAAAAATTATCATAGTACAATAATTGTAAACTTGAAACTTCATCAAAAAAAGCAATACTATAAAATCGCTGACTTCTCTAAGTAAAATCAATGAATATTCCATTCATGTCACTTAAGAGCTAAATAATTTTACTTTAAAAAATTCAGCAATTCTTATACAATTCATCTTACAATCACTTGTTTACATTTTACATTCATTAAAGTTAGGCTTCGTTGTAGAAATAATCAATGTTTGATGATCATTTAAACTAAAAAATATTGTAACTGTGTTGGAGCAGAATATGAATGCATAGAAAAAATGCAAAAATAAAGCGGTTTTAGGACGGATGCAACACTAAATAAAAATTAAAAAGAATTTTAAAAATCACGATTTTGACACAAGATGGATGCCATATTTCATTTTGAAGTGGGTCACGTGACCTCATTATTATTCATTATTATTTTAATTTTTATTTAAAAAGCTACTGAACTTTTTTTTTTTGAAAAGCTAGCTGAAATTTGTTTTATATATTTTATGGGATAATTTGAATATTTCTTAAAATTTTCGAAGCAATTTTTGAATTTTAACTTTGTTTAAAACAAGTTTGAAAAAGTGGGTCCCATAGGATTCAATGCATTTTAATTTTTCAACCCGGGTTCAATCCAAAACTAATTGGGTGATATTATTCATTTACATTCCTATATGTCCCACAGACCGTCTCAACAACATAGTAAAATTTCATTTTGATAAAGTCATTTTTACGGCAGTTATCGTGCGAACGGACAGACACACAGACAGACAGAATGAATAAAGTCATAAACACTTTTCAACTATGTTGTAAAGTGATAATAAGGGGCTCTGTCTTACAAAAATTTAACTATGCAGGTGCTGCATGCAAAAATTCGTGGTTTTGCTACTGTTAATCTGTCCAGGACGCGAGCTCGCAGCTCGAATATTCTGTTTTTGACTCTGACATTAAATATTTCTTAAACTAAAGTTTAAACCAAAAACGATTTATTTCAGCGTGTTTTTCTAGCATTTCTCTATAAGTGCACCAAATATTTTTGTATGCTATAGTTTTTTCGGTACGAGATAAAGAATCTCGAGGAACTCGAAATTTGTCAAACAGCGGCGACGGTGGTGTCAGCTACTTCTTTTTAATATAGGGGTTATATATAGAGCTTGGATGATGAATGATACGAAATCAGCAATACATTCTAGTAGGTGTAGGCATTTCACTAAGGATTTTCACCTCCGGTTCTAGCCGGCCGCCCATTTTTGCTGCTCTATATCTTCGGATGAGTCGGACGGCCTGGGTTTTCGACCTCCAGTTCTAGAAACATTAATCCTGGTTAAAAAATGTGTAAAAAAAAACTTACAACATCTATTTTTCGGGATCAGCTATAGCATAGCATAGATATGACTGATATCTATTTAGCATCTAATTTCAAAGGGGACCTTTGACTTTTCCCCTTTGACTTTGCCTAGCAAATTCAAAGGGGATAGTGCCTAGCACATTATGCTTTAGACTTCAGACTGTAGTTGAAGTATCCTGACGATGTGATATTAGTTATAAGGATTGCAGGTTGTCCAATGGAATTCCTCCTAAAGCGGAGGTGGGCGGTCTTTGGTATCCAAAACGTGGGCGGTCTTCCAGATGCCAAGGTGGGCGGTCCTTCCAATGGAAAGAGTTGCACGAGGAGTACTGGAGAACTGCAGCCTACCACAGCTGAACAAAGCCACAGCAAACAAGTTAAGAACTGTTCTGGGGGTTTTCCTGACTTTTTAGGTTTGAGAGGTACTTTATTAACTCGAAAGTTTTTGCCATGGGATCTCTGCCGGATTTTAGGATGCTCATGACTTCCCGAAGGAGACCCTGGATATCAGTGATTTTAAAAACTGCCTCAAGCTCTTTAACGAGTTTTAAGAATTCTAAGAATAAATTAGTGCCCTGATCAGGGGTTTTAGTGTTATATTCAGATGATGTGGTGTTCACCTGCTCTTTGGAGATTCCTTGCTCCATCTCGGCAGGGGACTCAGTCATCTGAACGGGAACTTTACTGGTTTGTGGAAGCTCAGTGAAATTTTCTTCATCACGGGGTGGGGGGATATTTTTTGGGTCCAGGGTTATGGCTGCGCATTTGCTTACGATAATGTAGGTTTTTTGGGCAGTGCTGAAAGTTTGCGGGGTGTGCCCCACCACAATTTGCGCATTTAGCCGGGATTTGTCTTGATTTTTCGCACGAGCGGGTCTCATGGCCTTCGCCACACTTAACACACCTGGGCGGGAGACTGCAGTTCTCTGAAGAGTGATTAAACAGTTGAAAGTTGAAACACATCGTATATCCTTTCATTTTGAATGCCTGGATCCTAATTCTCATGCTTAAAAGGTTATCTATCTCGTAAATCCTCTCCCATTTCTCAGCTGGCTGGAGGCAAACTAGGAAGATTGGGAGGGGGGATCTATCACGCCTGCTTTTTAGTTGCGAGACCCTGATGATTTGGAAATCCTGGGATGCAATTGCATCCTTCAGGTCTACAGGGTCAGTGTTCGCGGGCATACCTTTTATCACTACTTTTTGGGGCACTCTGACTTAAGATTTACTGCACTGAAGGGGACTTTTAATTAGGTTAAATGACTCTGGACCCTCCTGTAGTTCTCAACGGACCCTAGAGAGATCCGAATCACCCTTCCCATTAGCAGTCCTTGTACAAGGAACTCTAGCATCTGATTTAAGTCCTTTATGAGGGCTCCCCAATTGCTTGAGAAGTCAACATAAAAGGAGGAGACTTTAGCTGGTTTAGGGTCCCTAGAACTATTATCCTGGTTTTCCAGGAGCTCAAATCTATTTTTTAGAGGAGGCATGGCCCCGGGATTCTTAGTGGGGCTAATCCCCCTGCTAGCTTTCCTACGCTTAGTAATTTGGAAGTTTAAGCCAAAATCTTTGGCTGCCCTAGTTTTGTACTCCTCGTACAACCTATCCTTATCCTTCTGACTGCTAACTCCAGCAACGATGAACAGCGTGGCTTGGTAAGATTTCCTCGCCACGAGGGTCTCTGGGGGGGGGGGGGGGGGTGTCTGATAACAGAATAGCATCTGAATTGATATTTACCAAAAGTTCTCTGGTGGATGCAGACTTGTCCTCTTCCTCTGACTCGTCGATGGCAATGTCGGCTTCCATATTTCGTATCGCCCAGTCGTATGCTTTGCAGTGTCTGTATATTTCGTGTGCTTCCCTCTTGGAAGGCTCCGGATTGTGTCCCATGCTTGCCACACATCTATCTTCCATTGATGTGAAAGGGATAGGGGATTCGTTAAGAATTTAATCCCTTAAGAATTACTTCCAGTGTTGGAAATGGCGTTTCCTGTTTTCCCAAAAATTCTCATAACTCTGCGAAATATGTGTGCAAAAGAGCATAAAAATTATTAATAGTTCCGTCAAGAATGAAGTTTACACATCACTTGCAGCCATATGAAGGCTCTTTCATATTTTTTTTTAGATATCTCATGCACTGAAATCCTGTCTTTCTTACAGGTTTATAAAAATGTATCCGAACCCAAATATGGCTCACTAGCGCATCAGTACATCTACAGTTTCTACTGGTCAACTCTTACGCTAACGACTATCGGGGAAGTTCCCGTTCCGGAACAAGACATCGAGTACCTCTTCGTGGTGGTCGACTTCTTAGTCGGAGTTCTAATCTTTGCTACCATCGTTGGCAACGTCGGCAGCATGATCACCAACATGAACGCCGCCCGGGCAGACTTCCAAAGCAAGATGGACAACATCAAACAGTACCTGGAGTTCCGCAAAGTTGGGCAAGATCTGGAGAACAGAGTCATAAAGTGGTTCGAATATCTCTGGACCAATAAGCAGAGTTTGGATGAGAATGCAGTCACCACGACGCTGCCCGACAAGTTGAAGGCAGAGATCGCTATTCATGTTCATCTCAACACATTAAAACAAGTCAGAATTTTTCAGGACTGTGAGCCGGGCTTGTTGGTGCAGTTAGTATTGAGGCTCAGGCTACAAGTTTTCAGTCCTGGAGACTACATTTGTAGAAAAGGTAAAACCTTACTCTTAATTTTGTATGTAATAACATTATTGTATTACACATATTACATTGACACGATGATCCTTTATGAGGAGTTTTTGGGGCTTCCAACAGGAAGTCAACCCTCCAATTTCAATTTTCCAACATCACCTGTTGGGAAAAGTGGTAAAGTCGACAAAAGAAGGGGGGAGGGATATTTAATTTCCTATTTCGACAAATGTAATTTCTCTGAACTTTAATGGGTTTCAATGGATCCTGGAGGGTGCGGTATGACACACACACATTCAGACACACCTACTGGTCACTCAAATGGCTGTAAACCCTAGGGTCAGACGAATGGTCTAGGTGTTCGACACACACACACACACCTTGGTGATTGCACTGGGGAGACATTAGGGTTTACCCTCAAGACAAAATCGCAAAGATATACATCAGGATTCCTAGGAAAGTCTTTATTTTCTTAGGAAAGTCTTTGTTTTCCTAGGAAAGTCTATTCCAATAACTTTGTAAGGAAAGGTACATCAGTGAGTATGCTATATCTATCTATAGTAAAGTGACCATGACCGATCGGAATCAAAGAGAATGCATTGATAATAGCGAACTGATACCTAATAGCGAACAATTTAAAAAACCAGCAAAGTCCGCGCGCTTTGACCGCTACAGCCTGCTTGCTCTTGTTTGGGCTCGGTAAAAATTGGATTAAATCTGTTCAAATTTGTAATTGTGATAGACGAAACAGCAACTTCGGCACTTGCGCATAAAAATTCTCTCAAGCTTTTCAAAATGAAATCACACCAAGCAGATTTCAGATTTGGATTCAACCTGGGTCGAATTAATTACGTGAATTTTTCAGCCCTCGGGATAAGGGAGACTGAGATACTGACATTGCGCTCTTATAATTTAAAAAACCAGCAGAGCCCGCTTACTTCTCGCGCTAAGCTCGGCCCTTCCTCGGCCCTTCCTAGCACTTCCTGGCTTCCTAGTGTACAGTCAAAGCGGGGACTCTTTCTATCTCACAAACAAAATGGGACATTTCCTATCCTGGGCCACCACCTTCTTTTGCATTTCCACCAAATAAACACAGACGAAAAATGAGGGTAAAAAATGAAACATAACAACGGGTAATAAAAGCAGAACTAACAAAGAGCAAATTAACTAAATTTTAAACACAATATTTGCAATTTTTTGCGCGATACAATTTTAGCACTGAGGAAATTTCAAAGCATTTTTTTTTTCGAATTTTGTGAAAAGTTATTAGGGGGGATTTTTCATTAAATGTTCATTTTTCATTTTACGTCCGAGTAAATTATGAAAATAGATTCAAGAATATTTTAAATAACTTATTTTAAGCAATTTATCACTTTAAATGTATAGTATTTTGTTGCTTAATTTTTCTGCTAACTTGTAACCCACTGGAGGACTCTTGAGGCCTTTTCATTGCCTTTTCTGCAGCCCCTTGCCACTTTGCCATGCTATTTCGCAGTAATAAACTGTGCGGATATCCGAAGTGTGGCAAAATAAATATTTTTATTGCCATTGTAAATTACGATCTTATCTCATCTTAGCAAGTATAACTTCTCATCTTAATTATTACCATTGCAAATTAGATCTCTTGTATGTTACAGGCGACGTCGGAAAAGAGATGTATATAGTGAAACGAGGGAAACTGAATGTGGTGGCCGACGACGGAAGAACCATCTTCGTGACGCTGGGCGACGGCAGCGTTTTTGGAGAACTCAGCCTCCTGAACATTTCCGGAGTGAAAACTGGAAACAGGAGAACTGCCAATGTCAGGAGCGTGGGTTATTCTGATCTCTTCTGTCTCTCCAAAGAAGATTTGTGGGAGGTAATGAAATATATCTGTTATTTTACACTATATAGGAATGCTATGGGAAAGTCCTGGAGCATCCCGATAAATTTGTAAAGAAAGGTCTATGAGTGAGTATACATGTTAGGTCTATCTATAGTAAAGTGACCATACCTGATCAAATAATAGTGACTGAAGCGTTCGAACTTAGAAAGTTCTCATAATAACAAAACTCGGAACAAATAATAATAACAAACTCGGCAACAAAGCTTGATAGACGAAAAATGTCGATTACAAAGTTTTACATCATTGTCTAATGACCAGAAATCAGTCATAAAACTGTTACATTTATTGGACACAATATTGTTGACTGTCATATCCATAAATGCTGAAGTAAACAACACATGCACAGAAACCTGTAGGGCATGTTTTTGTTTATCTCACAAATGAAATTATTTGCACGGGAATAATTTGCGTACTCTCGTGAATTGTTCAGCAGCGGTTAATATCATTATGCCGTGGCTGCGCATCTAACAACCAATTAAGTGTGACTGGTATTTATTGCCTTCCATATACGCATTTTATTACTTCCTGGTATCATTGTAAACTCTGATACCTATTACATATTTCAATCCATCTAAATATAAATTATTAATAGATAGTTAAGCCATAAATTAATAGTTGATTGTGAAAATCCATTTCTAACTAATGTACATCAATATTAATATATAATAATTACAATTGATTTTAATCTAAACATTAAGTAGTTGCAAAACTGTTAATTAATCAAAGAACATTTCTAAAAGTTAATGCAAGTTAACACATAATATTAACTTTATAATTATTCCTCAATTTATTTCAACTCTATAATGAACCCAGCAGTAACATAAAAGTATTCTAAATACTATTGTCTTAATTTGATTTTTAAGACTTTTAAATATTTGTAATTTAAACATATCAATAAATTGGTGATCATCAGTACAATCATAAATTTAACTGCACTAAAACATTTTATTTCTGTACCATACCATATGAAGTAGAAATTCTGGAAAAGCAATTTTTCATGCAAAATTTGGATGGCATGTTTTATAAAATTTCATATCACTACAAAAAAAATCTGATGTGAGCAACACATGACTTCCCTTATATAATGCAATGAATTCACTACTTTTACAGTAAAAAAAATAGGTTATTCTTATAGTAGATTCCAAGATATTGAGTTTTCGTCAATGAGTCGTCATTTTCATTGATTTAGCGTCATTTTTATCCATTTGGCGAGATTTTCGTTAATTTGGCAACATTTAAAAAAAGTCGCCAAGTTGCGACAGTCCGCCAAATTCCTCTCCAAAATCTCGTCAAGCGTTATGGACGGAGAAATAAGTTATTCTTATAGCAGATAAATGACTATTGGCGTTCAAATACAAAAGTATTACTCGAAGTATCTTTTCTCACGAATGGAACGAGCTAGATCCACGAGAATGATGTCACCAAATCTATTGCATGATATTACATATGAAAAGTGAACATGTTTCTCAGCAGTAAATATTGTTTTTTTAATTTATGGGATTTTTTGATAAATTTCTTTGAAAATGTGAAATATCTCGAGAACGGTTCATGCTAGCGTTCTAAACTTTATGTCAATCGTTTTCTAAGGAAAAATTACATAAGAAATGTCTATTTGCGTAACTTTATTACAGGTTTTGATTTTTTGATGATTTTTTCAAAGTTTCACTCGAAAATTTTAGGAGATTCTGAACATTCGCTTGTGTTTAAAAACAATCGCCTTCCAGTTCTCATAGATTGTAATTTGCATACCAAATTTTGTTTGAATCGCTCCATTCGTTCGTCAGTTATCGTCTCCACAGACTCACTAACTGACACACACACACACACACATACATCCTCTCAAAAACGTCTGATTCGTGTTCAGGGATGGTTGAAAAGTGCTCTCCCGTCGAAAATTAGAAATCGAATTTTCGACCCCGTCACAATACTTTCCTTATACATTATATTTATATAAAGAAAGTAATTGAATATTTTTATCAAAGAAGTTGTGTATACCTCCTGGGGATAGGGGGGGGGAGGCTTAATCCCTCTAGCCTCTACCTGACTATGGCCCTGAATACCCTTAGGTATATTCTACTTAGGCATATTCTACCTAGCGACTTGTTCATCTATCCTTGGGAGAGCACAATTTTCAGAACAATATTCTAATTTTAGCTATTTTTATTAACCATCTTTAATGCAAATTCTGCCGCACCTCCCTCACGCCACAAATTTCCACATCAGGGCATAACTCCTCTCCCCCTCCCCCCTTTTGTGATCATCTCTATGGATATTCTAGCTCAGTAGTACCCATTGGGGCATTTAGATCCACTTTTGGTATGCATTTAAGCTAAAAGATCGACTTCTATCTGTAGCTAGTATCTATCCGTCGGCAGAAAAGAATTTGGGGTGGAAGGATGTTGATATACAAATATTTTGCTTACTATTTCCCCTAAATAACACTTTCTCCGAACTTCAATGGGTTGCAATGAGTTCCTTGTGTGTATGTGTGTGTATGTGTGGGGGGAGGGGGGTTATGACAACCAACCCCTTTCTTGGCAGAGGGGGGTGTAGCTAACATCACATATCATGAGGGGCGTATATAACAACATGGGGGGGGGGGGTCGCAACTTCCTACTTCGAACTAAAAAATATAAAGAAAATCTTGATAAATTATAAAGTTTTGTGTTTTTTTATTTTAGACAAAAATATTTCCGAATCCTCTACTAAATGCGTATTTAAAATACGACACTAATATCTAGTAATTTAGATAGACAGAGAGATAGAGAAAGAAAGAGAATGTACTACATATTTTGTTTACTTGATATGTTGCACCGATAGAGGGTGTGGAGATTCAAAGAGACTTTAAAATTATGTTTTTAATATCCACCACTTTTTGGTGAAACAAATTTATTTAATAAAATATGTTCGTAACTTTTTAAATGACATTTTTAATTTATTCTGTAAACTACTACACTTTAAAGGAAAGTTAATGAAAATTTAAATATATTTAACCTCACTCGTTTTCTAATGAGAGTTTTAAGATAAAATGTAATTTTCGTTCCCGTAAAGTACAATACAAAACGTGTCACAGTCCCCCCCCCCCCTTTCCAAATCCGCTAAGGCTCGACTTGACGAGCTACGACGACTGGTAGGTCCCGATCGACAGGTTAAGTACCAGTGTCCTAACCTACTGTTTCAGGAGCTAAGTAAATTAGGTGCGTCGAGCAGCAAGCCAAAAGTCTGTGTTTCGGTTGCCTCTTGAGAAAAGAGCTTTTTACTAAACTATATGTCAGGTACTAATTTTCTAAAAAAATAAAACAACACTATTATCTTAAGAGTATACCAAAGACGGTCTCTTTCTTATTCAGGACTTCCGAGCACTGTTTTCTTCTTTTACCATATTTCTACATCTCTTGTCGTACCAATTTATCTACTAGAGCCTATTCATATACAGGGTGTCCAGTGCTATCGGTGTCCAATGGCTATTTCCTCAACCGTTAGTCACAGAGATATACTTCCAATTGCAAAAATGTTTTAAATTTTAAAATCTGTTATCTTAGAGACAGTTTAAATCAATAAATACATTTCTGAAAGAAATACGAAATATAAATTTTTTATACGGTCCCCCGGTTCTACCAATTATATTTAGGAAAATCATCCTCATACAATTTCATGCAAAATAAAAAAAAGTCTTCCTTTTACGACCAAAATTCACAGAGTTATGAAGCATTAAACTTCATGACTTAAGTCGCTTTTCCACCCATACAAATGTCCCGTTTCGGGCAACCAACCAATCAGGGACCGTATTGACCATTTCTCCAGGCAACCAACCAATCAGGGACCGTATTGACGATTTCTCAGCACAAAAAGTGCTCCAACTTTAAACAGCTATAAGTCGGTCAATTTTGGTCGTAAAAGGATGATTTTTTTTTTATTTTGCATAAAATTGTATGAGGATGATTTTCTTAAATATAATTGGTAGGACCGGGGGACTGTATAAAAATGTATATTTTGTATTTCTTTCAAAAATGCATTTATTGATTTAAACTGTTTCTAAGATAATAGATTTTAAATTTAAAACATTTTTGCAACTGGAAGTGTATCTCTGTGACTAACGGTTGAGGAAATAACCAATGGGCACCGATAGCACTGGACACCCTGTATAATAAAATCTATTACAGGTGATCTTAGTACTTTCCCTACAAGACATAGTACATGTAAGCAGTGACACTAACAGAATTTTTCAGGCCCCTATACAGCAATTACGTGGAAGCCCCTACTACTTCATATTTTACACGTTATGGATCTTTTTTTATAAACTGTCTATGCAGCCCCCCCCCCCCCCACGGTATGCAAAAATCCGACTGTTATGTTTTGACGGAGCTACACTTTTAGAACATACTTGAATATGAATCGACCATTTTTTTTTCAATGAAGTCTGTCTGTGGGCACAATATCTCTCAAACGAATTAAGAAAATCGAATAAAATTTGGTAAACTGCCAGTTTGTTGACTATTTTTATTCTAGTTTGGAGTCTAGAATATATACCGCTCATATTACTGGCATTATTATACGACTGAGATATGCTGTTTGCTTTGTCTATTCCATATTTGTCAAATGTAGATGCCACTGTGTCAAAAAGATATTTTTCAGTGAGAGCAAACATTAAGAAGCGCTGATGTACTTTACCATCTTTTGATACATGCCGAATAATGATTTACAACTAACTGATCTGTGTGACTTATATCTAAGGATGAATCCTGTACTCAATCCAAAATATTTTCCTTCATTTCTTTCGAATTGATCTGCGTCAACACTTTCGATTTTAATAAATTTATAAGTTCCTTATATATGGTCGAAAGTAGGTATGAAATATTTCCGCTGTCTGGATTTCCATTACATTTCATGTGATTTTACTTTCCTTATATACATAATGTATAAGGAAAGTATTGTGACGGGGTCGAAAATTCGAATTCGAGTTTTCGACGGGAGAGCACGTTTCAAGCATCCCTGATCACGAATCGAACATTTTTGAAGTGATGTCTATGTGTGCGTGTTGAAGGCCCAGACCATCCGACTCGTCCAAAGACTTAGGGCACTTTTGTGGATGGCCGGCTGTGTGTGCGTGTGTGTGTCAGTGAGTCTGTGGAGACGATAACTGATGAACAAATGAACCGATTGGAACGAAATTTGGTACAAAAATCACAATCTGTGAATACTGGCAGCCAATTGTTTTTAAACGTAATCGAATGTTCAGAACCCCCTAAGTTGTCCAGTGAAATTTTGAAAAAAATTAACAAAAAATCAAAACCTTTAATAAAGTTACGCAAGTAGGCATTTCTAATGTAATTTTTCCTTAGAAAACGATTGACATAAACTTTAGAACGCTAGCATGAACCGTTCTCCAGATATTGCACATTTTTTAAATAAATTTATCAAAAAATCCCATAAATTAAAAAATATATATTAACTGTTGAGAAACATGTTCACTTTTCATATGTAATATCATGCGATGAATTGGGTGACATCATTCTCGTGGATCTAGCTCGTTCCATTCATGAGAAAATATACTTTGAGTAATACTTTTGTATTTGAACGCCAATAGTTATTTATCTGCTATAAGAATAACTTATTTCTCCGTCCATAACGCTTGGCGAGATTTTGTCGCCAAATTTGGCGGAATGTCGCCGACTTGGCGACTTTTTTAAATGTGGCGAACCAAATTAACGAAAATCTCGCCAAATGGATAAAAATTACATTAAATCAGTGAAAATGTAATTGACGAAAATTCAATTTCTTGGAAAGAATATAAATAGCTACTATAAGAAAAACCTATTTTTTTAATTGTAAAAATAGTAAATTCATTGCATTATATAAGGAAAGTCATGTGTTGCCCACATCAGATTTTTTGAGAAAAGGATCAAACTCTGGCAAAATATCAATGCACCCTTAGGAAGTTGCAATTGTTAGGTTTGTTATGTAATTCGTTATCACCACGAAAACCCAAATCTTTTTCTCTCAGGAATTACCCTTCTTAAAACCTCAGTCCAGAAAATAATTTAATTTTTGCATTTGCAATTCTTTACAATTCTTAAAGACTTTTGAGATGGTAGCGTTGTAGATATTGCAGTGCATTCCTTGCGTAATCCTTGCATGTGCAGTTTTTCAGTCGTCAAATCCAGTTTGAAACTGATTAGGTTTACCCACTTCTGAGTAACATACATACATAATAGTACACTTTGACTGTAGATTCTGAGAATATTAGCCAGTAGCTTTTAAATACCCCGTCATTGCTCATTTTCCTGTAAAAAAAAATATTTTTTTATATATCTTACATTTTTGCCAAACAGTTTAGATGTTGATTTCTAATTTTAAGATAGCATATTACTTTCCTTATATACAATAATGTATAATGAAAGTATTGTTGCTGAGACCCAGACCATCCGACCTACCAGAAAGGTGTAAGGTAACTGTTGGACGGCAGGGAAAGGCCACCCAATTTAGACCGGAACCCAGTGGGGGAGGCATCCACAGGGACCGTACCCTCCTTCCCCTACCACTAATCTCTCGGAAGGACTTACGGACCCACCTGTTTAACGTGATCGTACTCCGCATGAACACGGCGGCAGTTGTGGCAGCGTGCAAATCCAGCGCACAAACCACCGGGCTACCGCGCCCGAAATGTGCCAACAGCACGCGGTGAAGGAAAATATTGTGACGGAGTCGAAAATGCGAATTCGAGTTTTCAACGGAAGAGCACGTTTCAGGCATCCCTGATCATGAATCGAACATTTTTGAGGTGATGTCTGTGTGTGTGTGTGTGTGCGTGTATCAGTGAGTCTGTGGAGACGATAACGAAGGAATGGACGATTCGAACGAAATTTGGTACAAAAATTGCAATCCGTGAATACTGGAAGCCTATTGTTTTTATACGCAATCGAATGTTCAGAACCCCCCTAAATTTTCGAGTAAAATTTTGAAAAAGTCATCAAAAAATCAAAACCTCTAATAAAGCTATGCAAATAGACATTTCTTATGTAATTCTTCATTAGAAAACGATTAACATAAATTTTAGGACGTTCATTCATGAACCGTTCTCGAGATATTGCACATTTTTCAAAAAAATTATATAAAATATAAAAAATATATTTCCTATTGAGAAACATGTCCACTTTTCATATGTAATATCATGCGATAAATTTGGTGACATCATTCTCGTGGATCTAGCACTTTCCATTCATGAAAAAAGATACTTTGAGTAATACTTTTGTATTTCAACGCCAATAGTCATTTATCTGCTATAAGAATAAATTATTTCTCCGTCCATAACGGTTGGCGAGATTTTGGCGACAAATTTGGCGGAATGTCGCCAACTTTGTCGCCAGCTTTGTAACTTTCTAAATGTTATCAAATCAAAGAAAATCTCGCCAAATGAATAAAAATGACGCTAAATCAATGAAAATAACAACTATTTAACGAAAATTCAATATCTTTGAAAAATATAAGTACCTACTATAAGAATAACTTATTTTGTTTTTACTGTAAAAGTAGTAAATACATTGCATTATATAAGGAAAGTCATCTGCTGCCCACATCAGATTTTTTAGCGAAGTAATGAATGAGATCTGCAGTTATTTTTAATCTAGCTGGAGCAGTACTAAAACCAGATGGCGAAATAATAACGACGTATTGTTGCGAACTTGTAATTTTCCCCCATTGGCGTCTCCCGTCTTGTCTTTCGTCTCTTTCCGTTAACCAATGCGAGGTTCTGGTAATATTTGAGAAGTTCTTTACAAAACGATGGTAGTAGGTACACACACCGAGGAAACTCCTTAGTTGATGAAAATCTTGTGGTCTGCACCATTTTTTTACAGCATTGATTTTGTCTGGATCAATTTTTACACCCTTTTCAAAAATAATATGTCTCAAATATGCGACTTCTTTCTGGAATAGTTTGCATTTTGAAGGATTTAGTTTTAAATTAGCATTCTTCAATTTTTGAAATACCGCCTAAGGTTTTATAGATGCTCGTTAAATGACTGTCTAACGATAATTATGTCGTCTAAATAGACAAGGCAGGATTCACAAGAGAGTCATTTCAGCACAGTCTCCATCAGACGTTCAAAAGTAGCTGGTGCATTGCAAAGTCCAAAAGGCATCAATTTAAACTTCCAGAGGCCTTGCCCTGTGGTAAAAGCTCTCTATAGTAAGGATGAATCTCTACTTGTCAGTAGCCACTCTTAAGATCTAGAATAGAAAACCACTTGCTCCCAGTGAGGGTATCTAAAGTGTCGTCAGTTCTTGGTAGTGGATAGATGTCTTTCTTTGTCACAGAGTTAAGTCTTCTATAATTAACACAGGATCTTGTAGAACCATCTTTCTTTTTCAATAAGACGATTGGTGAGGCTCAAGGACGTGACGATGCTTCGATTACGTCGCTTTCCTGCATGTCTTTTAAAAGCTTATTCACTTCTTTCTTAGCGGGTGGAAGTCTTCGGGGAGCTTGTTTAATCGGGAACTGGTTGCCAGTGTTGATTCTATGCTTAGTTAGTCCGATCCGGCCCATGTCTTTCGAAGCAGTCGAAAAGATTGCACGGAATTCTGAAATGAGGCTTTTACACACGTCGTGTTTTGTACCATTTAGTTCGTCGAGATTGTTTAAGATGGTACTTAGATGTTCGAAACTGCCCCCTCCATGTTTTGGACAACCATGCATTACGCTGGTTACGACAGAGCATGAAGCTAACTACTCCCCTTTATGAATTATTTTGGCCCTGTCGCTGATATTAGTTATTAGGACAGCGACATAGTTTTTTGAAACATCTGCGAGAGCTGTGATCACAGGAATTCCTTTTTCTTTATAGTGCGGAGATGGAGAATCTGTTATTGCAGTTCCACGTATGCTTGAGTCTTCGCGGATTCCTCTCACGAGACACTAGCTAGGCAGAGAAACAACTTCGGCAGTAACTATGTTGCACTCTAGGATATCTCCCGTTTTCGCTTCAAATAAAGTAATCTCTTCGGTGGGTGTCCGTAATTCATTGTTTATGAAGTCTAGGTCAAATCCGTGTTTTCTTAAAAAGTCTTGTTCGAGAATGAAAAGTCCAGTCCGATAATAAATATTTGCAACATAAGAAACATGATGATAAATGCTCGCCCTTGACTGAAATAGTAAATTCCATTTTCCCATGCACATTCGCTGTATCTCCAGTAGCTATGCGCAGAGAGATGGAGGGTGCTGTATAAAGAAGTTCACCGTTAATTCGGAAAACTACTTCACTTTAAACGATGGTCACATTCGCACCCGTGTCTAAAAGCATTTGGCATTCGATGTTGTTTATACGACCCATGACGTAAAGTCCATTATTTCCTCCATGCAACGAATAAATCCAAAATGTCTTTAATGGGGCATTGTCTTTATACGGCAACCTCCGCCCCGCAAGATGGCCGCTGAATAGTTTTCCTGTGGTATTTCTGAAGGTAATGCCATATTATTCTCTTGCGCAGATGACGCTTTTTCCTTGTATGGCCTCTTTTTCCGCAGATCCAGTACACTATTCCTTTGGCAAACGAGCCAGGTGACCACACATGGGAGAGCGATGATGGAAAGAGAATCAGATGGCAGTTGTTACTCCCTCGCTCCAGAGTGTCCAGCGTGCTAAAGGAGATACATGACATCCCCACTGGAAGACATTTTGGCAGCAGCAAGACGCCTGCACAAAGTTCTTGAACGTTTCTTCTAGTGCAATGCGAGATTCGATATTGAGCGCTGGTGCAAAGAATGTACGGAATGCGGCGCTCGGAAGAGACCGAAGAAGAAAACACGTGGGACTCTTCAGTGTTACAACGTCGGAGCTTCTTTCGAAAGAATTGCGCTTGACGTTTTGGGGGCAATACTACGAATATTAGACAATAGCAAATACATCCTAGTAGTAATGGACTACTTCACGAAGTAGCCAGAAGCTTATGCAATCCCTGACCAAGAGTTTACAACCATCAATGAAGTTCTAACTCGGAACTGGATATGTCATTGCAGTGTTCCCTCTCTCATCCATTCTGACCATGGAACGAATTTTAACTTTGGGACCATTCAAACTACTCGGTAGAGACAAAACTCAACTACTCTTCTTCATCCTCAATTGGACGGCATGGTAGAGAGATTCAACAGAACGATTCTTAATCATCTCTCTATATTCATACCCAGAAACCAATAAGACTGGGACCATCGTCTACCTTTGTTCATACTGGCCTGCAAGCGTACTGTCCACGAATCAATCGGCTATTCTGAATCAAAAATGCTGTTTGGCCGGAATTTATGGCTACCACATGACCTAATATTTGGAAGACCATGTGATGCTTCTTCATCGTCTGATGAGTATGTGCAAGATTTGCAGGCACGGTTGGAGGAGGTTCATAGTTTCGCTTGTGAGAGAATCAACATTGCTATCGATAGAATGAAGACTCGGTACAACACCAAAGTTAATGAAGTACGATTCCAGGAAGGCGACAAAGTGTGGCTGTTCAACCCACGGCGACGACCAGGATTTTCGCCAAAACTGCGGCGCAACTAGGAAGGGCTCTACGTCATCAAGTAAAGAATAAACAGTGTCGTTTATCGAATCCAGAAATCGTCTTCAACCAAGCCAAAAGTTGTCCATATGGACCACAGTAGATTGATACTGCCCGGGATGTGCAATTTTAAGAGGATAGTCTTAAGAACGTGTGATTTCCCCCCACTGACATCTCTCGTCTTGTCTTTCATCTCTTTCGCAGACCAAGCAACTCCATCGGTGTGTTTTTTTTTTCTGCGGAAGAGAGTGGTACAAGCATTCCTTCCCATGACGTCCTTCTAGGTTTGCCAATGCGTAATAGGTTGGTTGCCAAAAATTATCGATTTATCGCCAATTTGGCGACTTCCGTAATATTCCAGAAAGACCACGAAAAAACTATTAGTCAATGAAATATTATATAATTCTAGAAGTTTCTATAAAGAGAGCCTATGAAAAGGAATCATCACTTCGCGGAATTTTAGTTTACAAGATACGCGCTACAGTGAACTGTGACTTTTGTCAATGTTTTGAGAATAGTAGTTGCTGTATTGTGAAATTATTTTCCCCAGTATTTTGAGAATAATATCTTTTATTTTTGTGAAATTAATGGACCATTTAAGTGCTTGCTGTCTGATTATATATTGTTCATGTTTACTTTGCGCTTGTAAATTAACGTGTTTAATTATCCAGAAACATGGACTCATTTTTGTATCCTACCTGCACACTCATGATTCCAGAGGATATTTTCGTAACAGTATGTATGTCGGTTTGTAAATCAATCGTAGGCTCTAATTTACCTTAATTTGCAATTACATCAAATGTTGCCACTTGACAGCGTAGAATCAGACTATTTTGTTTCTAACTTTTCATTAACTTTATCTTCTTTTGTTTTTTGATCCACAGACCAGTTATTGTCACAATTGAAATCTTCTGATTGACTAAGGGTAGTGTATGCTCGACATCTGTGAAACATGTATATATTTTAGCAATAAACCATTAATTTTACTCAAGTTTTTTTCAAATTTTTCCTTTTTTCAAAACCAGAATCGTGCTTTGGCTTATATCCATAAAACATTTTAAAAGAGGGTAACCTAAAAATAATAAAGTAGGAATAATTACTACAATAAACCCTTATTCGAATTCTTTTTTTTAATTTTACCCTTAAAATGGTACAGATAAAGTGAAAAACGGAAAAGTTTATAAAAGTAAGAAAATAGCCCGCAAAAAGATGTCCACATGATTGTAGGTTATACATGTTTGCACAATTTACTACCAGTTCTGTTTATTTATAGCTTTATTAGGCATTGCACAAGGAAGGAATTACTAGGGAATTGCACAAATACTGAAGTATACCTCACTTTTTGCAAGTTCAAACAATCGTGACTAACGAAAAAACCAGCACAAACTTCGACACCACCGGACATCTCAGCCTTTTGTTTAACATCGTTGCGTCATCGTTAGTCACGTGGTAATGGGCTACGTCAACCTTAGTCACGTGGTTTAATGGGCTACGTCAACCTTAGTCACGTGGTTCAATGGGCTACGTCATCCTTAGCCACGTGGTTTAATGGTTACGTAGAATTTCCCCGTAATTCAGAGGGCATTTATTCCTGCATTTGCACAGCTCGACGTGAATGTACTTAGGTCATATGAACACTAAAATCCGGCCGATGGAATGGCAGGAATATCCAGCCAAAGAAAGAAACAGAACAACAAAAACAAGAACAGTTCCGACAGTGTTTCTTTTAGGACTTTGGGGCCGAGGGGGATCGAATGAAATTTTAGGGAGGCAAGTTTTCAATTTGTCCCATATAAATATATCTAAATTGCTGTGTGTTACATACATAAAAACTAGGTTAACATAAAATGTCTCCGGGGGGGGAGGGACAAAGAACCCCGCCCTGAGGTATGCTGGAAGAAACACTGGTTCCGATAGAGCACATTGTATATAATAACAATAAATATCTCACATAAACACTGACAAATTCGTAGGCACCGCGATAACATACTCTCCACTAGTGGGTTGTTCAGGAGTGTGGTTGGGATTTTATTCCACTCTTTCTTTAAAAAGTTAATGCAGTCTTAAGGTCTTAAAAAGTTTGAGAAGTAGGTGTCTCCTCTGTGTACACGTCTTCGAAAATCGTCCCAGGCATGCTTTACAGCAGCGGTCTTCAAGCTTTATTTAATTAACTACGGGCCACATTTCAGTCAGTTAGAGGCTCGCTGGCCATATATGCAAAAACGCGTATCCTCGTAAACAAAAAATCGCGGTCAACGTATCCGCGAAAGAACTTTTATGTTTATGTTGTTTAAATGTTCACTCATTGAATCTGAGTATCATCTTTGTAATTTATTTAAACTAGCCGCGCCTTTCATACCGTGCAGCGTTCTTGAGACTCAATTAAAGAATAATGAAATTAATTAATAATCTAAACGAAAGCATTTTATATATAAAATATATTAAAAAAATATTATCGGTAGATATTAAAGATTCGCATCAATATTTCATTTTATATTTCAGCAATATCATGCTGTGTAGGGCGGTAACTGTTATCTAATTAGGACTTAACAAACGACTGTCTAAATATCTACTGTTAAAAATATTGACCCTGCGAGCTATAAATAAAATAAACTGAAATGAAAATTTAGATTCCATGTGGTAGATACGTAATCCACACTGAAAAGTTATTTCAAGTTTTGAAATTTTCCCTGGTCAAGTTTTTACTTGCTGAAATAGTAATTTCGGAATGAAATCATTTAAATTAAAGTTTTACACGCCTCCCATTATGCTGCTCTAAGTCTTCGGACGAGTCGGTTGGTCTGGGCTTTCGACACTCCGCACTTTCCTTCCCGACCGTCCAAACAGTTGCCTTACACCTTTCTGGTAGGTCGGACGGTCTGGGTTTCAACAACAACACTCCGCACTTTCGACACTCCGCACTTTCATATTTACTGAAAATAAACACTATTTTCATTCCTAATGAAAACTCAAAATGAAGATAATGGGCGTGGCCAAAAAGCTGTCGATTCATGTTGGATCGGTTTTTTATGATTAAATATTGTTGATGATGTAAATAATATTTTCTTTAATAATTTAACATATGTATCAGGATTTTCAATTCGTTTAATTTCAAATAGGATTGTATTGGATCCCAAAATATTCAAAACTCTTATAAATTACTAGTATTTGCTCTTCTGTTCAGCTTGGCTTTGAACCAGCATAAGTGACGATAAGGAGCAATAAAAGTTACTGTAAAAAACTATACGAAATATTGATGAGTTAAAGGAAACAAGCCCCTGAATAATTGCGACCTCCAACATTTGAATATTTTGCTTATGGTAAATAACAACCCTAGCTATTTTATAGCCGTCAAATGACATGTAAAAATAAAAATTATTTTCGGAAAATAAACATAGCAGATAAAATTTGTATTTCACATTCAAGTTCCATGATTTTAAACCAATCATTACGATCACAACTGAAAATGAGATTACGTGCGAAATTTTAATCCCCATTTTTAGATTAATTTACTCTTTGCTTTTCTGAATGGAATTGCATAAACCTGGTTCGAGACTTTAAAATTATTTTTAAAGCACAGCTTTTTTTCCCACTGCGTCTGATGATTTTTTTTTATTTGCAAAATGATGTATCAACAAAATGATATATCAACATGATTGGGTAACAAAACTATAGCGGGCATTGTGTTGTGATAAATACCATCAAGGGAAATTAATTGATATGCAAATTATTAAATTAATGCAGCTTACTGCAAATTGTACTTTATCGCCAAGCACAACTTATTTGTATTTTTTCAATTTTTCACATTCTGAATCAAATTTATTCCCTTTTAGAAAAAGAAAAGTTTGTACCTCCCACAGGAACATACAACATGAGTCATTATTCTTCAAAATACGTTCAGTAGTTAAGACTGTAGGTCCGTCAAACACTGAAGAATGAAAGACCGGAACGAAAATCATAAAAAAAAAAATGGAGTTTATTTATTTATTTATTATTCGGGTGCTACCGCACTAATCATTTTTACTTTCTCATATTATGCAATACAGTATGGAGAAAGTATTGTTTTCACGAATATATTCGAATTAGAGATTTTGATGCCAATATATGTTACAGGACCTCCTGAACACGTTTTGACTATTTTTGGATGGATGTCCGTCTGTATGTGTGCCTGTGGTCGATTTCTGGAATTCACTGTAGCTGCCGCAAATATTAATGGATTTTCACAAAACTTTCTATCCGGCTATGTTATTAAAAAATCTAGAACTAGATAGAATTTTTTTTTTTTAATTCGAGAGAAAACTTTGAAATTTTATATTTCTTTAACATAGCAGCATAGAACAGAATTTGACATGTCATACATAAAAGGGTTTATTTATGATTCAATGATCACGGGAATAAGGGGACGGTGGACGTTGAAATATTTTTTTTTATTTATTGACTTAGAAACGTGAAAATTTGTATAAATATTCCTCTTAACATTGCTATATACAATACCATTAAATTTTTTTCAATATTTTTTATAATTTTGTTTGAAATTTATTTTTTTTTAACGAAAATTTGAAAATGCTCCTTGCATGCCATTTGTGTACATTTTTTATTCATTTTAAATGATGATCACTCAAAAACATATTATGGACAAATTTGGGTATTCAATTTTAAATCCCTTAGAAAGTTAATTTTTTAAAAATATTTTTCTGCATTAAAACATAATTTTCATCATTTAATTAAGTTCTTATTCACTTTTAATTACCTTAATAAAGTCCAATTATAAAATGCATACCCAGTTTCATTAAAACGTATGAAAATTGTATATATATTGTATTTCCTCTTAGCATTACTATATACAATACCATTACATTTTTTTTTCAATTTTGTTATAATTTTGTATTTTTTTTAATTTAATTTTTTTAACGAAAATTTAAAAATGCTCCTTGCGTGCCATTTGATCACATTTTTGATTAATTTTACATTGTGATCACTCAAAAACACATTATGAACAAATTTGGGTATTCATTTTTAAATCCCTTAGAAAGTTAATTTTTTAAAAATATTTTTCTGCATTAAAACTTAATTTTCATCATTTAATTAGGTTCTTATTCACTTTTAATTACTTTAATAAAGTCCAATTATAAAATGCATACCCAATTTCATTAAAAAGTGTGAGAGGTGTCTTTTTGCCAAATTTCATGCATCTCAAACAAAAATTAAGACGCATGGGGCATTTTAACAAGAAAGATCAATCATGCTTAAAGCATTGATTATGAAACACTTTCCAACTTCAATGCAATTTTATTTAAACAAGTCTAAAATGCAATACATTCCTCGGTAATATTTTGAAACTTATCACAATACTGCATTAATTTATTATATTTGAAAACTTAAACCTTCATCGAAAAAAATGAACTTCATTCAAATGACGGCATTGAAATATAAATTGCCTGGTTTAAACATCTCTAAAATGTTATACATTCCTCGGTAATAGTTTTAGAATTATCATAATACTACAATAATTTATTATATTTGAAAACTTCATCGAAAACAACTGAAATTAATTCAAATGACGTCATAGAAAAAATAACACGCCTGGATCTCTCTATAAAAACAGGATTTCAATCATAACTTTCTCCCATTCATTTCATTCATCACAATACTATAATAATTTATTTTATTTAAACATTTTGTTTAAGACCATGGAGCTACACAAAATTAAACTCTATGCTTGAAATTCCATCGAAAAAAATCGTCCTTCTCTTTATGAAATCAATTAATATTTCATTCATATCAGCCATGCAGACTCATGGACTAAATTATTTTGTGTTAAAAAAATACAGGAATTCTAATACAACTCATTCTATATATTTTGCTGTTTACATTTTACATAGGTGAAAAATAGGCTTAGTTGTAGAAATAATCAAATTTAGATGAGCATTTAAACTCAAATATATTGTCATTGCGTTGTTTCAGTATGTAGATGCACAGAATTTAAGCAAAAATAAAGTAGTTTTAGGACGGATACAACACTCAATATGAATTAAAAAGAACTTAAAAAAATCACGATTTTGAAACAAGATGGATGCCATATATCATTTTGAAGTGGGTCATGTGATCGTTTCATATCATGGTCACGTGATCGTTTCATATAAGAGGTGTAATTATTATTTTAATTTTTATTTTAAAAACTACTGAATATATTTCGCTGAATTTTTTTTTATATATTTTATGGAACAATTTGAATATTACCTAAAATTTTCGAAGCAATTTGTGAATTTTAAATCCGCTTAAAAAATGTTTGAAAAATTAGGTCACATAGGGCTCAATGTATTTCATTTTTTCGACCCGGGTTCAATCCAAAACTAATTGGGTGATATTATTCATTTATATTCCCATAGGTTCTACAGACCGTCTGAACAACATACTAAAATGTCATTTTGATTAAGTCATTTTTACGGCAGTTATCGTGCTAACGGACTAACGGACAGACAGACAGACAGACAGAATGAACAAAGTCATAAACACTTTTCAACTTTGTTGTAAAGTGTTGTAAAGTGTCAGGTGCAGTGTAAAACATTGCACCTGAGCAGGTGTCAGCGTGTTTCTGTCAGCGATTTCCATGGACGCCAATGCCTGCAAAGGGGGGTCGAACTGTTTGGGATCGGGTATATCAAATACCTGTCTTTTTGGGAGGTTCTTCGTTTGGGATGGACGCTGTTCCACCCGTAAGCAAATGTTAAATGTGTAAAATAATGTTATATATTAAAACTTACTTTAGTCGAATTTTGCTCATTTCAACGTCTACCGTCCCGTTAATAGTTTCAATCATTGTTGTTAAAAATAGTTGCGATGCAATTTTTGTTCGTGACGTCATTATAGCTCTCCTCTAAGAGCAAGTTACCACTTTTCTGAGGTTACCACCCCCGGAAGTATATTGTCAAGTGTGGTATCAATCGAGAAAAAAAAAAAAATTAAGCCGTTTAAAGTGAAGGGTAACAAGCTATAATTGCAATCATTTGGAACCCACGATACCGATTTTTTAAAAATATTCTTGCAAAATTTGAGAAAAATAAAAAAACCACTAAAAATGGATCATGGTATGAGAAAATCGAGTTCAGTCGTACTCCAGTTAATTTATTTTAGTTTCCTTTGAAGCTGAGTTACGTACTCTTGGAAATACGGGTTTGCCAATTATAGTATACAATTGCCAACTACGTATTTGGACTTGGCAGGGCGGAATGCTGCCGTATTCCTAAAATATCATTCGAACAATAAGTGAAACAGAAAAGACAAATGTTCACTTTTGACCTGAAATAGGTGTTATATAAGATGAAGAGAATTTCAATCATAAGATATCAACACATTTCTCAATTATTACTGTCATCCTCAATATATATATATATATATATATATATATATATATATATATATATATATATATATATATATATATATATATATATATATATATATATATATATATATATATATATATATATATATATATATATATATATATATATATATGTATATATATATATATATATATATATGTATATATATATGTATATATATATATATGTATATATATATATATATATGTATATATATATATATATGTATATATATATATATATATATATATATATATGTATATATATATATATATATGTATATATATATATATATATGTATATATATATATATATGTATATATATATATATATGTATATATATATATATATATGTATATATATATATATGTATATATATATATATGTATATATATATATGTATATATATATATATATATATATATATATATATATATATATATATATATATATATAATTAAAAACGCATGGTAAAATAATAGGATTTCAAACTTTTGATTTTAAAGATCTATTTAATAATATTAAGATCACTGATCTATATGATGTCATTTTAGCTTTATATAATGCTTATATTACTAAACATTCTAATCTTACAAAATTTACCAATTTTCCTAAGCTTCTCCATTTTGTTCTTTTCAATAATTATATCTTTCAAGGTAATAAATTATACTTACAAGTCTCAGGTGTTCCACAAGGTGGCTGTAGTAGCAGTATGTTAGCTAATTTATACCTATATCATTATGAAAAATTCTTTACTTCAACTGATTATAAAATTTATAGATATGTAGATGATCTGATTTGTCTTGTATTTACTGATAACTATGTCATAGATATAGATTTCTATCCGGATAATTTGGAATTAATACCTAATGAAACTTCTATTAGTAATAATGTTTATTATTTGGATTTAAATCTAATTATAGAACCTGCTCATGGGATAGTTACTAAATTATATGATAAAAAAGATTTTTTTAAATTTAATATTAATAAATTATTACCTTTTAATTCCTGCAACTCGATTCAATTGTTTAGAAATATTATACTTAATCAACTTTTTAGAATTTATAGATTATCAGATAAAAAATTTCATGCTTTGCACATTAATAACCTCAAAATTACCAGTAAAATGTATCAATATCCTGCATATTTAGTCAATAGTATAGTTAATAAGTTTCGATTAGCCTAAAATTCTCATATTCTCCCCTTATTATCTTATTTTAGCCGTACTTCTTCATTCTCCTGCAATTATATTTTCATCTTTTTATCTCGAAGCTTTAACAGTTGAATAACTCATTTTATTGCTTTTGCGCAGTACTGTTTTTATTACTCTCTTTGGCAACAGCAAATCACATCTTTTCATTTTGGCATATGGCAACGATGATCCAGTCATATTTTTCTCGTCATGGTTGCGCTGAAGAGGTGCGTTTTGAGGTATTTGTTTCCTTTATTGTTCCAATCTTTATGCTTGTCGTCCATATAACACAAGTTTATAGATAAAATCTATCTTGTGTTTCAGAAACAAGCATTTTTGTGTTCATTTCGAAAAGATATATGGACCCGATGAGAATTTTTTTGAAATGAACTTTTCGTAAGCCTAATCTCGTAAGCCTAAATCTCCTCCATGTGCAAGCTTTTTTGCTTGATTTTTTTGTTTTCTTATTTGCATTCCTCATTTTTGAAATTTGTTGATTGTCTTTGTCCTTATGACTTGCATTATGCTTTATTATTTCCTCTTTTTGTCTTAATTTCTTTGTATTTGTAGAAAATTTTGGAATAGTGTATTATGAGTTACTACATACATTCTAACTTTGGATTTAATAATTTATTTTTATATATATGTATATATATATATATATATTATATTACATATATATATATATATATATATATATATATATAATATATATATATATATTATATTATATAATAATAGAAGTTTGAAAATCCAATGAATGAAAAGTAAGAAGATGTAACACGATAAACCTAACTTTTTAAAACACCCACAGAATAAAATATAATACAGCAAATCATCAATCAAATGGATAAAAAATACAAAACACAAGCTAAACAGTATGGAATTGGACAAATTACAATACAAATAATATACTAAAAATATAATAAATGCAATAACATAGGCAGTAAAAAACCGATAAAAAATTAGGAGAATACGTGCAACAAGATTCCTCTAATAACATTGGACGAAAGTGAATTCAAAAATAGAAAAATCAAATATAGAAATAACTAATTCTATTACTAAATTTAGCGCAAATGCAGCATAAATTTGAATAGATTGCAAAAAAAATTTATAGATACTAAAGCTTACTAAAATATGAAGGATACTATGCAAATATTATTAAAGAATTTAAAGTTATTAAGTAAATGGATTGAAAATGCAAAATACATTTAATTTATTGCGCAAATGCAGCTCATAAATAAAATGATTTCAATAATAATAGAAGTTTGAAAATCCAATGAATGAAATATATATATATATATACAGGGTGTCCAGTGAAATAGGTGCCCCAATGGCTATTTCCTCAACCGTTTGTCACAGAGATATACTTCCAATTGCAAAAATGTTTTAAATTTTAAAATCCATTATCTTAGAAACAGTTTAAATCAATAAACACATTTCTGAAAGAAATACGAAATATAAATTTTTATACGGTCCCCGGTCCTGGAAAATCATCCTCATATAATTTCATGCAAAATAAAAAAAATATATTCCTTTTACGACCAAAATTCACCGAGTTGTAAAGCATTAAACTTTATGACTTAAGTCGCTTTTCCACGCATAAAAATGTCCCGTTTCAGGTAACCAGCCAATCAGGGACTGTAATGACCATTTCTCAGCACAAAAAGTGCTCCAACTTATATATTAGCAACTTAACAGCTATAAGTCGGTCAATTTTGATCGTAAAAGTGATGATTTTTTTTTTTATTTTGCATAAAATTGTATGAGGATAATTTTCCTAAATATAATTGGTAGGACCGAGGGACTGTATAAAAATTTATATTTCGTATTTCTTTCAGAAATGCATTTATTGATTCAAACTGTTTAAGATAATAGATTTTAAAATTTAAAACATTTTTGCAATTGAAAGTGTATCTCTGTGACTAACGGTTGAGGAAATAGTCACTGGGAAATTGCCATATATTTTAAATATAAGGCAATAAAAAAAACATGTTGGCCAAAAGTGAGCTTTTACATATGCTAGAACTGAAACAGAGCAGTTACATCACCGTCTTTCGACATTATTTGTGGTTATTGCTATTCATCAGAAATGGTAATTCTAAAAGATTTTCAGTACAAAATTTTAGGCACTCTCTTCAAATTAGAACGTATTTTACTACCCTTTTTGTTTGGAACTAAACTTGGTATGTTAAAGTAGATAAAAGACTGATTGCACCTTAAAATGTGCATTATAAAATGCAAAGAACACCAAAAGAACGCCTTCCTCAGTTTTAACAATTCTTTCAAGTCAAATACCTACGGATGAGATAGCCCAGTGGTTAGTACGTGGGGATTGCACTCGAACGACCCGAGTTCGATACCTGACTCTGCCCAAACTGTCCCTGTGTACGGGCACGTTCAATATCTGGGTCTGAAAATCCTTTCGAGAGGTTGGTGGTAGGGAAAAGAGGGTACGGCACCTGTGTATGTCGTCCCCACTGATCTCCGATCTAAATTGGGTGGCACTGTCCAAACAGATACCTTACACTTTCAAGTAGGTAGAATAGCCTGGGTCGAAAGATGGACCCCCTTTTCTAAAAGATTCAACAAGTTAAGTCAGGGAGGTTTTACGATATGATGAAAAGGTTCTCAGACAGTTTCCTGAGCATTTAATAATTATACAAAAAAATCTGAGGTGGGCAACATATGACTTTCTTTATATAATGCAATGAATTTACTTCTTTCACAGTGAAAAAATGATCTATAAGATTTTAAAGAACCTTGCCTTGAATAGAACCCTGGATCTACGAACTGGCTAGGCGACGCTTTACCGTTGAGATACGGGAGACAAGCTCTTATTCTCGAAAGGGTCTATAAGATCCATGACACACTGTATTTAACATTGAATTGTGCATTTGAGGCTTTTCCGGATGACAACATGCAAAAGTATTTCGTAACCAATACTTATATTTCACGCAACGCTAAAGTAATAATTATCAGTATTTATTTCATCCTCAATAACCAATATAGTCCATATACTATTAAAATGTGTAAATAATAAATTCATTAATTAGGCATAAATTTCATTAAATGAGTGCTATTTTTACAATTTTGATGTTCGTCAATTTGGGGCTAAATATTGATGTTGGTGATATGGCATTAGATTATTCGCCAAGTTCCTAAAAGTTTCGTCCAAGTGTTGCAGACAAATGCGGAGAAAAGCTTTCTTATAAGAATATACTGGAAAATATGCCCGTCATATGACGGAATTAAAAATTTGCAAATTATTACCTCCCATTTAACATCATTTTCATCAATTTGGCGATATTTATATCCATTTTGCGACACTTTCATTAATTTTGCAATATTAAAAAAACTCGCAAACTTTGCGACCATCCGCTAAAGATATTCAACTTTCATCAATTAGTCGTCATTTTCACTGATTTAGTCAATTTGGAGACATTTTTATTAATTTGGCAACATTTAAAAATGTCGCCAAGTTGGCGACATTCCGTCAAATTCATCACCAAAATAATCCAAGCGTTATGGACAGAGAAATAAAGTTATTCTTATAGATGATAATTTACTATTGGCGTCAAAATACAAAACTATTATCCAAAGTACCTTTTCTCATGAATGGAACGAGCTAGATCCACGAGTATGATATCAACAAATTTATCGCATTATAATACATATAAAAAGTAAACATATTTCACAATAGTTATTTTTTTTCTTCTGATTTTCTGATAAATTTATTTGAAAAATGGGCAATGTCTTAAGAATGGTTCATGCAAACTTTCCAAAGTTCATGCCAATAGTTTTCTAATGAAAAATTACACAAGAAATGACAATTTGCGTAACTTCCTTAAAAATATTAAATTTTTGATAATTGTTTTCAAAATTTCAATCGACAATTTTGGGGGGGTTCTGAACATTCGATTGCGTTTAAAAACAATAGACTTCCAGTATTCACGGATTGAGATTTTTGTACCAAATTTCGTTCAAATCGCTCCGTTCGTTCGTGAGATATCGTCTCCACATACTCACTGACACACACACATACATTATCTCAAAAAGGTTCGATTCGTGTTCAGAGATGCTTGAAACGTTCTTTCCCGTCGAAAACTCGAATTTGAATTTTCGACTCCGTCAGCGATACTCTCCTTAGGGGCGCGGCGTGGGAATCGCACTCTGTAGGCCCGGGTTCGATTTCCGCCACTGACAAAACTGCCGCAGTGTTCACGCGGAGTACGATCACGTTAAACATGTGGGTCCGTAAGTCCTTCCGAGAGGTTGGTGGTAGGGGAAGGAGCGTACGGTCCCTGTGGATGCCTCCCCCACTAGGTTCAGGTTTAAATTGGGTGGCACTTCCCGGCCGTCCAAACAGTTACCTTACACCTTTCTGGTAGGTCGAACGGTTTGGATCTCAACAACAACAATACTTTCCTTATGTATTATACAATTATATAAGGAAAGTAATATGTACACCAACGACTTTTGAATAAATTGGCATATTAGAGAGCTCGAATGAAAGGAACATTTATAAGATTAGAATATTGAACAGCGAGAGTTTGATTACGGTGTTAAGACTAGAATTTGCGGGAGAATAATGAGTTAGAATTATATTTAAGATGAGCATTTAGCTTGAAAGTAGAATTTTTTTACTTTCCTTATATACATAGTATAATGTATAAGGAAAGTATTGTGACGGGGTCGAAAATTCGAATTCGACGGAAGAACACGTTAAAAGCATCCCTAAACACGAATCAAGTGTTTCTGAAGTGATGCCTGTATGTGTGTGTCAGTGAGCCTATGGAGACGATATCTCACGAACGAAGCGATTCGAACGAAATTTGGTACAGCAATTGCAAACCGTGAATACTGGAAGTCTATTGTTTTTAAACGCAATCGAATGTTCAGAACCCTCCCCCCCCCCCTTCCAGATTTTCGAGTGAAATTTTGAAAAAATCATCAAAAAATTAAGACCTTTCACAAAGTTACGCAAATCACCATTAATACTTATAATTTTTCACCATCACTTATAATTTTTCTACTGAAAATTTTTAAGTAATTTTTCAGTAGAAAACGATTGACAAACTTTAGAACGCTTGCATGAACCGTTCTTAAGATATTGCACATTTTTCAAATAAATTTATCAAAAATCAGAAAAAATAAAATAAAAATATTAACTATTGCGAAATATGTTCACTTTTCATATGTAGTATCATGCGATAAATTTGGTAACATCATTCTCGTGGATCTAGCTCGTTCCAATCATGAGAAATGTGACTTTGGGTAATACTTTTGTATTTGACGCCAATAGTCATTTATCTGCTATAAGAATAACTTATTTCTCCGTCCATAAAGCTTTTGGCGACGAATTTGGAGGAATGTTGCAAAGTCTCCAAATTGATAAAAAAAAAATGACGCTAAATCAATGAAAATTATGACTAATTGACGAAAATTCAATATCTTGGAAAGAATATAAGAATCAACTATAAGAATAATCTATTTTTCCTTCCGTGTCGTTTGGCCAAATGTTAGTAACGAATTTGTCGGAAAATCTTCAACTTGCTGACTTTTTAAATGTTGCCAAATTGACGAAAATGTCACCCAATTGAGAAAATTTCGCCAAATTGATAAAACCGACGCTAAATCCGAATAATGTATGTAAGTTCAATATCTTGGAAAGAACAGTCTAGTGCCTGGCCATTGGGGAAATAAAAAAAACATAAAGAGTAGACTATAAGAAAAACTCATTTCTCCGTCCCACTGTAGCGCTTGGCGAGAAATTTAGAGGGACATCGCCAACTTGGCAACTATAGTAAATGTTGCCAAAGTAGCAAAAATGGCGCCAAATGCGAAGCAATGTTTCGCAAATTCTAATTTTTTGTTTACTGTAAAAGGAGTCAATTTATTGCATTATATGCTGAAAGCCATGTGTTGTCCACATCAGATATTTTAATAACGGACGATTTTTACAGACGTGGTTTAAATTTCTGCATCCTGCATTTATTCTTAATCACTTTTAAAATCTATCCTAGAAATCGTGAGTTTGATAATGTGCATATGTATTTTCCCTAAAGGTACTAGAGGAGTATCCAGAGGCTCAGAAGTTGCTCATTGAAAGAGGCAAGCAGATACTCATTAAAGACGGCTTACTGGACGAAGAAGCCATTAAAGTCTCGGAAAAGGAGCAGGAATCTTTGAAAACTAAAGTAGACAGATTGGAGAATTGCATAGAAGTTTTGCAGACCAGACTGTCGAGGCTACTCGCAGAATTTATAGCTTCGCAGAGCACTCTCAAACAAAGAATACATAAACTTGAAAAGCGAGACTTGTTATTGGACGACCCGGAACCTTCAGGTGTACAAAAAGATAAAGAAGAATATTTTTAGAATAAAGACTACTTTCAGGTGTACAGGAAGAATATTTGTCACTATAAACAATAAATGATTCTTGTATTTTTAAAACTTTAAATAGAATAAAGAATCTTAATTGAGAGCTTTACTTGGCCTTCTTATTCATTGTTCTAATTATTCAGTTGAGTGAAAATGATTGACTAGGAGATGAATTACATAGCCCGAATTACTGAAGGAAGAAACTTTATACACATGTGACATCCCTAATAAGTAATGAAAAAGAACTAAAATCTTAGAATTTTATTCAAAAACTTTATAAATCGCAGATTTTCTGTTGTTTGTTTGTTTTAACATTCCTTTAGCTACTGGGGGTCTCCACCCCTGTCCGTAGCATATCCTTTTTGGATCTTGCGCCATAAAATCTCAATCAACAAACCACCCCTACTCGCTTCGCATGCTCTGTCGTGCCGCCTGTTACGCAAGCTTAATACGACTGTTGGGCATCCGATGGCACTCACTAACTCCGAAGTTCGCTTTGCAAGCTCGTTCAACTCGGTTTGCGTTCTCGACCGCCTTCGTGTTCCCATCGGCTCTACCAATTAAATTTTTACCCATACTGTAGAAAATTTTTCACTTCAGAAGTGCATAAAAAATAGAACAACTCACAAACTAAATTAAAATTAAAGAAAAGGGCTCAGTCTTGCAAAAATTCAACTTTGTAGGTACATGCCTGAAAATATCGTGGTTCTGTTGCTGCTAGTCTGTCCAGTAAGCGAATTCGTAGATCAAATATTCTTACTTTGGCATTAATTCCTCTTAAACTAAAGTTTAAATCGAAAAGCGGTTTACTTCAGAGTGTTGTGTTCCCCTAACATTCCTCTACAAATGTACATAATTTTATATTTTTGTATGCTATAGTTTTTGCAGCACAAGACTGAGAAACTCGAGAGACACGAAATTTGTCGAACAGCGGCGGCGTTAGCTACTTTTTTTAATATAAAGAGATAACTGAAGAACAGCTAGACATACAAAATTCGTTTCTATACCATCCTGTGGTGAAAAAATTATCCTAAATTTCCTTAATTAAATCTATTGGTGTATAGTCAACCGTTCTTGAAATACTTAGTTACAGTAGACGATTTTTTTCATTGCATGTATTTTACCAATGAATTTATTTATAATTTTTCGATTTCGTTGAGGTAACTAAGGTAAGTTACGAATACCGAAATATTCTATTAGGTATCAGAATGCATCTTATAAAATTGATTAAGTGCACTTAAAATGTATGGCAATGTGTCAGTTATTCCTGATAAATTTAATGCCTTTAAGTAGCTTGCTGTATTCAAGTACTATTTTCATGTATAACAAAATCCTAACTATGGTACAAATTACTAAAATATATCACATCATCAAAATTTGCTTACGATAATGGTCTGTCTTAATTAAAACAT
The DNA here is from genome assembly GCA_951213105.1 of Amaurobius ferox. Classification (NCBI taxonomy): domain Eukaryota; kingdom Metazoa; phylum Arthropoda; class Arachnida; order Araneae; family Amaurobiidae; genus Amaurobius; species Amaurobius ferox. Next base: position 75,516,174 of record OX578153.1, read on the forward strand.
TTCTTAAATTGAAATCAAGAGACTACAATCGATTAAATTAAAGTATTTCTTAAACAAAACATTTTTTAATTTAAGCATTTCTTCAATTGGGACTACAACCAATCATTTAAAAGATTTTTAGTCGTTCAATCTTTTTGAAAAACCTTGGATAAATTCTAAATAAAGAAAAATGTTGTTAAATTATTAAATGACTTTTGTTTTAATTATACAGAATAATCAATTAAAATATCTCTCTTTTGGATATATATCAGTTGAAACTAAATCACACTTGTAGGAATGCCCTTCAAAATATGCAAAATATTCAATACCGATTTCCTTGAAAAATAGTGGTTTTAAATATTCCCTCCATAAATCGAGTGCTGCAACTGGTGAAAATGAGTAAAATTTGCATATTACTTGCAATTTATGAATATATAAACCTACAGTATTATTAACTGTTAATGTTTTTTTACTAGGCGGAAAAGTATATGGTCTTTCACAGTTGAAAATGCTCTGTATGAGAATATATTCCAGACATTTTCAGCATGTTTTACATTACAACCTTTAACATCATATTTCCCCTACTGGTGATTTATTGAACTATTTTATTCATAAAAGAACTTCTGCATGTCTTGAAATGTCACCATACCAAGTTTAGATCCAAAGTACCCTTGAAACAGATACTGCATACTATTATTGAATACTGCATTATAAATTAATTTGCAAATAATTACTTTTATTATTTTTAGCTCGCCAATTTCTGCAATCACAAGCACTGAGAGGTTTCTAGTACAGCACCCTATTAACACCTCAATGAAAATATGTAAATCTATTTGCACAAAGTGTTTATCACTTATTTAAGAACAGTAGAATCTTTTTTTTTTTTTTAATCAAATGGTCAGGCACTTGACTTTCATCATTCGCCTATACATTGGCCAGAAACGTGAACCATTTAGCCATCTTAGGACGTTGCCCCAGAGGGGGACGGAACACACTGCACCCAACAACACAACATCCATGCCTTACGTGGGACTCGAACCCACAATGCGACGGTTGAACGATCGCTTGGAAACGTTCACCTTGACCGCTCGACCAGAGTCAGCGAGCAGTAGAATCTAAAAACAGTGCATTTATTGCAAAATCAATAGTACCAACATACTTTTAGACAAAATTACACAGGGTGACCGGTAATGTAAATAAGCTTAGTTTTGAACGATGGTAGCAAGAGCTATAGAAGTGAATTATTAGTGCAGCAAAGCGAACATGCACTACCAGATGAGATTGATAGCTGAGCTGCTAGAGACAAAATTTGGAAATTAGCACTCCTATCCCTAAAAGTACAAGATACAAGAAAAAAAAAATAGTAGTGCATGGCCACTTTACTATACCGATAACTCACTTCCATAGCTCTAGCTACTCAATTCAAAATTAATTTGCCCTACAACAGTGGTGTCACCCCAAGAACCCATAAAATCCATTGAGTTTTAAAGAAATGATATTTAGAGAAATGGAAAATAAAATATTTGGTTACAAGCCACAACCCCAGAATATTTTTTAACGATGCTACTGCCTACTTACAACTTTGCCTGCCACCCTGTATATTGCACTCTCTTTGGCATTATCTTAATGATCTAGTACAAATTTGAAAATATATTAATCCATTCTTCCTTCAAAACAGTGGTAAGACAAAACACAGACATTGAACATGCTGTTCTGGCCTTTGCAATTGATTTGATATTCATGTTTATTTCAAAATGCCTCCATTGGATTAGAATCAGGAGTTTTAAGCACACCACTTTAATTTGTGCATAATCCAATATTTCTGTAATTGCATGCACCGAGAGGTTGATAGTGTGACGTCACTGTATATCACCTCACTGGAAATTCATAAACTCAACACTATTTATCACATAATATTTGTACCTTAAAGTATGACTTCTAAAGAGCAAGTATGTAGCTTTAAAGCAATGCTAGCACACATTCCCTGTCAAAATATTCCATTTCAGTTAAAAATGAAGGTTGTCAGGATACTTTTTTCTACATTTCTACATAGTGTATATCCAAATACTATAAACAATCTGTAGGGAAAAGATGAACATGAACCTCAGGCTGAACACAGGAATTCAAAACAAATGACGAAAATAACAATTTATTTGTCATACTGATTACAGTTAGTAGATTCTTCACAAATTGTCAACAAAAATAAAATTAGTAACATTGAATAAAATAAAATACACACACATGCCATTTCTATTTTTATTTTATATTAAAAATTGTAAAAATGGGTCAAAAATAGAGAAGCGATATTTGTACAAAACCCAAAAATTTGGTAGTACAAATTGGCTTATTTAGTACTAGATGCTAAACAAAAGTAGGTTTGTAACCTACTTATCAAATAAATATTCTATATATTATACATATTATAGTACATAATATATTATCACAAAAATATCAAAAATAGTTTCTAAAACATTTAGAGATATAAACTAAATTATTACTATATTTTTTAGAATAAAAAAAAATTATTTATAACAGGTTAGTATAAAAAACAAAATTGTAAAATTTAAAAATAATATGACATTTCAATATGACTAAAAACAGTAATTATATTATAAGTGTGACTAGAGTGACTAATATAAGTGTGACTAGAGAAAAAAATAACAAAAACATGTATTTTGCAAATTAGAACTAGAAAAAAGAACGGCTTAAAGTCTATTTGCTTGGAATTGAAAATCAAGTTTAGATATTTCGAGTTTAGATATACCGTATAAAGTTCAAATAAAACTTCACCATATGAGTTAAAAAGCTAAATTATATAACCATTTGTATATATGTATAATCCCCATTATTCGTTTATAGATTTTAAAACAGCTTATGACTCAGTAAACAGGAAATTACTTCTGGAATCAATGAGAGAATTTAACATACCTGAAAAGCTGATCAAGCTGGTCGCTATAACTCTAACAGAAACTAGGCTAAGTGTTAAAATCCAGAACAACCTGTCAGAACCAATTGTTTTTTCGAATGGCCTCAGACAGGGAGATGCACTGGCTTGCCTTCTCTGTAATCTTACCCTTCAAAAGATTGTAAGATATTTTAATATTAAGACTAGACTAGAGGAACAATTACATCTGTGCAGATCTTCGCATTTGCTGATGACATTGTTATTGTCGCACGAACCCGGGAAGCACTTAGACAGGCCTTCCTCTCTTTGGAAGCTGAGGCAAGTAAGATGCATCTTGCCATTAATCAGAATAAAACTAAATATATGCCATGCACCAATTTTAATAATCCTTATCTTGAAATAGGAGAGTACAGGTTTGAAGCTGTTAACAGTTTCAAATATTTAGGCTCTGAAATGAACACATTAAATAATATAACCCCAGAGGTCCGTAACAGAGTTACTACTGCTAATAGATGGTTTTTTGGACTACAAAAACATTTGAAATCTAATTTTATCAGCAGAAAAACTAAAATGCTTATTTATAAAAGTTTGATTAGACCTGTTCTCACTTACGCTGCTGAGACATGGATAATGACCGAGAAGGACAAAGAAACTCTCGCTATATTTGAAAGAAAAATCTTGAGAAGCATATTTGGAGGAATAAAGTGTGATAATTATTGGAGAAGAAGAACTAAAATGGAGGTTTACAAGTTATTTAAAGAACCAGATATTATTAAATTTATAGTAATACAGAGGATTAAATGGGCAGGACACTTAATGAGATTGGATGACAGTCGAGCCACAAAAAAGATTTTCTTGGCTAGACCAATTGGTACCCGAAAAAGAGGGAGACCAAATCTTAGGTGGTGTGACTGCCTGGAAAAAGATCAGAGAATTATTAAGGTGATTAATTGGAAAACCTTGGCCAAGAACAGGACGGCATGGAATGGAATTCTAAGGAAGGTCAGGGCCCACCCGGGGCTGTCGCACCAGTGAAGAAGAAGATATTTGTATAATCAAAGAAAAATATCGAAACATTTTATAGTCAGCTATTTTACATTGTGATTTAGCTTTGATGCTTGCTACGCTGTACAGAGCATGATGTTCGGTGCTTTATATTAGCTTAATTATTCTGTAAAAAATTATGAAAATTATTAACTTAAGTCAAGTTTGCATGTTTAAATATATTAAAAGTAGATTTTCATAACATCTAATTTTAAAATTAAAAAATTGACATAGTATACTTTAAAATGTGTATAACTTTTTTACACACTACAAATCTCAGGGGAAAAAAATTATTTATAAATCTGATCCAAATTTGATTCATAAATTTCCAAAAGATGCTTTGTCCAAAATTTTAAATGTTCTACCAGCTGAAAAAGACTTATTACCTAATGCATATGATTACTAAAATAAATTAAAAATATGTCATTGCAGAGAATGTAATTTTGAATAAAATGCTTGTTTATGAATTTTTAAAATATACATACACAAATTAAAGCAAAATTTAGTATATTGAAGCATGTGTTCAATGTATATAGAAAGTACAAATTCTTATTCTCCTACTATATCTCATGAGTTTTCTTTCATGGCTTATTTTCAGGACATTATAGACATTCCTGAGGAGAAAATTATAATACAATTTCTTGCAAATGCAACAATAAGATATTCAGGTTGGCCTTGTCTTGTTTCATAGGTGAACGTAAACATCTCCGTTTAATAATAAACTAAACTTCAAATACCGTGGACATGTCATCATTTTTTGAAAATAATTAATTCAATTAAGCTTTATAAAGCAATGAGAAATGGAGCAAATCAGTTGAGCCGTGTTAAAGTTATAAGCATTCATGACAGATGAACAAAAGCATGTTTAAATTCTTATATTTCTACAAATGTATGTAAAGGATACTACCTGGAATCAATCTCTTCATGTTCATCTAATTTCATCAAAATTTATCATGCTATTCAAGAAATATTATACTTATAAATGTCTTTTAAAATTTTGTTTTTTATATATTAGATCAAAAACGAAAAATTAAATAATTTCCAGTATAAATTTTCTTATGTTGAAAATTGCAACTATAAAACCATTTAAATTTGAATATTTTAGTTCTTTTTGTTTTTTTTTTCACAATTTTACCTTGTTTTTTTCCTAATGTGATAATATACTCACAATACTGTGTACGGTGTAAAGACTACAAATCTTATGATTAAAGAAGCTCACAAATATCAGAGTTTTTAAAACATTAGAAAACAAGTGCAAGGGAGGGGGGGGGGGGGGCGATAAAGAAATATAGAAAATTGTTAAGAGTAACTACCAAATTCAAAATTGAAAATTTAATCTTCACTATTCTAGGAAGAATTTAATTTCACTATTCTCTCACATTCTGTTGCAGACAAGCAGTATAGCAATTAAATATCAAAAGTAGAAAGAAAAGAAATTTTAAAATAAATTTGCTTTTGCGAAGTTACTTGAATAAATGAGACTAAAATCAAAACATATCACATTACAATAATGTATCTTCTAATTATAAAATTGAAAGGAAGTACAATTTTGGATACCTCACTGACAACAACTCTAATATGTTAGTTTTGTCAAAGAAATAATCTTCAATGATCCAAAGTATCAATTCACACAAATAATGTTGAAATTAAAACATTTGATTGAACTAAAATACTATATAGATAAATATATCAATAATTTAACACCATTAAATACACATTATTGCACCATTTATAACAGAATTTAAAATAATGTAACATAACTTAAAACTAAACATGGATAAAATAATTTTTATATTCAGTAAAATTTTGTTTTAGTGGTTTACAACTCGTCTGTAAACAGATCAAGATGCAAGCATATCACATAACAGGTTGCAAATCAAATTTGCCTTAGAAGTGACTTAACTACATTGGTTTTAGCCATTGTGAATATTTGTCCCTACAAACTTGTATTAAAATAGTCTAGAGCATAAAGGACTGTCCATTTAAAACAAGGTTTTAAAACATCTAGTTGTAACAAAATAAATGTAACACAAAAATGCTAAAATATCTAGAATGCATTTTTTTATGAAAGTTGAAAACCACTTTTTGTGGAATTCTTCATGCTTTGTATTAAAATAAAAAATGTAATTTTCATATTAGTATCAGAATCACACAATTTTTGGACAGATTATCATTATTAATGAAATATGCCTGTATCACATTCGAAGAATATAACTATAAGATTGAGAAAGTTGAAATTTAATATTATTAATCTCAGTCCATTTATCACATCTGGTTTTCTCACATAAACTGTCGCACCACTTAGTCCACAACAAATGTGATATTATGAAAGTAACTTTGTCTTCTTTAGAATCAAAATGATAAAAAAATTACTCAAAATCTAATAATTTAAAATCCAAATCACTCCAACTTGGACTTGTTCAAAAAGTAATTTATCTATTTAAGCAAAATAAACAGTAATGAGAAATATCTCCCAAAACCAGGATAAATATATGCTGTGCATTTTTTTTTATACTTTGTACTTTTCATATAAAAACAGTGTCACCGGGATAAACTATAATATCACAGGAAATTTAAAAACAAATATATTGATTATTCAATGATTAAAACAACTTTATATATATATATATATATATATATATATATATATATATATATATATATATATATCATAATTAAAGTGTTCCTATTCAACACTATCTCTAGAGAAACATTTAGCAGTCCAAAGTCTATAAATGCAACCAAAATTGATATTGTAACACTTTGAGACATGTAGAAGTAATTTTCTGAAAGTAATAGTTTAATAAATTATCAGAAGGGGAGATTTTGGCACTGAAGGTAGCAAAATGTGCTGAAAATGAGTGATCCCAAAATGTGTAATTCTGGGGTTACATGAACTAAAACTCTAAACCTACAATAGGATCAGTAAATTTTATTGATTTTCTGAGTTAATTTTTCCAGTACATCATAATTGTCATACTTTTAACTGAACATATTTCAAGCATGAATTTTTCCCTAAGTGGAAGTCATGCTTTTCCAACAAGCAAAAATAGCATAAAAAATCACTAGTGAGTTTATATATTCATGAATTGCCCCATAAAAGTTATGATATATGTAAATTTTACTCAATTTTACTAGTAACAGTGCAAAATTGACTACTCTGAGAATGCTTAAGCCAATACTTTTTCAAGTAAATTACTTTTACATGTTTAAGAGTATTCCTATTAAATTTGATTGATTTTAGACTGATAGATATACCAGAAGACTTTGAACAGGCATACTTCTAACAGGGTTCCCACTCTTTTTTCATTACAAAATTTTTTTCAAGGACCTAAAAATTTTTTCAACAATCACTTTCAGAGCTAATTTTTAGATTTTAAAATTTGGTTTTTTGATATTCAAAGACAATATAGCAAAGGCACATACTGAAGTATTGTACAAATTCACATAAAATGCTGAATTGTCAGACGAAATGACTGATAAAAGAAGATTTTGAGTCATATCATGAGAATGTGGGATAAAAAAAAAATGAAGGATTTTCACAGACCTTATTTAAAATTCAAGCACTTTTTAGGATCTTGAAAACTAAAATAAAAATCAAGTACTTTTCAAGGATTTTCAAGAACCATGGGAACCCTGTTCAATTGTGAATTATGACGTCTAATTCTCTAGATTGCCGAATAAGTCAGTAGGCAGGGCATGACGCCAGCCTAGCCTCATCTTTTTTGACAATTCCTTTACAGTATTATTATACAGACCATCATACCACACATTATTAGCTTCATAAGGGTCATATTTATGATCATACAGCTCAGCCGCAACGGTCTCATTCCAATCTGGTTTACAGAGACTATTATTGAATGAAACCCATTCTGTATACCGGAACCTATTAGTTCTTATGGAATATCCCATAAATGTAATATCTTTCAACTTCGGTTGGTCGCTATTTTCAAGAATCTCTCTGGAAGGGCGGGGATACTGGCTAAAAGCAGCCGTTTTCCAAGAAAACTCATTTGACGGTTCACTCACATGATGCTTGATGACAGAATAGAAACTAATGCCTTCAGAGCAAAAATTCGATAAGAATAACCTGCACAGCGGTGGTATGGAAATATTGGCTATCTCAGCAATAGAAGGAAAGATGTCAACCAGTTCCACTAAATCCTCACTGACATATGCAGGAAGGGGCTCTGCGTATGTGACATTTGTGGATTCACTGAAGGATTCATTTCTTAGCACAAGGTCTAGCACTGATGTACGTTTGAAGGGTTTCCTCTTCTTTTCAGTCAGACCCGGGACATGAACAATTAGGGGAACTTTAACGGCAACTTCATAGTTACTGTACTTTGACCACTCCTGGTGTTCTCCCAGTGACCACCCTGAAATGAAATTGAATTTTGAGAAAAGTAATGAGAAAATAAGAAAGATTAATCATGCATAAAGCATTGATTATGAAACACTTCCCGACTGAAATGCAATTTTATTTAAACAACTCTAAAATGTGATACATTCGGCACTGATATTTTTTAAATTATCACAGTACTACAGTAATTTATTATACTAGAAAACTTAAAACTTCATCGAAAAAGTTCACGATGAGGATAACTGCCACTCGTGAGAAATCAAATCATTTGTACTCAATAAAAGCAGACATTAGGAAAATAAATGGCAGCTGTTTCAAGGGCATTATGCGACTCCTTCATCAACTTTGAAAAGCAGTATGTAAGGGAGATGGGAATACAATGCGGCACTTTGTAAATTTTTAATTTTCAGTTTTTTAAATATTCATTAGATTTGCCGTTCAAAAATATATGTACACATTACATACACTATTACTTTTATGGTACATTTATTTTAAATTGGTAATCTACTTTTTGTTACACAATTTTTTATGAGAGTGTCAATGAACAGTTTCAGAAGAAATACCCATGCTCTAAAACCCCTAACAATACAACAATTACAAGGTTAGTAAAGCATTTTCAAGAAACTTAAAGAAAATTTGCTAGTACGTTGTATAAGCCATTGAAAACAAAACAATCATAAACATATCAAAACGAGCTAATCAACCCAAACCCCACCACCACACACACACAAAAACGAGAGAAGATGGTCTGAAATCTTAAACACTGAAATGAGATTTAAAATATAACAGAGTGAAAAAAAAATATGAACCATTAAATTATTGATAAAAAATGAATGAATTTAAAGGGAAGGTAAAAAAGCTTCATTTGAATTTCTCTTTGCCTGACCTGTTGCAGTTTGTTCTTAATGGTTATTAAGAGTTAATTACTGTTTTTTCTTTTTTTGGTCGAAGGAAGGGTGCTTAAAATACCCTCAATATAACTGTAGTACTCTAAATAACATATGCCTGCTTTCTTCAGGGAAGTATTGAAAGTCATATTACATAGTGCGATCATATTCTCATGTTAGATCAAAGGAGGATCTTTTTACATTATGTATTGAAAGTTATATTACAGAGTGTGACCATATGCTCATGTTAGGTCAAAGGAGGATCTTTTCAGATTATGTATTGAAAGTTATATTACAGAGTGTGACTATATGCTCATGTTAGGTCACAGGAAGATCTCTTCACATTACAAACAGAGCATAACTTCGTGTTACCATATGGCAACTCTAACCTTTGATGAGTGTGAAGTTTATTTTAGTCTTATTAATTTCCCTATATATTAATTTCCCTATATAATTTCCCTATATATTAATTTCCCTATAGTATAATATATAGGGAAAGTATTGTGACTAGGTTGAAAATTTGAATTCAAGTTTTCAATGGAAGAGCATATTTCAAGCATCCCTAAACTCGAATTGCTTGTTTTAAAAGTGATGTGCTAAAAGCCCAGGCCATCCGACTCGTTCGAAGACATGGAGCAGCTAAAAGTGATGTGTGTATGTGGTGTGTGCGTGTCTGTGTCCCTGTGGAGACTATATCTCACGAACACATGGAGCATTTCAAACAAAGCATGAAACAAAAATTACAATCAGTGAATACTAGAAGCTTATTGATTTTAAACGCAATCAAATGTTCAGAAGACCCTCAAAATTTTGAATGAAATTTTGAAAAATCATCAAAAATCAGAATTTTCAATAATGTTATATAAATAATCATTTCTCATGAAATTTTAATTAAAAAAGGATTGACACAAATTTTAGAAAAATAGCATGAATCGTTCCTGAGATATTTCACTTTTTAAAATAAATTTATCAAACATATCACATAAAATTAAAAAAGTATTAACTATTGTGAAATATGTACACTTTTAATATGTAATATTATGCAATAAATTTGTAAACATCATTCTCATGGATCCAATTTGTTCCATTCATGAGAGAAGATACTTTATGTAATAGTTTTGTATTTTGATGCCAACAGCCATTTATATATAAGAAATGCTCTTCTCTCTATTTGTCTGTAAGGCTTGGTGATCAATTTGATGAACTTAAAATTTCAAAAATGATGCTATGTTAAAGAAAATAATGCCAAATTGATAAATTAGTTATTTAAATATTTTATTATATGGAGTATACTGTTTATTGTGGATGCTATCAAAGTATCAATATTGATAATTATCAATGTATAGTTGTGTGAAATATAAGTTAATTGGGTACTTTAAAATTCTTTCACATGTTGTCATCCAAAAAAGCACCAAATGTACAATTCAACACTAATAACATTGTGCCATGGAGCTTATACTTCATTTTTTCACTGTGAAAGCATTACATTCATTGCATTATATAGGGAAAGTCATATGCTGCCCACATTAGATTTTTTTTAACTAAATACTCATTCAAAATTTTGTCATGGCTGAATTAGGCAACAATTACCAAAAAGGAACCCAGATTTCTTCTAAGCAGATGCCTAGTAAAACCTGCATACACTTAAAATGGATAATCCAACATCTATTTCAAATTAAAAACTAATAAAAGTTTATGAAATATAAACTATTAATAAATCTATACCATGGTCTCCGATCAAGACAATAGCAGTATGTTCTGCATACCCCGTGCTTTCTAAAGCCTCAAGCAGTTTTCCAAGTTGATCATCCATGTATGAGAGGGACGCATAATAACCTTGTCGTGCCAGTTTCTATATTATAAAAATAATTATTTTAGGTAGAACAATTGATTTTTGTTTAATACAAGATATATATAAACAAATGAGTAATATACTTTCTTCTGCCCATTCAGTACTTCAGATAAATGGTGCAGTAATAAATAGTAATAAATAAATATTAGCTCAAAATTATGAAACCAAATAAGAAAAAAAAAAAGTCAGAATTTTTACTAATTTCATAAAGAAAAAAAATATATATATAAAATAACTTGCTTCAACTACTCTCTAAATAATTCTGAAAATTAAGATATTTCATTACTAATAGCATACCATAAGAGTAACATTGAAACCTTTACTCATCTTGTGCTGTTACTTTAAGCATTTAAATTAATAATAATAAAAAGAAGATTTTAAGTATTTTTAAAGATACTGGGAGGATTAAAATAAGCATTCCCCCAACATAATTTATTATATCTCATTCATATACAAGACAAAAATGCAGTTATTACTAAAAGGATACAGCCCCTATTACAGATAACAGCATCAATAGTCTAGTTTAGTGCTTTTTCGAGATTCTCACTCTTTCTCATCAAAGTAATTCAAGCACTTTTAAAGGACCTAATTTTTTTTTCAAGGACTGCTTTTAAGACTAATTTTCTTTAGATTTTATAGTTTAAAGTTTTGATATTCAAGGACACAATATAGTAAAGGCACATAAGCTGAAGTATTGTATAAATGTACACAAAATGCTGAATTTTGGGGGAAAATCAGATGGCTAGTAAAAAATGGCTTTGCGCTACATCGTGAGAATGGGTGGAAAAAAATATATATATAAATCAAAGATTTTCAAGGAATTTGTTGCAAATTTAAGCACTAAGCACTTTTAAAGTCTTTTAAAACTAAAATAAAAAATCAAGCACTTTTCATAGATTTTTAAGGAATATGAAAATCTCGTTTCTATGCACTTTAGAGCACTGAATAAGTGATATTGCTATGGGAGCAAGAAATATATTTATATTTTCGCTCAAAAGTTTATTTATTTTGAAAATATCATGACTATATCCTATTATTCAACATTTAGATAATGGATGATGAAATAATAATGTTAATTAATAACTTCATGAAGCTATGAACATTTTTTAAAATTCTGAACCATTGGGTTTGAACTTTATTTTTAGAAACAAATGTAGGGGAAGTTCCGATAAGTTGACGAACTTAAGCAATACTTATGTTTAAATTGTTACAGCTTGTGATTAGAGCTGCAGTTTTTTCTGTATTTTAGTACACTATTAGTTAGATTTAACCACGAATTATTAGATTATTTTTAAACAGCAAGAAAAATGAACAAATAAACTTTATTGCATGAGGGACAGTTTCGTTATCTTACCCTCACTGGCGAGTAAGATGACTTTTAAGGTGGGGTAAGATGACAAATAAATTGTACAAAAATGGAAGTTAATTTAGGAATTTTTTCAGGTATTTCAGACCATACAAAAATCACATATATAACACTTAATCTTAGCTTCTTTCAAATCAATATCAGAGCATTGGGCATGTGCCCATTCTCTGCAGAGAGAGCACTAAAACCATAGTTCATCTTTACTGTACTCAGAACAAATAATGCATTCTTTCTCTTCTTTAAACAGACTGTCGTCAGTTTCTTGATAATCAATGTGAATTGATGAGTCAGATGATGTTTCATCTAGATCTTTTTTGAAAGTTTTTTTTAGATTTCTTTCTCATTGGGAATTTACGTTTAATGCCTGATTTTCTTTGCTTATTAATATCTTCCTTACATTTTGCATTTTTTTCTTTTTTGTTACTCTTTTTTTTTCCTTTTCTGTTTTTCTATCTTCTAGAACTTTTTTAATAGAACTTGTAATATGGAAAGAAGGGAATTTTTTCTTTGTTTCGCTGTTGTGGTGTTGCATGAGGCAGAAAAGGTAAACCTGATGTTCTCTGTGTTTCTTCAGCAGCAGCAGGAGTAGCTGATGTTCCAACTATGGGAGAAGGTGGCATTGGTGTGGTGGAAATAATTTGTGAATTGGTAGTGGATAGAGGAGGCAAACTTGATGTTCTCTGCATTTCTTCAGCAGCAGCAGGAGTGGATGATGTTCCAACTATGGGAGATGGTGACATTGGTGTGGTGGAAATAATATTTGTAACCTCATTGCCTCTTTCATAGCATCTTCACACTAATTTTGGGTTAGTCTTTCTGTTGTACAGTTTTACCATCTCTGAAATGAACAAAAAGTATTAATAATTTGTCTATTAGCCTTTTTATTTTGAAAGAAAAAAGTTTTCTAAATTTCGGGTAAGATGACGAATTTGCCATTTTGCCCAAAAAAGCCATCTCCGTCAGATGACTTCAAATAAAAGCATCAATAAATTTATCAAAAAGAAGCTATTTTACCATGATTTACCAAGAATTTGAAGTTATTGATAAAACAATTCAATTTCCAGAACATCAATTTTAATGTCGGTTTAAAACCAATTTTAAATACATGAAAAATTATAACAAAACGTACCTGTAGCTTCTTTGTTCCATGTCATCAAAACAATGCGGCCGATTCTTGTCACATTCACGATGGAAGCTTTGGGGGATATTTTGAAGCTCTTACTTGTTGATGAGTGCTGCCATTTGCAGGGTTTCAGAGAAACCTCAATAACCTCAAACCTCATAAAGATGTCAAAACCAATTACAGTTTTACAAATTTACTCTTATGGAGAACAGTAGCACAATGCTTAAAATGTCAATGTTAAAACTTGCTTTCAAAATTATTTAACTTTTGTCATAATTTAAGCAAGACACAAACTAGGATCTACAGAGTCTTTCAGCATAGTTGACCTGACTCTTCAAATCACGGAAATTGGTTTTAGATGCATACTTCCAATTTAAAAGCTTGTAAATTAAATGCAAAATTTATTGCATAATATTTTGGTGGCATTTCCATAAAAACAGAGGTCTAAATTTTTATATGGTCATTTGAGCAAAATAAGGTTCAATTAGAAAAAGTTGGACTGTACAGCAAACAGTTAGAAGGAGAAAAATATGTAGAACAATTGTCTGCAATATTCATGAAGATATTTACAATAGAATAACATAAAAATTACCAAAATAAACTAAAATTGGAAAATTGGAATTGCATTTTCCTTTGACACTGTCTCGTACAGCAACGGCTGACTACAAATTAAAGCTAGACTTTACATAAAATGTGTTTGCACAATTTATTTGCAGCTGACCAAGATTTGTAAGTAGGAAAATCCTGATTTTTTATAAGCAATAACTTGTTGAATATTGTAGATAATTGCACTAGTTCTTTTTTTAGACTAGGTACTGAACAGTACAATTTTTTCCAATTGAACTGTTTTTGCTTAAGGTATCATATAAGAATTTAAATCCATTTTATGAAAATACAATTCACCAAAAAAAGAATTATGTCCAAGAAATTTGTATTTAATTTTAACAAACTTTCAAATTGGAAGGTCAATGACAATAAAACACCCTATATATGATAGATTAGAGCAAAGAACACAGACAAGTGCAACAATACTTTCAAACATGTACCTGAAAATCTTCTGGCAATGGTCCAAATGGAAAAGGAACATTTAAAGATTCAACATCATGTCTTTCTCTGATATCTGTCCATGGATTCCACGTAATATTGCTCAGATTTGGGGGAAGTGTGTGATTTGGTGCAAGATCCATATTTTCTATGGGGTACAGATCTAAGACAACCGTAATCATGGAATTAGGTATTATTATATCAGAGGACTTTAATGTCATTTAATAACAGAAAAGGAATTACATTAAGAGGATATTCTCCTTTCAGCTGCTTATTTGATTTCCCCAAGTTAACCTATGGAAGATAGTCTCTAACCTGTAGTTCGTTGAATTTTTAGGGGGATTTTCTCATTGATTTTTGCCAAGCATAGATGCTGAAAAGAGAAATGTCTATGTTTAAAAATAAATCTGTAAAATAAAAGCATTTTTAATATGTATCAAAAAGTAATGAATTTATTTTACAAAATTATTAGAAATACTTCTATTTTATTAATTTTATTAAAAGGCATAAACTTTCCTATTCCCAACATCTATGCTCAGTAAAAAAACAAAAAAAATCTAAAAACTAGACGAAATAGAGATTAGAGACTATTTTCCATAAGTTAACATGAGGAAAATATTTTAAAATCTAAATGAACTAGATTTTAAGGACTATTTTTTATAGGTTAACATGGGAAAAAATTTAAAAATCTAAATGAGCTAAATGTTAATTTAATGTTATCCCCCATGTTAACTTAAGGACTATTTTCCATAAGTTAACATGGGGAAACATTTTTAAAATCTAAACGAACTAGATTTTAAGGAATATTTTCCATGTGTTAACATGTGGGAAAAATT
Organism: Amaurobius ferox; assembly: GCA_951213105.1. Lineage (NCBI taxonomy): Eukaryota > Metazoa > Arthropoda > Arachnida > Araneae > Amaurobiidae > Amaurobius > Amaurobius ferox. The sequence goes on from OX578153.1 coordinate 75,531,573, forward strand.
GTAAAATCTAAAACTACATTTTAAGGACTTTTTTTTCATAGGTTAACATGGGGAAAATTTTTAAAATCTATATGAACTAGATTTTAAGGACTATTTTCAATAGGTTAATATAGGGAAAAATTTTTTAAAATCTATATGAACCAGATTTTAAGGAATATTTTCCATAGATTAATATGGGGGAAAATTTAAAAATCTATATGAACTAGATTTTACAGACAATTTTCCATAGGTTAGCACATGGGAAAAAATTTTAAAATCTATACAAACTAGATTTTAAGAACTATTTTCCATAGATTAACATGGGGGAAAAAACTTTAAAATTTAAACGAACAAGATTTAAAAATTTAGTTTCCATAAGTTAAGGGCAAAAATTTTAAAATCTAAATTAATTAGATTTTAAGGACTATTTTGCATAGGTTAATATAGGAGGAGGGGGGGGGGGAATATCCTCTTAAATTCAAAATATAATTCAAAATAATGGTTATTTTTTTATATAAATATTAAACAGCAATTTTTAAATCATTAAACTTAATTTTGTTTTTTAACAAAGTGAAGAACTTTAAGAAAGCTTATGTTCTAATTATAATTTTCCTAATAGATAAACAAATTTTAATAGTAAAGGAAAACAAAAACAAAAAATAGAGCTTTATTAGAGCTTGAGCTTGCTAATCATTCATAAGATTGTTGTTGCTAATAATTGCAACAAGCATATTAAATTTTATGAACTCTTATTGACTCTTTTGATGGATATGTAAAGTAGTATGTAGAAAAAAATAAAATTTCTACTATCTCAAGAATGGCTTCTGATAATTCCTAAATAATAGTGTTCATTCATTTCTGATTAAAAGTACTTACAAATCCTTTACATTTGATAATAGTAGGAATGAATTTTTTATGATTTTTCCCCCTTTTAGATAAAAAAAAAACATGCTATATATTGAAAATGGTACATATTCACATCCTATAAATCATGTCTTTCACTTTTAAATAAAAAATCATACATAAAATAGCTTACTATATTTTTAGCATAATTATGTTTCATCTTTATAATTTTTGAAAATAAATGTTTGAAAAACTATGGACTTTCTACTGGTTTATTCATCCAAAAATTGATATGCTTCTGATATCAGTTTAAATAATACTAAATTTCATTCAATTTGCCTAATTTAATTTAAAGATATTGTGCTCACAGAAGCACAGACAGACACACATACAGCATTGAGGAAAAAGTCGATTCATATTCAGAGATGCTCAAAATGAGTAAATCCCCCAAATCCGAGAGTTAGATTTTTGACTGCATCGCAACATTTTTACTTCACATATACTATTATGTACTTAAGAGAGAATTCAAAGTCCAAATCAAAACCATGTATAAAGGGAAAAAATTGAAAATATATTATTAAACAAAGAATGGATTGGCCATATTGCAAAGAGATCAATGATTTTTATAGTGAAGTTTTGACATGAAACTGCATTATATTTACATACAAAACTAATTACATCAAATATTTCCATTATAAGCAACCCATAAATCACTGAATATATAAAATAAGCAGTTTAAAGTTATAAATATAATGCAAAATGCTTGTAGAAATTTTTATACAAAATTACTAAACAGACTTTTTTAATAACATACTATACTGCTTTTTTATTTTCTATACAAATATAATAACTTTATTTTATATGGTGGGATACGATGGAATGATGGAATTGGGATATATCACGTTATATAATGGGATACATAAAGTAATGCGTAAAATTTTCTTCCACTTGCACTCCTAAAATTTCTGGATATGCAAATTCCCAAATCAATATACTATTGTTTACTAAATGACTCCTAAAACAATGCAAATATTTTATGACCCTCTAAGAAAATTCAAATATAATAGAACCTTTTATAATAAGCCTGCATTTAGTGTGATTTTTGATTTAACGAAAAAACTGTAAATTTCAAATTAGTACAATGTTAATTTGATCTTAGTTTGTTCTCTTATAATGCGCAAAATGTGAAGCAGATAGGCACAGACAAATGATTTGCATGTTCTTTGTCAAAAGCTGTAGACTGGTCCAAGAGGCAAAGGGTGCAGTGTCTGGTTGTCAGTGGAATATTTAGAATACTTCACTGGCATGGCTTTGATTAGGTACATGTAAAAATTTCTTATATATTCGTAACAAGTTTATTTTGTCATATTTATTCATATAATGCTAATACAATTATTTTGTTTTAGTCGCTTTTTTGTTATCTTATTTTATTATCACTTAAGTTATTTTTCAGAGAATTAACATTTATGCATGCAGATACTTAGCTCTGGATATAAACTCTTTCATACGAGAAAGTAAATAACACCAGATTCTAAAATAATTTTAAAACATGAATATAACATTACAAAACTTACCCAGATAAACACGGGGAAATTTAAAAGGTATGTGAGGTTTATAAAATCCTACTCCTAAGAAAAATGGCACTGACTTGTTTCCACTCTCGCTTCTGTTCCTGAGGTACTGAATGGCATAGTCAGTGCTTTCAATGTCAGGTAAATTTTGGGTAGTCTGGCCACATGTTGAATTAGAATCAAGTGGACACAATAAATTCATGTGACACTGGCTATCCAAAGACTGGCAAACCTGATGAGAGTAAAAATATGTCATAACTAATATATTTAAAAAAAAATTCAATGAGAAAAATAGTTTAAAAGTTATATATATTATGAAACATATTAATTTAAATTTATATTTTCTCATACTATATAGAGTAGCAGAAGTATTTTGCCAATAATGTATACACCTTCCACCCTGGAATTTTGTGTGCATACATTACGAAAAAATGTAACTAAATAAAACTTTAAATAGAAAAAATAACAATTGAAAGCAAAACATAGGGGCTTTAAGGGCTCTTATAAAAGGACTACTCCAAAATTAAATAATTTTTAAAGACTGTGAAAATCCTGGTTCATTTTCAACAAATTAAAGTTTAGAAGCATTTTAGTTTCATGGCGCAACAGCCCAGTGGTTAGAGCACAGAGATTGCACTTGAACAACCGATTCTTGCCTCTACCCAAACTGTTGCCGTGTTCACGCGAAGTATGATCATGTTAAACATGTGGGTCTGTAAGTTCCTCTGAAAGGTTGGTGGTAGGGGAAGGAGCGTATGGATCCTATGAATGCCTCCCCCACTGGGTTCCGTTCTAAATTGGATGGCCCTTTCTGGCTGTTTAAACAGATACCCTACACCTTCGGGTAGGTCGAATGGTCTGGGTCGAAGAAAAAGAAGCATTTTAGTTTAAATAATCTAAATTAAAAGAATAACTTTGTTTACATTTTCAGAGTGCAAATATTTATGTATAGCTCAAACTCCTTTTAAAGTAATAAAACTAAAATAACTGCATTGAAAGCAACATACAACACAAAAATAACAGAATATAAAGTCTGTTACAAAAGTATAAGAACACAAGACTTTTTGTAATTCAGGTAATTAATGAAATATTTTTTTATTCAAAATCAAAACTACTCCATGTCAGTACATACTACTCCATGTCAGTACTACTCCATGTCAGTAATAAAATTTAGCAACTTACATGTACGAAATTCATTTAGAAAAAATATAACAGCAATATAACAGAAAAGTGGCACAAATACCTATTACAAAATTATAAGATCACATGTGGGAAAAGAAAGTTTTAGCAAATTTAGTAAGTTGTTGCTCCACCATTTCTCTGAATAACTTGAAACACAAGATTTGGCATCAATTTAATTAAATTTTTAAGGACAGATTCCGGAATATTGTCCTATTTTTCCATAATGGCGACTTCCAATTTATATGCCGAATTATATTGTTTGTTGTTTTCGTATGCTTGGTGAGACAAATAACCCCACAGGTTTTCTATGGGGTTTAGGTCAGGGCTAAGGCTCGGCCAAGATATAATATCAATCTTTTCTCTTTTGAACCATGCTTTTGTTGATTTAGATCAGGGGTTTCCAACTGGCAGCCTGTGAAGCCTTCTGGGAAAATAATTTGTAGCATCAAATTAAATGCTCTTATTTAAGGAAAAAAGTTTTTGTGAAAATCCATATCGGTTTCAAATGCTGTTCATTCGTGAATAAATTTATTTTCCACGGTTTCCATGAAAATTAGTGCATCCACTTGTGTTCTATTTCACCCTCCCTCATCACTTTTCACGTCCGTGAACTCGCCAGTTGATTTGTTTAACCAGTTTTCTTTCACCCCTGCTGACCTAAGTGGATTCTACAATACTTGTAGCTGACCTTTATTTTCATTCAGCTTAATATTGTCAAGGCAGATGTCTGTCTTTCTTTTGTGACCAAGAGTTTACAAGCATTATTTTTAGTACAAGATAGAGTTTTCTTAAAACATGTTACTGTGTGTCTGGTTTGCATGCAAATGGTATCAGTGCCTAAGGAATATAACATGAAAAGACATTATTCAACACTGCATGAAGAAAAGTATCAGAGATATGGAGGAGAATCTCGAAATATCTTGATTTCAGAGTTAAAGAAGAAACTGAAACAGCAGATAGGCATTTTTACCAAAATATCGCACGGTCAATCATCTGTTTTGTATGCTTCTTACGTCATTTCTCTTGAGCTTGCTAAAGCAAAGAAACCCTTTACTGTTGGCGATTTAGTAAAAAAATGTGCTATTGAAATGGCAAAGGCTTTTGGGGATACGGAATTAGCCGAGAAATTTGATTCAGTGCCGCTTTCTAACCAAACTTTACAGAGGAGAGTTATTGATATGGGAGAGCAGGTAGAAAAATCATTAATTGGTTTAGTTGAAAAAAGTATCTATTTCTCGCTTTACCTTGATAAAAGCACTGGCCAAACAGATGTGAGTCAGTTGTTAATATTTATACGTGTTACCCAAGAAGATTTTTCTACCAATGAAGAATTATTGGAAATATGTCCAATGACTGGAACCACGAAAGGAAAGGATATCTACGAAGCTGTGAAAAAAGCAGTTAACAAAATCGGAGGTTTTAATAAATGTTCAGCAATTGTGACGGACGGTGCACCAGCGATGGTAGGGGGAAAATCTGGACTGACTGGATTACTTAGAGAAAATGGAGTAACTTGTCCGACAATTTATTGTATTATTCATCAGGGAGCTTTGTGTGGAAAGTCGGTAAAACAAAATCAAGTTTTCCAACTTGTAATAAAAGTTATCAATATGATAAGAGGTGGAAATCGTGCACTTTTGCATAGGCAGCTAAAGTAGTTTTTGGAGGAAATGGAAGCAGAATATGGAGACTTCCTGCTCTAAAATCATGTAAAATGGCTGAGTGCTGGAAAGTGTCTCGAGAGATTCTTTGGGATAAGAAAAGAAATCCCTGCATTCCTGAAGAAATTCTTTTCAACAGATACTACGCAACTGAAAGAAGAGCTCCAAAGTGTAGATTTCTTAAAAAAATTGGCTTTCCTCACCGACATCACCACTCATCTTAATGAACTGAATCTCAATCTCCAGGGAAGAAACCAACTGATGTCGGATTTAATGGGAAACGTAGATGGGTTTCGAAATAAATTAAGAATTTTCATACTCTCTTTGAACAAAAATTATTTGGACCATTTTTCAAGCTGTCGGAAGTTAGCTGAAGAACTTGAAGATAATGACTCTTGATTTTTCTGAATTTGGTGCAAATATCCAAGAAATCATAGAGGAGTTTGACACTAGATTTAAAGTTTTGAATCATTAAAAAGTAGCATGCTGCTGTTTAGTAATCCCCTTCAAGCTAACATTGAAGATCAACCAACTCATCTTCAACTTGAACTATGTGACCTACAAGCAGATACATTTTTGCAAACGAGGGAAGAAAAGGGAGGAGATTTCTTTAAATTATTACCAAAAGAAAGATTTCTAAACCTGCGAGATTTTGGCCGGAAAATTACATCAATGTTCGGGAGTACATACTTGTGCTTAAGTGTATTTTCTGCATTGAAATTTATCAAGAACCACAATAGAAGCTGCATCACAGATTCTTCTCTACTTCACCTCCTAAGACTCTCAATAACAGAGCTTGAGGTGGACATCCGTTCTTTGTTGCCATTTGGTGGTTGCAGCAGACCGACCTCAATTTTCTCACTAAACATTTTGTGTGCTTTTACGTAAGTTTTTTCCTTTTGTAATTTTTAAGATTTTATGTAAATTTTAAATATATGTATACTTGATAACAAAGTAAAATTATTTTAGTCTGGAAATTTTTTTAATATGCAATTAAAAGTGTTAAAATGCCCACTTCTTATTTGATTAACAATTCAATACTTGTTTTTGTTTTGTATAACTTGATGAAAGTTTGTAAATTATGATCAAGGTCGTAGCTGGAAGGGAGGGAGGGTTGGAGGTTCATCCCCCGAAATTTTCAAAAATTTCATAATACATACCATATACATGTATTTATATTCATTACGATGCCTCCATCCCTCTTCCGTCAGAAAAATTTCATATTGAACCCACTCACCCCAAAAAAATGTCCTGGGTTACGTTGCGGCCTGATTACGTTGCGGCCCGCAACTAGACAGGTGGTTTCGATTGCGGCCCTCGGGCACTTGTAAGTTGGAAACCCCTGATTTAGATGCATGACTGGGAGCATTATCTAGTTGGGACTTCCATTTTGGCCCTCCTAAAAGTAGCCCGAAGGGTATCAGACTTCCGTATAACATCTATTGATAACTGTATGAGTTCATTTCGCCATCAACTCTTTGCAGATCGCATTTTCTTGTATATAAGAAAGCACCCCACACCATAACGGAACCGCCTTCCATCTGTCTACTGAAGAACTCACGAGATTCTTGCCTTAAGTTATGCCAGTACAGTACGCGACCTCTTATCCGGCGTTCCAATATTCGGACTCTCCCAAAACCGGAATGCGGCAAAATAATGCCAAATTCTGTGCCAACTCTCAATTATTTGCCAAAAATTGCGCCAAATAGCGGTTTTTTGTTTAAAATCCCGCCAAATGACTTTGCCTTAATTAGCAATATTAATATTATAAAATAATGCGGTGAATCCACAACTTACCACACTGGAAATGTTGCCAAAAATATTTCCAGAAGAAAGGGAAAACTACAGGTATCATGGAGGTCAAAGTGAACTCTACCTCCATGGTGGATATATTTGTTCCATGTCAGATAAATATACTTTCGATGAATGACAAAACAGTTTGTTTGTGAAACGATATAAAAACTTATATTTTTAGAAAAAATATATATATATATATATATATTTTCTTTTTTAAAATGGGTGTGCATTTGTTTGATGCCTCGATGACTTTGTAGTAGTAAAATGACATCTTAACGTTTTTCACTGCAAAGTGACTGGGGCTTTTGGAAAAAGCTACGGAATCTAAAGAAATTTTCGGAGATTTTTAATTTTTTTACTCGTGTACCAGTAAGTTTATAATTTTCAATTTATGGATTTCATTTACACATATTTTTTGAAATTCTTAACATAAAAATTAACTTTTGGCATTTTCAGTTAACCGTATTATTAACTGTACGCACTGATTATGAATAAACTGTAACCACGTTAAAATAGCATTTGAGATCATTCCAGTAAGTTTTAGAAAAAGTGTTCCAAATTACGGAAAAAACCCTTATCCAGAATGCCTGAAATCCCAAGCATTCCGGATAATAGATCCTGTACATAGTTATTGCTGTCCGGACCATCTTAGTAAAATTTTTTCTAGTCCAAAAATATTATATTATTCCATGTAGAGTTCCAGGAGACATGGCATTCTTTGCCCACTTCAGATGTGTTTCTTTATGATATTTAAGAAGTCGTGGTTTGCTTCTTAGTTTCCGAAGTTTAACATCAACATTCAACTTCAAGCTTTGCCACACAGTTACATGAAGTCGTAATTTTTGGGGGTGCGGTAGCCCAGCAAATTATTGCTTAATTTTACAAAACATTTTACATTATCCAAATATCATATGCTGAGTGAAACGAATCGATTAAGAGAAAAATTACACAGCCTAAAGTGATGCGTGCTGTTGGCACATTTCGGGCGTGGTAGCCCGGTGGTTTGCGAGCTGGATTTGCACGCTGCCACAATTGCTGCCATGTTCAAACAGAATACAATCACATTAAAGATGTGGGTCCGTAAGTCCTTCCGAGAGGTTGGTGGTAGGAGAAGGAGGGTACGGTCCCTGTGGATGCCTCCCTCACTGGGTTCCGGTCTAAATTGGATGGCACTTCCCGACCATCCAAACTGATACTTTACACCTTTCTGGTAGGTCGGACAGTCTGGGTCTCAACAACAACAACAAAGTTACATGAGACACTTGTTTACTTGTCTGCTGTGCTATTTTATGCATGAACTGGTAGTTTTTCGTTGCAAGCTTGAAAATTTGCCTATTATCAAAAGCTAATAACTGCTTTTTGTGGCCAGATCTTTTCTACTTTCCATACAAATCTTTTTTACTCAAAACATTGTGAATAGCCATTTTAGAACGATTAAGAATCTTACTTATTTCGCATTCCGACTTTCCTTTTCTGTTGTAAAACCAAACTTTTCGCACTTCTACTTCAGACAAATCACTTGCACAAGACATTTTAATAATCTAAAGAATCAAACAGTTCAATTCTGAATTTCTGCCTTTTCCCCTTCTTTCTAACCTTTCCAGATGGTTTAGGTTACAGTTAAACTCTGAAGTTAAACAAAAATCGTTTGCATTATTAGAAAAACTAAAGTGCTCTTATATTTATGTAACACAATGATTTCAAAAACTCGTTTGGCACAAAAAAGATATTCGATATGTTTTTTTCTTAACTAAATAAACATTGCAAAATTGTTTCATTTCATACACTTTCTTTAAAATTCACATTCAGTGAAATCACAATCTATAATAGCAGGTATATAATTTTGAAACAGACTTTATATACCTGCCATCATGAAATTTTGTGTTGATATATTACGTTAAGATATTACTAAATAGAATTTTTAATAGAAAACTAAAGATTGAAAGCAAAGAATAAGGACTTTAAGAACCCTTATAAAAGGAGTATTCCCCAAAAAGTAGTTCGAAAAAAGTAGTAAAAGGACTGTGCAAATCATGTTATTTTTTCAACAAATTTAAATTTAAAAACATATGTTCAGTTTAAATAATTAAAAAAAAAAAAAAAATTTTTTTGTTTACATTTTCAGAGTTTAAACAATGAAGTAGAACACAAACTGCTGGTAAAATAATGAACAATGGATGGCAAGTCAATGTCTATAAATCGTAATATAAAATATAAAATTCAGAGGTTTAAAATGCACAAAAAGTATACATTTTAAAAACTTTCATGAAAACTCATCTAATTTTATTCTTGTATGGATTCTGTTCAAACTTTGTTTAAAAGTTAATTTTTTTATCTTTCCGATGGTGTTAAGATAGAAACTCTGTGATAACAATTTAGGTCTCTAAGGAATTAATTTGTGTGAATATTGTCCAAAATTATTGTAAATCAGGCTAAAACATAAAATAACTAAAAACAAATTTGAAATTTAAAAAAATAACATCAAGGTGCACCTATTCGGGTCAAAGTACATGTGTACCGAACTTCACGGTCATATGATGCTTAGATTTCAGGCTATATGCTGCACACACACACACACAGGCATCTTCCTTTATTAAGTAAGATTTTATTATAACATGCTTTGTTTATATAGTTATAACATGTAATATGTAGATGCATTACGTGAAAGAAAAGAACTAAATATAATATTTTGCAATTCACATGATTAAGAACACGAATATTTGAAATTAAAATTTTTCATTGCATTATTTCTTATGAAGAGCAATGATAATGGGTAAAACTATTGCAGTGCACTGTTTACTGTTTTAATCTTTTAATAGAAATAGTTTCCTTTTAGAGAAGAATCTGACAAGTCAATAACAAATGCGTAAAATGTCATAAACAGAAACATTAATTAAAGAAAGAACACAAAATGAACTACTTAATTGGAAAAAAGCTTTAAATGACAACCTCTTGTCAAAACATTAAAATTAAGCTCAGGAGTGATACAGACTGTAAAATAAAGTTTTAAATAGGAAACACTTTTATCTAGGAACATTAAAATGGATCCAGCTGTATTAATAAACCATAATTGCTAACAAGCTGCCATCTATGGGGGGGAAAATCCTTAAATTTATAGTACAGATATTAAAATTTTTCCAAATGACCTAAAATTATTTTTGGTAGAACAAATAATAAGACAATGCCCATTTTGCTCACAATTTTAACTTGAGGATATTCTTCCTCTTTTATTTTCCCAATGTTAACCTATGGAAAATAGTCCCTAACATCTATCTCATTCAGTTTTCAGGATTTTTTCCAGCTGCATTTTGACAAGCATAGATGTTGAAAAGAGGAAGGTTTATACATTTTAAAAATCTGTAAAATAGTTGGACATATTTATTTTCTAATGCTATAAAGAGTAGACTATTTTCACTGCTTGACTATTTTTAGAGTGATGTCCGTCTGTTGTCAATTTCTTGCGTACACAATAGCTGTCACAAATATTAATGGATTTTCGTGAAACCTTTTATCTGGCTTTGTTAATGAAAAATATAAAACTAAATAGAAATTTTTGAAATATGAGCAAAAACTTTCAAATTTATTCGAAATTTTATATTTTCTTAATATGGAAGTATAATACAGAATTTGACATAATTATGCATAAAAGGGGTTATTTATGGCTTAAAGATCATGAAACTTAATAGTTTCAATCATTGTAGTGAAAAATAGCTGTTATAAAACTTTTGTGTTTGTGACATCATTAGTCCCCCGGGAGGGAAAGACTTCTAATTATATTATCAATATTTTAAAACAGTATAAGCCATCCTATTCTTAGCATCTAAGCTCAGCATAAAACATCGGGAAAAAATGCTAAAAACTAAAAGTAAATATTAGGGACTATTTTCTATAGGTTAGCATGAGAAAATTAAACAAGCAGTTGGAGAAAAGATATCCCCTTAAGTGTAAAGTAGGACCATAATAATCTCACAAAAATGTACACAGTTGTTTAAGAGTTTTATGAATATTTAAAGCTCATTTTTAAATTCCACATTTTCTATGCCTTCTCTGATTTCTAAAGAACTGAACTTATGCAATTACTTTAACTAAAATATCCTTCTAACAAGGTAAGACAATAATTTAATTATATAAGAAAATGCAATAAAATAGTTTAATTAAAAAATAATAAACAATAAAATTATTCAATTATAACAAAAGAAAATATAATTACTGGCTCCATTTTATATTTTTCACTAGGAGGCCGGTACGGATATTGAGTCCAGCTATATGGATAATCATCCGTGTCATTTGACACACTACCTGAAAATAAATTCAAATTAATTAGCATTGGTATTATTAACCAATAACACTACCAAAACCTAAATAAAGTTACAAATAAAGTGTTTATAAAAAATTATTCAATATTTTTTAGACATAGGGTGAAATATTCTAAGAACAATTTTCTTCACTTCATAACCATTTTTTATTTATTTTTTACTCAATATATTAAGTTCATAGTCTTTTGATACTAATTTTATTTCCAAAGTCATTCTCAAATTTAGCTCTGACCATCGCCTGTCTGTACCATTTTTATAATGCATGGCTTTCTCCATGTTTCTATAGGCTTTTGACCAGTGCTATATCAATCAAACTGTTTGGCTATAGTTTGAAACTATAATTAAGATTTGGAAGCAAAAGATTACAGCTTCACTCAGATTTACAACTGATTCAAGGGTGTTTGTTCATTTTAGCTTGGATTAATTCACTTCAGTTTGATAATGAAATGTAACTGGTTTATTATTAGAATTTTATTTTTTCTATATGGCGATGCTTCTCTTTCTGGCTGATGTGTGCAACTCTTTAACAATAAAAAATTCTCTTTAGCTGAGGTGGCTGCTTTGCACTTTTATCTTGAAGAAAGAAGCTATTTTATTCCTCCAAAACTGGTATGCTAATCAAGTTATGCTAATAAAATTATATTTTTGAAATTATTCTTCTTTACACACTAATACATGCGAAATCTGACTACTGGCAGTTCTCCACTCAAGGATTCTCCAAAAAAATATAAACAAACATTTAGGTTTACATTCATTTACCCCAAAATTGAAGATTTCAGTAGTATTTTCTGACATGCCTTAAAAAATATTAAAGAAGATAAATAGTTTTCTATTGGAATTAATTGAACTGTATAAATTGTTTACCTGTTTAAGGAAAGTGAAGAGCACAGGTTATATGGATAGAAATACAAAATTTCAAATGAATGAGATTTTAATTGATAAAAAGGAGAGTAATGCATATGCAACCAAAGACACTATAGTGAAGAAAATTAATTGTTTGAGAACTGTATATTAGAAGTCTGAACACTTCGGCAATTCAGTACTCGCGATTATTATAGGCCTGGTCTGGGGCTTGGGTCGGGGCTGATATTTCCACTATGGTTTCCAGTCAAGCATAGTTTTTTAAAAATCAGGCCAAGCCGGGCCGAATGCATTAAATTTTTGAAAAAATGTTAATTCAATTTTAATTGAGTACATTAAATTATTTTGTTGATTTCAGCTATGATAAATTTTTGGAAAATAAATAAATTTTAGCTTAATTCTTTGAACAAAAATTGCACAAATGCAAGCTTTAAACATATTTAGATAAATTTCATTCCAGGCTGAACCAGGCCAAAACTTGATAGTTTTCAGTTCGGACAAGGCTCAGGTTTTACTTTTAAAAACTTCTTCAGACTCAGGCCAGGTTCAAGTAATGATACTGTCTGGCCTGCTAAAAGTCTGAAATTTTGATCCATATACAGACCTCTGCTGTGCATACCATAGTTTATTTTAGTCTTTCTTAAATTCATTTTTTTTATTAGACGTACAGCAGAAATTGATAGCAATGCATCGTCAGAACTCACTATAATTCAGAAAGGTTCGAAATTGATTCAACCGAAAAGTTGACTAAAAAGATTGGACATGTAAACGGTGGTTGAAAAAATATTTTGCTCCAACTTGTGTCAACATGTTGGCATAAATTTGCTGCAAAGTCTAAATCCAGCATAAGATTAATGAAATTATTGATATTTTCAATTTAAGTCATCTGCTTTATTTTATAAAAGATTTTTTAATTTCAATGCAATGCATCTGCTATGTGTTTAACTGATTATTCCAACAGGATAACAATCATATGCATATATCATTGGTCAAACTTTATATTTTTCGTAAATTTGTTTACAAACAAACCCAAAATGTTTTATTCTTCAGATTTGCCTGTGTAGATAATTTTGTGTAGCAAGAACAGATTCTTAAACTTCTTTTTGGGGGGAATTAAATTGAATATTTGAATAGAATTTTATGAACATTATTATTTTCAGGCACATTACTTAAAATGTAAGACATTCTGAACTTGTTCCATTTTTTAAATACTTTGCAGACAAATTAAAAAATAAACCTATTTTTACTATTCTTGCAAAAATAAAAAAAAATCTGATGTGGGCAGCACATGATTTTCCTTACAAACTTAAATTCATCATCTCTTTCTTACTTTAAAATTCTTTAAATTGAATTTAATTGAACAAAATAACACTGAATTTACACCTTAAATTCAATTTTCCTTTTTATTTGTTACTTAGACATATTTTCAAAGGTGATATAGCAAAAATGCAAATAACCAAAATATATCAAGAACAGTTAGTCCCAGAGTAATGGGGGTTGGTCTTATTATTTTTATCATCAAAATTTAAGTATAAAACAAGCATTTAATTAATACATTTCAGCATACGTAGAATTTTATTTTAGATATTGATGATTTTTGCAGGCTATTTTATAAAAAAAAGTCAGGTTTTCTTTTCCGAATCGTACCAAAATCTAATCAGCACCAGCATAATCTACAAGTGTCTCACCAATAAAATTTTATGAAATTTGGTCAATTAGTTTTTGAGTTAGAGTGGCTACATATATTGCACAGATAGACACACACACACTCACACACACAGACGTCACTCTAAAAATAGTTTTTTCAGGTTTTAGAGGTTCCAAAATGCGTAAATCTGTCGAAAACTCCAGCTGCAATTTTCGACACGATTCCAATAAATTTTCCCTATACATTATAATTATGCACAGTAGGGAGAGTAAAAGTCTGATGTAGGCAGCACATGACTTCCCTGCTTTTCCCTGCAGCCTCATATTCATGTTATCTTTATTTATTCAATAATTCATTAAACTTAGTTTAATTGCACAAAATATAAACAGCCATAATTATTTTAAATTATACTGAATTTGCGCTTTTAATTCAATTTTCGTTTTCATTTGGTATTTGGACTTATTTTCAAAGGTGGCATAGTGAAAATGAAAAAAACTAAAATATCTCAAGAATGGCTAGTCCTAGAGCAATGGAGTTGGTCTTATTCTTTTTCTCATTAAAAATTACATATAAAATAAGCAATTAATTGATATATTTGAGCATAGGTAGTCTTTTATTTTTAGATTTAATGATTTTTGCGAGCCATTTCGCAAAAAAAAACAGGTACTTCTTTTCCAAATTGTACCAAAATCTAATCAACACCAGGTTAACCTACAAGTAATTTATCTACCAAATTTTGTGAAATTTGGTCTATTAATTTTTCAGCTGAGTGGATACAGGCAATTTTTGAGAGTCATTTCACAAAAAAAAAAAAGCAGGTTCTTTTATCCGGAATCGTATCAAAATCTACTCAGCACCAGGGTCACCCACAACGGCATAGACAGACACACAAACCAAATTTTATCACAACCTATCAAATTTCATGAAATTCGGCCAATTAGTTTTTCAGTTAGAGTGGATACATACATTTCACAGACAAACACACACATTATGCTAAAAATAGTCCTTTTGTATTCTAGAGGTCTCAAAACATGTAGATCCATCAAAAACTGAGGTATGATTTTTAGCATGATTCCAATATTTTCCCTATGCATTACCATGTATTGCTGGGAAAATAAAAAGTACACTTCATGAAAATCCAATAAACAGTGTTTGTACATGAGCAGCACATGAATTGTTACTCAATATTCACACAACCAGACCCTGCTAAAAAAGGTAGATTTATGTTCTTCATTGTACAATGAATCTAATGTATTCTAACTGCTAAATTTTAACAGAAGAAAAGATGAAAAAATGAAGAAATGATGGATTAATTATACTTGTGTGGGCAATTTAAAAAGTAATATATATATTTTTAAATAATAAAGCAATAATAATTCTTTATATATTAGTTGGCAAATGATAATAAAAGACAGCGACAGATACCAGAAAAGGCAAACAGTGTCAGAAAAAATAGACAGCAGAGAAGTTTTCTGATGTAACTTGTTTTTTAAAAAAATTTGTTTTGATGCTAAAACCATATTTTCATTTAATGCTGTGCACTAACACAGATGTTTTATTCACAAATCTAAATCTTATAAAGTCTATCAATATATTATAATGAATATTTTCAGATATAGGCAAAATATTTTACAATAAATAAGCATTACTAAAAATTTGGCTAAAAAAGAATAAAATAATTTCAATACCATACCATGATGAAAAATCTTTCCAACACTCACAGTTTCATAACCATAATCTTTAAAATGTTGAGGAATAGTTGAAAAATTGCCAACAGTTTCACGCCAGTATGCACCATTGTCATACAAACATAAATTATCTGGTCTCCGACTAGTCAAGAAAGACGTTCTACTAGGAGCACATAGGGCTTGCTATAAAATTAATGAAAACTTAGTATGTAGTTCTATAAACAATAAAAACTACATTTTACACAAAATAATGCCTAAAATAAGAAAAACTTTAATACTTTAAGTCACAACAAATCCATTTACTGATTAATACATTTGATTCCTATTTAATACTGTACAGTCATGTCACTGTATCTGCAGTTTACTGTGGCTCGAAAAAAAATTGAAAAATTAAAAAAATAAATCGTTTATTAGTTTCAAACTAAAACTGCGTCTACATTCTTTGCACAGAAAAGTAGGCATATTATTTTATGAATAGTTTTTATTCTAGGTTATGCACAAATATGTATACGTAGTATATCAATTATAAAATGAGTAACAATAACATGTTTTTTCATTGTGCATATAGCGCTTTCATAGAAATAAATTATTTTTACTGGTCTGTCATCCCTTAAAACTACTTACATTGCTCTATCATCTCTTGGGGATTAGGCTAAAATACCAAAATCCCTTACATACCTTCAAGAGAGACACAGAAAAATGTATATAGTACATGTACAATTAGTGCATAAAATGCACATTTTATTATTACTTTATTTAATGTTGGTAATGTCTCACTGTGAGTAATTTATCAATTAAATATTATTGTATTTATATATGTTACGTGAATATCATGTTACGTACAGGGTTCAGTGTTCATGTAACTTCTTGTGGTTAATGGGTTAATGTGTGGTTTCATGTAACCGTAGTATGCTTTAGAACGTATTATTTGTGATTGAGAGGGCACTACTACACTCTACTGTATAGAATTACAATGTATCATAGAATTCCGATAATACCCCCTCCCCCCCCTCTAAAAATCTGACAAATTTTGATGTTTCATAAAATTTCTATTTGTAACCCCCCCCCCCCCCCCCCTTTATGATGTTTTCCATTTCAAGTGGAAAATGCAGCTTCTTAGGGCTCATTCTTTTTCCACACATTTCATCATCAAATTCCTAAAGCAAGAAAGAAGCTATAAAATCATTTTCTCATTTTAGAAGTCAGGATTGTAATAGAGCTAGTTAAGCTATTTGTTTTGTAGTATTTTTATTTTAATTTACAGAATATAAATTGCATTAAAAAGAACTTTGAATAAGACACTGAAATAGTCTTTTTTACTTTCCCTACAATGCATGGTAACGTAAAGCAAAAGTTTTGGAACTGTGTCGAAAATCGAAACTCGAGTTTTTAACGGATCTATACAATTTGAACATTCTAGAAGATAAAAACACCATTTTTAATGTGATGTGTGTGTGTGTCCATCTGTGCAATGCCCACTCTAGCTCAAAAATAATTAGTAAAATGTCATAAAATTTAGTAGGTGACTCACTTGGGAATTACCCTGGTACTGATTATATATTGATATGATTAAAAAGAAACAAGAAAGATCAATCATGCTTAAAGCATTGATTATGAAACACTTTCCAACTTCAATGCAATTTTATTTAAACAAGTCTAAAATGCAATACATTCCTCGGTAATATTTTGAAACTTATTACAATACTGCATTAATGTATTATATTTTAAAACTTAAACCTTCATCGAAAAAAATAAACTTCATTCAAATGACGGCATTGAAATATAAATTGCCTGGTTTAAACATCTCTAAAATGTTATACATTCCTCGGTAATAGTTTTAGAATTATCATAATACTACGATAATTTATTATATTTGAAAACTTCATCGAAAACAACTGAAATTAATTCAAATGACGTCATAGAAAAAATAACACGCCTGGATCTCTCTATAAAAACAGGATTTCATTCATAACTTTCTCCCATTCATTTCATTCATCACAATACTATAATAATTTATTTTATTTAAACATTTTATTTAAGACCATGGAGCTACAAATAATTAAACTTTATGCTTAAAACTTCATCGAGAAAAATCGTCCTTCTCTTTATAAAATCAATTAATATTTCATTTATATCAGCCATGCAGACTCCATGGACTAAATTATTTTGTGTTAAAAAAATACAGGAATTCTAATACAACTCATTCTACATATTTTGCTGTTTACATTTTACATAGGTGAAAAACAGGCTTAGTTGTAGAAATAATCAAATTTAGATGAGCATTTAAACTCAAATATATTGTCATTGCGTTGTTTCAGTATGTAGATGCACAGAATTTAAGCAAAAATAAAGTAGTTTTAGGATGGATACAACACTCAATATGAATTAAAAAGAACTTAAAAAAATCACGATTTTGAAACAAGATGGATGCAATATATCATTTTGAAGTGGGTCATGTGATCGTTTCATATCATGGTCACGTGATCGTTTCATATAAGAGGTGTAATTATTATTTTAATTTTTATTTAAAAAACTACTGAATATATTTCGCTGAATTTGTTTTTATATATTTTATGGAACAATTTGAATATTACCTAAAATTTTCGAAGCAATTTGTGAATTTTAAATCCGCTTAAAAAATGTTTGAAAAATTAGTTCCCATAGGGCTCAATGTATTTCATTTTTTCAACCCGGGTTCAATCCAAAACTAATTGGGTGATATTATTCATTTATATTCCCATAGGTCCTACAGACTGTCTGAACTGAACAACATACTAAAATTTCATTTTGATTAAGTCATTTTTACGGCAGTTATCGTGCTAACAGACAGACAGACAGACAGAAAGACAGACAGAATGAACAAAGTCATAAACACTTTTCAACTTTGTTGTAAAGTGTTAAAAATAGAACCTGCTTTTTTTTTTGCAAAATTCAAATTTTCTGAAAATTTTAAAATATGAAATTTATTAATGAAATGTTTGTTTCATACACAATTTTTAACAGCAAAATGAATAAAACCAACCTCATTACTCTAAACTATTCTCAAGATATTAAGGTTTTTGAAATTTTTGATGTGAAGTGATGATATTTTTTACTGTAGTTACAATACTATTCGATGAAATATCTTAAAATTAGGTAGGCAAGTAAGTCACTTGTGGATTACCAGTGATGATCCAATTTTGGTATGATTTGGAAAAACAGAAAAGGCTTTTCTTTGTCTTTCTGCAAAATGGCCTATAAAAGCCATCAAAATCTCAAATAAAAGACTAAATATGCTTAAATATACTAAATAAATGCTTATTTCCCCGTGCAGTTTTTGATGACAAAACAAATAAGATCGATTACTAAGGTGAACCGTTTTCAAGATATTGAAGTTTTTTGGAATTATGAGAAGCTGGTAAAATTTTAAAATGGATTAACTTATCAAATGAAATGAAATATGTTTTTTTGTAACTGAAAATTAGATATATCAAATAAACAACTATGTCAATTAAGATAATTAAACTCAATTTAATGGATTAAGAAAGATATAATAAATTTCAGTCTGTAGGGAAAGCCACATGCTGCGTACGTCAGATTTTTTAAACTTCATTGTTGTAATTTCCCTCTTATTTAAAAATTTTATTAAACAATTACAGGGTGACTGGCCGCCGAATTTAAGCATATAAATAAGCGGAGGAAAAGATACCAACTGGGATTCCCTGAGTAACGGCGAGCGAAAAGGGATCAGCCCAGAGGCGAATCCCCCGCCCTTGCGGTGGTGGGAAATGTGGCGTTTAGGAGTGAGCGTGCCGAGATCGGACTCTGCAGCAAGTCCCCCTGACCGGGGCTGTTACCCAGAGCGGGTGCGAGGCCCATAGCCGCTAAGTCCATCTCGGATGCGAGTCTCCTGGGAGTCGGGTTACTTGGGAGTGCAGCCACGTAAGTAGACCAAATAAATTTTGAAGCGAAAGCTATGGGAGTGAGTTATCTGTATAATAAAGTGGTTATGTGCTACAAGATGAGACTGATGACAGTGCCCCAAAGGCAAAATTTGGAAATTACCACTCCTATTTCAGAAACTATGAGAGATACAGAAGAAAATCAATTACAAAGTTGTTGAACATAATCAAATTAGTAAGAAATTATATTTTGCAGACACAAATAATGCAAATAGAATATCTTTAGGCATTATTGTGAGTGTCATCTGCAAATGACGGCTGTGATGCAACACTGCTCCTGCAGATAAAACACACAAGGCAATTTGTAAACAGTCATCACTGATTGGAACTGATAAAGTATCAAAACATTAATAAACGATATGTAAATATATATGCTATATCAATACACTGCACAGGCTTGCTTATCACTATAGGTATTTGGCTATTGTTTCAAATACGCCATTATTTTGTCTAACAAGACTGTTTATCAGAATGCCTTACTGTACTCTTTTGCTTCTTGGGACAAATTTATCTCCAGCAAATTATAAAATGGATTTCTTTTTGCACCCCCAAGACAAAACTAATGTTACACAGTCTAGGAGCAAACACTTATTACAATGTGTAACTAAAATATTTTTTACAAGGAATATAATTTATGGAATTGTTAGGTAAAATAAAAATTATTGTTAATTTTATTTTAAAGTTTAAAAATCACTCATTAGAACATAAAAACTAATATTTTTCATAAAATACAGGACCCGCCTATAAGGAGCATTCCCCAAAATATGGAAAACACTCCCATTCTAAATGCAAACACCTATGGACCAGTTTTATATTGTAAATGAATTTTATGCAGGCCACGTGAAAGGATTGAAATTGTCAGTTCTCATAGAAGCTTGCAATAATTGTGGCTTATATCAAGTTTCTTGATGCCATTGTAGATATTGGCTGTTCCATAAAACTGGTTTATAATTTATTAATATATTAATAATTAATAAAGTAATACACACCTGTGCATAAGCATTCTTGAATATAATGCTTTTAGAAGCAAGGGAATCTATATTAGGAGTAATGGCCTTTTTGTCACCATAGCATCCCAGTGCTGGTCTTAAATCATCCACAACAATGAATAAAATATTCTTTGGTCCAGTGTACTCTTCTGTGTAAAAAGAAATAATAATAATAAAATACATTTAAATTTCAAAATGTAATTAACATTCTACAACTCCAATAATTTTGATATAATTAATATTTCAATGAAAATAATTATCTTAGTGTGTATTAAATATTAGTTGTCATTTTTTTAAGGCTCTGAAATAGGGTTGTTAATATTTTGCTTTCTCATGTTGCTTTTGTTCTAAGGAAGAGATTGGAGTGAAAAATTGGTAGCATAGTGTTATGTTAGTGTTGAGAGGGACAGCAGAAACTGCTGATGGAATGTTTGTTGCACTTATTGGAATTAATATTGAATTATTAGTTTTTTGCTGAGGTAATAAACTTGGTGCTAAAATACTGATGCAGTGTTTTGTTAATGGGAATAGTAGTGTTTGCTGAACACTTATTAAGGTGTTGTTGAAACCCAGACCGTCTGACCTACCAGAAAGGTACTGTTTGGACGGTACTTACTTATGACTTTGGACGGTACTTATTAAGGTGTGCACTTTAAGGGGTGTCGCACACTAATATGTTCAATTTTCCGAATAAATGAGACACACCTTCCTTTTAAATGTGATAGAGACTTGATACTTGGTATATGGGTCAATCATCTGATAAAAATCCTGAGACAGAGTTTTTCAAAAATGTTCATTTATCTTAAAAGTCTATACTTAAAATCTTACATCTATATTTAAAAAATTATGGGAAGAATTCAATAAAATTTTAGAGGTTTAAAAATATGTGCATTAAGATTATGTAAAAAAAATTCGTATGCTATAATTCACTTTCTTTCCTGACCAAAAAAAAAAAAATTTAAATATCAAACTTTTAATTAAGAATTTTTGTCTGGGCTATCCTACTACATATTTAAAAATAAAAGCAATATCAATAAGCACATACTTTAGTGATACATAGCTGGAAATCCCTTGGGACAAATCAACATGTGCCAAGAGATTTCCAGCTAGAAGAGCACATAACAGAGGGAAAACGCATCTTTAGATCCTGATTAATCACATAGTAATGCTTTCCGCTACCTATGATCAGTGTTTTTTTCAGGTGTACCTCCAGGAGGGCGAAGGCACCCCAGAGACATTTTAAGAAGCTCAGTTTCTATTTAGGTTGCACAGCATTTAGATATATTTATATAGGATAAATAGAAAACTTGCCCCCTTTAAAATGTCATTCACCCCCCCCCCCTCCTCCCGACCAAAAAGTCTTGAAAGAAACACTGCCTATGATTTAACTTCAAATGGGGTATATATTGCATATATGTGTATTTGTCATATTTCAAATCTTTGAAGACCTAACTAATCAGGTTCCACTAATGGTAGTAAAGTGACATAAAATATAGTATGTTGTTATTTAGTGTATGGGAAATTTTTATAATTTTAACATTATCGGAACAGCCCATCTTGGGTATGCCATAGAATGTACTCATTTCTCAAATCTCTGCAAACACTTCTATGTTGGGTTCACTGACATATTGGTCTGTAGTTGGGTAACAGTTTGTTTGCAACAATGGTCACCGTTGTTGTAAGATAGTTAAAAATGAGTCAAATATTCAGCTTCATTTTTGTTTCTATTCCTCTCTCTCCATAACAAGAGATTAACCCCTTACCTGTGGAGTATATTTCAGGAAAATGTGTCAAAAATGGAAAAAAAATTTTATGCTTCAGTTTTGTGCATTATAATATTTAAAAAGGTTAGAAAAATTTTATTTCGTAAAAATATAAATTTTTATATGAAATAACTACTATATTTAATATTTTGACATACATGTGAAAAATTTATGGATTATATTCATATTTTACTCAAAATTGTTTAATTATAGCAAAATAAATCAAATAATCTTTTGAATTTCACAAATCATTTCACAGAATCATTTTTCAGAATTTCACAAATCTTTTATAGTATGATATATACGAAAACATGGCACGGCACACAAGCCTACATCACACTCTTTACAATAAACTCGGTTTATATCCCGCCTAATCAAGCTAGCTGATCCCGCCTACTTCCAAAAAAAATGTGGACAAGTATCGCCATCTTTTGGAAAAACAGTGAATTATATTGTAAAGCATTTGATAAAGCAAAACGAACTCAATTCGGGATCAACGGAATAGAAACACTGATTTTTCGCTTGCCCAAGTCAATTCGGGCATTCCAAATTTGGTGCAGAGGGGTTGCCCGAACTGGATTCGGGTGACACAGGCAAGGGGTTAAAAATCAAAACGCTGCGCCTTTCCTATTGGCCAGTTAGTAGCGTTTCAGAGCATTCATTAAGGGGTTGCAGTTTTCTCTCGCAATATTTAGTTTTACATGTATTTCCTTCCACCCATTTATTTACATTCTATTTATTTACATAAAGTGTGTATTTTCATGATTAGTTCTTTCTTTTCAGAAAGTTTTCTTCAATTATTTCCTCACATTATATTATCTTATGGTACAGCTTTAGTTTAAAAACTTTACTTTTGGCGAGATTTTTGTTGCAATTAATGGCATGAAGGGGTAATCCCTTGGCGTGATGAGTCCCATGATGAGCGTGATGAGCAATCCCATGTTTAGCTAACTGTGCCGTGTCGTAAGAGCAAAGAATATAGCGAGTATTTGGTTTTAATTTGAAACGGTTCATGTCAACTGTGTTTTTTGTAGAGTGAAAATTTAAATTTTCTGATTTTCATAAGCTTTTGCTCTATAAACCACGGAACACTTGTTGCACAAACAGCTGTTGCTACGTGCGACCTCTGACAGCCAGCGGAACCGGATTCTGTGATGTTTTTATAGCGGACGAGTGTAGCGGGGTAAACCTGCGAAGCGGGCGTAGGTCTATGTTCAAATTGCGATGGATCAACTGTTGCAAAAACGGCTGTTGCTATGTGAGACTTCTGACAGCCAGAGGGACCGGATTCTGAGATTTTTTTTTTTCAGCGGACGAGCGTAGCGAGGTAAGCCCGCAAAACGGGCGTAGGTCCATGTTTAAATTGCTACAGATCAACTGTTGCACAAACGGCTGTTTCCACATTGCGGCCTTCGACAGAGAATGGCCATTTTTATGAAAATTTTCTGTTTCTGCATTATTTTAGCAATTTTTATAGTATTGACATATGCTATCTTTCGTTTTTGTATAATTTGCGTTTTTTATTTTATACATTTTTTAATTTTACTTATATATTTTTCAATTATTTGCACACTAAGTCAAACATGGTATTTGTAATCACATTTGTGCTATTTTTCGTTTTTGTATGATATTTGTTATTTTTACATATTTTTATACTTTTTTACAATGCTGATATGTGCTTGAATTTCGTTTTTGTATGATATTTGCCGCCAAGTAACACACGAAACCCAAACCGTGACGTCACAGAATTTCCAACTAGGAAACGCGCAGCGTTTTGATATTTAATCTCTTGTCTCTCCATATATAAGAAATTTTTTTAGCATGTGATAATAATAGTGAAGTTGAAAATTGAACTAATTATTATTATTACAACCTTATCAGGTTAGCCCGTCCTGGAATTGCCATAGGAATGTACTTGTTTTGGGGGGATAAGTAGAAAATCAAAAAAGAGAAAAAGTCCAAATTTGGTATGTCGTTGTTTTTTGTTGTATATTTTAATTCTTGGGATTTTGAACCTTATTGGGATAACCCGTTCTGGGTCCGCCGTAGGAACGTACTCATTCTTGGTGAATAACTCGAAAACCAGAGAAAATAGAAAGTCCAAATTTGGTATGTCGTCTTTCATATATTTAAATTACATACATTTTAATAAATGCACTTTGTGTGGTATATGGGTGACAAACTGAATGAACGTGTACGGGGGGCATAATTGTATATATATAAATATGTATCTCAAAAAGCAACAGCTCTCAAATTATTCAGAAAAATATAACAAAAAAGTTTTATATCTGAGTATAAATATATACCTTCATCCTTCTCAGGTGGGTGAATGATAATTAATGATACACAAATGCAGAGTACAGATACAACTAAAATTCCTACTAATACCAGTACAAGAATTTGCCTTTGTTGCAACGTGCGTTCATTAATAGCTGCCATAGAATTTTCTTTTTCATACCAATAACTAAAATTAGTAAATCGGAAACTTCTAAATGTTGCTTACTTATTACTTTACTACGAAAAGTCCAATATGTAAACAAACATTAAATTACACACCCACCAGGGGGTTCTATGCCGGGCATGACACAGGCGCTCCAGACAGAAAATGTCCTCTGAAGATGGGGAATTTTTGAAAATCATTAGGGAAGATATAGGGACTTTTTAAGACTGAACAACTTTTTAGCAAGGCTAATTAAAAAGAGAGGCTTTGGAGCGAAACTATCATGTGACCTAATCCGGCTCTAGTCACCATTGAAATTGTATTTCTTAATATAGATATGAAGCATTTTCAGAGAGAATTGAAGTGATTTCTAATTTAATTACATATTATGATGATCTTACACCTTAAACATTAATGTGACAATATTTGACAATTGCTTTAAATCGATTTCAAATACTTTTCCTTTAAAATATTATAATTTCTTGCAGGTTTTTCATAAGCCTTTCAGGTACATTTAAGATTTGTTTTCTTTATTATGTTATCTACGCTTCATATATACGTCTATGATTGCATTTTTATTTTACGTAATGCTTTTAAAAGTTATGTCACAAAAATGCTAAATGAACACTAGATAAGTTATGCTGTGTATAATACCTCAACGAACTTTCTAAGTGTTTCATTGACTAGAAATCTTAAAAAATATCAGGATCCCGGAGATCAGCTAGGGTAGTAACTATTTTTGTAAAGTATGGCAAATTAATTGCATGTAAAAATATAGTATAGTCATATATTGTATGTATAATTGATTATTTATTTGTTGTTTGTCGTGGCATTAGAAATTACTTGCATTGTATAGAGTATTCTATTGAGTTTTTCCTATAATATGTGCAGTTTCGATTGCATGCTTTGGAATAAAAGTAACAGAATTTGTTGATTGAAGTGTGTTGTGCTGCAATGAAATCATAAATTTGTCCATTACCATTTGAATTTCAATGTACACAGCTCACTTTCTTCATATACAGTCATGCGTGTTTTGAAATAAGAGTAACAGATTTTTCTTGAATTCATAGAATTAAAATATTGCAAATAGTGTTCTTGATACTTATAGAATCCTCAAATTTTAAACTTATCCTTAGATTTTAAATTAAATACTTTCTAGCAGTAGTAATAAATATAATTTACAGAAATATCTAGAGAAACTACAATAAACAAATTTGCAAATAGTGTTCTTGAAGCGCAGAGATTCGTCAAATTTGAAAACTAACTTTAGATTTTAAATTAAATACTTTTAGTAGTATAACAAATAACATTTCACAAAAATATCAATAAATATTACAATACACAAAATAGAATATTTACAAAAGTCAAGAATAACTACAATAAACATATATACAAAAGTAAATCCTGTTTTAGAAACAGATCAAAAAATATATATTTTGCTTATAAATAAGCACTGGTTTGAAGATTCGTAAAATCCGTCTGAAAATGAAAAACATAATTTTAAACATTTTAATTCTAGTGAAAAGAATTTCATTAAAGAAATGTATCGGACTCCCCTAACGAAAAATAGAAAAGAACAGCAAAAAATACGTGCGCCTAGTCACCGCAACTAACTCCCGCCAAAATACCACCTGATATAGACGTCAGGTGGGAATTTCAGCAGAATCAGCCCTTCAGACTAAGGCTCCTATATAGACCATACCCATATATAGGAGCCTTACTTCAGACAGCTGTTTTTTGTGTGACGTCACGTAGATATGTTACCGCAGGTGAATGATAAAAGTTCTTCGGTTTCTTCATGTGGAAATTTATAGTTCAATTCGTCTATTTGTTCGATTTTGATATTGATAATTAAATATTTTATACATAATTGATATTGATATTTTTTATTATATAATTGATATTTTATATTACTTTTTTCTAATATATTATTTATTTTCTATTTTTTCTTCTATTTAAAGTCTTTTCAAGGCTCTCAAATTACAAGTATTAGGAGTCACTCCTGCTTGTATTGTAAAAGTTACAAATGAACTTTATTATGTTGTTGATTTTTTTCATGCCCAAGTCGCAAGAACAGCGCAAGTCTTGCAATTTTTTTCTCTTTTAATATGGATATATCACTTTCAATTAAGCAATTTAGTCACGTTTAAAATGCATTACCTTTTAAATTAGAATTAAATTAATTAACGTCTATGGGAGGGCAAGTGTCTTGCCCTCCACTATGGGTGCCCATGTAACATTTTCCGGGAGGGCAAACTCAAGGATGAGAAGTTCAATATCTACTAGCTTGTAGACTACATTTGTAACCTTAAACGTTCATGGGAGGGCAAGTTTCCCGTGCGTCCTATTATGGGAGCCCATAACAAGGAAGCCCATACAATTAATTTCAGCGGCGACAAACTCAGGGATGAGGCGTTCCATATCGACTTGCTTGAGAGATACATTTGTAACTTTAAATGTCCACGAGATGGCAAGTTTCCCTTTGTGTTCCATTATGGGCGCCCATGGCAAGGACACCCATAGAACTAATTCCAGCGGTGACAATTTCAAAAATGAGGCGCTCAATATCGATTAGATTGAGACTTACATATTTAACCTTGAACGTCTATGGAAGGGAAAGTGTCCATCTTCCCTTTCACTATGAGCGCCCATGTAACATTTTCCAGGAGGGAAACTCAAGGATGAGGCGTTCAATATCGACTAGCTTGTAACCTACATTTGTTACCTGAAACGTCCATGAAAGGGCAAGTTTCCCCTTGCGTTCGCTTATGGGAGCCCATGCCACACACACACGCAAAAAACTAATTCCAGCGGCGACAAACTCAGGATGAGGCGTTAAATATCGACTAGCTTGAGAGATGCATTTGTAATTTTAAATGTCCACGGGAGGGAAAGTTTCCCTTTGTGATCCATTATGGGCGCCCATGGCAAGGACACCCATAGAACTAATTCCAGCGGCGACAAACTCAAGGATGAGTTTGACTAGCTTACGATATTGACTAGCTTAAGACCTAGATTTGTGATCTTTAAAGTCCAGAGGAGGCCCCTATGATGCCATGCAACTTCAACTTTTCCGGGGGTTACAAACTCAAGGAAGAGACATACAATATCAACTAGCTTGATAACTACATTTGCAACCTTGAATGTCCAGGGAGAGTAACTGCACCTTTGTCCTCTTCTATGAGCCCCAATGATAGTACGTGTCGAAAACCCAACTCACTCGACTGACCCTAGGGTTTACAGCAGCAGTGGTCGGCATGATAGTACGTGTCGACAACCCAGGCCGACCGACTCGTCCGAAGACATGGAGCAGCAAATTGGCCGACCGGATGATAGTACGTGTGTAAAGTTTCAGCTTCCTATGTCGTGGAGCGGAGACTTCTGTAGGGTTTGGAAAATTTTTTTGCACCCCACACATATTGTCTGCCTTTGGGAGAGAAAGAGATGTAGCCACCTCTGTTAGGTTATGTCCCTTTTGTCGATGCTATAAACATGGGCGCTCATAGCACTTTCTGAAGGGGCAAACACAAGAATTATACGTACAATTTCGACTACCTTTATACCTACATTTGAATGTCCAGTAGAGCGCATAAGTCCCCCCTTGGCCTCCCCTATAGGAACCCATTGCAAGGACTCTCTGCTTATACTATTGACCTTGAGACAGAACTTAAAGGTGCCGAAGTTTCGATTTCCCCTGGGGTGGTAAATAGGTATTTCAAGACCCCCCAAAAGCCTCCGTGACATAAAAGGCCGAAACATTGCAAACATACCATGGGCGCCCATAGAGAACTGATATTTATCAATATTAATACAATAATATTAATAATACGCAAATATAGGTATCAAACTAATCAATACTGTATGTCACATCCTTGTGTATATCCCCGCTGGTAACAGTTCTATTGGTGCCATCACCATCATGGGTGCCCATAGGGGAGAGCAAGGAGCCACTTGCGATCCGGTGAACATTCAAGGTCACAAATGTAGGTGCAAAAAATTCTATTAACGCCATTGCCATGGGCGCCCATACGGGATGTTGAAAAAAAGGTGTTGCCCATAGGGTGTCAAGCGAGTCGGTATTGTCGCTCTTGAATTGTCGTCCCCACTGGAATAAGTTCTATAAGCGCTCTAGCCATGGGCACCCATAGGGAAGAGTGAGAGGGAATTCGTTCAAGTTCACAAATGTTGGTATCAAGCTAGTCGATGTTGTATGTCTCACCCTTCAATTTATCGCCTGTAAAAGTTCTATGGGCGCGCTTGCTGTAGACGCCCATAGGGGAACGCAAGGCGGCACTTGTCCTCCTGTGGATATTCAAGGTCGCAAATGTAGGTATCACGATAGTAGATATCGTACGTCTCATTTTGGAGTATGTCCTCCTTGGAAAAAGTTCTATGGACGACTTTGCCACGGGCGCCCATAGGGGATATGGAAATCCGCAAATGTAGCTATCAAGCTAGTCGGTATTGTACCTCTCGTCCTTAAGTTTGCGACGTAGGATTAAATTCTATGGACGTCTTTGCAATGGGCGCCCATTAGGTAGCTCAAAGGGGCACTTGTCCTCACCATGAAAGTTCAAAATTACAAACTTAGGTATCAAGCTAGTCGATATTGTGCATCTCACCCTGAGTTTGCACCCGTTGGAATAAGTTCCATTGGCCTCTTGACATGGGCGCCCATATGGGAACGTGATGCGGCATTTGCCCTCCTTTTGACATTCAAGGTCACAAATGTAGGTATCAAGCTAGTAGATATTGAACTCCTTATTTTTGAGTTTGTGCTCCCAGTAAATGTAACATGGGGGCCCATAGTAGTGGGGAAGGAGGACACTTGCCCTCTCATAGACTTCCAGATGAGACATGTTAGTTAATCGATATTAAACGCCTTAACCTTCAGTTTGTTACCATGAAAAAAGCTGTATTGGCGCCCATAGGAGAGGGCACGGGATGCACTTGCTCTCCCCTGGGACATTCAAGATTACAAATGTAGATTGCAAGCTAGTCGCTATTGTAGGTATCATCACATAATTTGCATCCCTAGGAAAATTATATTTGCGCTTTGCCATGGGCGCTCATAGGGGAGCTCAATGGGGTATTTACCCTCCCTGGACGTTTAAGGTCACAAATGTAAACATTAAACTAGTCAATTTTTTACGTCTCATTATTTAGTTTGACCACCCCAGGAAAAAGTTTTTTAGCAACCTTTAATCCTACTTCTTTGAATCAAGGTCAACCCTCCGGCAATAGATGAGTTGCACCGACTCACACTCCCCCTAGCAACGGTTGCTATCGCCATACTCTTTGTAGACGCCGTCCGCCATTACCATTCCTGTCAATGTAGCAATTTTTTTTATCTTGACACTCTCAAGATTTCAGTGTGAAATTATATCTCACACAACAACGTTGCTTCCAAGAAGTCAATAAAAGTACCGAGAGAAATTACTTTATACGGATTTGTCTGATGAACCGTATAATATTCGTCCCTTCTGAATCGCGTGTACTGATACAACAAAACCAATGGATACTATCGACATGTATTGCTCAAGTACAGATACCATACAAGAAGTCAAGGTACTTTTCATGTCTATTTATTTACTTTATTTTAATGCAATAATTTGTTTTAAAAAATTTTTGGGAAATATAAGTACCTCTGAACAGGAGAAATTATGTGATTTCACTCGAGCTATTAAATTGATTTAAACTTCACTTCATTTGCCAGATCTAGATGGTATCTTACTTAGACAGACATGATTTTTAATATGCTGCCTATGTTTCGATATTATTTAGAGTTGCCCGAACAAAAAATAGACTTATTTTTTAAGCTTTTGTTTGTTTTGTTTGCAATATATAGAATAATATATATACATATATATATATATACACACACACATATATATACATATATATATATATATACATATATATATATATATATACATATATATATATATATATATATATACATATATATATATATATATACATATATATATATATATATATATATATATATATATATATATATATATATATATATATATATATATGTTACATATATACGGTGCATGTTTGATACTGTTTTCCATTAATCTTCCTTTGAAATGTCGAAATAAATCATTTGTGACTAACACTTTACTGGCAGGTTGTGAGTACAGTACTTTCTTTGATTACTGCATGATGAGGAAGATAATTTGGTTTATAACCATTTTCGTGAATTTTGAGATCCTTTGGTTTGGTTTGGACTTCTTCCATATGGTTTAGTTTGATATATTCATTTATACATGTTGAATATTCCGTGCAAACTTTAAGATTTCGTGATAGCATTCTTTCGTTTTGCTCAAATCGCGAAATCGCTATATCTCTTGATTCACCGAGTATTGTTAAAGTGTCTTTAAATGGCAAATTGACTACATAATGTTCCTTTTCTCTTCTGTGCGTTTTCTCAAAAATATCTTCACTCATTTGTTCTTCAGCAGTGAGTGTTAGAGTTAGTGAAGTTTCTTCAATTTCCCAAAATCTTCGCAACTGATCGTGTATTTCTGACATGCTATGAAGATTCAGAATTTTAGTTGTTTGTTGTTCGGGATAGCTCTTGACAATTATTCAAGATTGATCCCGTTAAAATCCAACCTAATGAGGTATTTTGAGCAATCGGAGTACCTTTTGGTCCTTTTATGATACCATCCAATAAGACTTGCGAATATACATCAGCGCCAAGTATGATGTCGATATTTCCTGCTTTGCAAAAGTTTGGATCCGCAAGATTTATGGTTTTTAAATGTTCCCAGGAATCCAACATTGAACATCGCGGTGGTATATAATCTGTGAGATTTTTAAGCACTAAATCATTAGTAATCGTCAGTAATTCTTGCTTGAATCGGGATTTTATTCTAAATCTAACTTGATTACGAGATATCACAACTTTAGATTTTCCCATTCCAAGAATCTGACCGGTTCTTTCTTAAGTCTAAGTTTTTGTACAGCAGATTCTGTTATGAAGGTCGATTGCGAGCCTTTATCCAATAATGCTTTAACTGTTATTTCAGTTCCTGAATGTGATGTGATTTGAGTAAGTGAAGTAGCTAATAAAATTTCGCTGAATCTCGGAACGTCACGAAAAAAATGAATGCAAGTCTTAGTAGTAGTTTCATAAGAATTTTCACTCCTTGACACTTCTTTCGAACTAGACTCTGGATATCTCTGATTCCCGGATTTGTTCCCATTATCCTGTTTGTTATTAAGGATTGCCGTGTGTAAAATGCTATGATGTCGTCGATCGCAATGTCGACAATTTATTTTACTAAGGCATTGACATGCAACATGTTTTGGAGATAAGCAATTAAAACATAAACCTTTATGCTTCACTGTTTCTAATTTTTTCAGATTGTTCATTTTCGTAAATATTTCACATTGTCCTAAAACATGTTTTCCTGAGCATATCATACAGATCATTTTGTTAGTTAGAAGATATGTTCTTGTTCGGCTTTCTTTAACTCCCGAAATTTCCTTTTCCTGAGCGCTTACTTTCTTTGAAGTAGCTTGATTATAATCTGAAATAGCTTCAAGTGTTCTAAAACGGGATTCAAGAAATAATTTCAACTCTTCAAATGTAGGTAAATCTGTTTTTGAGCTTAAACTTTGTTCCCATAATTGAAGCGATTCTATACTGAGTTTTTGTGTCGTTACATGAACCACGATATTATCCCACTGTTCTACTGGAACTCCCAATTTTTTTAATGTTGATAAACACCCTTGAGTGTTATACAATAAACTTTCAATACAATGAGCACTTTCCCTGGTTATTTTTGGTTGGGCAAAAAAAGCTTCAATTGCGAATTGACTAATGCTCTTTTGTTTTCATATCGTTCAATTAGTGATTTCCATGCTATTTCATAGTTATCTTCGGTAATTGCAAAATGCTTAAGCAATTTCTCTGCTTCCCCGACTAAATGGATTTTCAAATAGTGGAGTTTTTGCATCTTAGATATCGATTCATTACTATGAATTATGGAAACAAACATATCATGGAATGAAGTCCAATCTTCATATTTACTGGAGAATTTATGCAATTCTACTCTTAGTAATCTTACATCATTATTAAAATTTGAATTCGAAGTTCGCATATCTTGCATTGTTTCACCGTTTGAGGCCAAGTTAAACTTAAAGACAAGAAATTCTTGGATTTCTGATTTATGGTTGATAAAATAATCTTCCACCATTGAGAAAAAATCGTCCGAGAAATAAGGATCGTCATTTCCAATTTCTTTCGATAAAATTATTTTGCTGTGCGTTGTTTTGAACTCGACCCAGTATTCTGAAAAGTTATTCAGCCTTAGATTAAGGTACGAGTCTGTTTTCCTCTCTTTCGAGTCCTTCTTATAATTTCTAATGAATCTTACCATAGAGTCGTATATGTCGTGTTGAATTGTTATTAATTCAGACATAGTTAAACTTAGTTAAATTCAAATACGTGTATTTCAAATGCACTAAATTTAATGAATACAGTTTTTAACTATACTGACCTTAAACTCTGCGACTTCTTGAGCCTTCTAATTCCTATTTCGTTACTGAAATCCTTTAGGTAATTCAACTTTTGAATTATGTCTTCGGCTCGACGGACCATGTTTTGCATCACTAGTGTTTCAATTAAATAATAAGGAACAGAAGTCGTCTTTCATTTTGTAGACCATCTTTATTCACATGAACATATACAACGAGATTTACACTGAGACGATATTTTCAATCAACCTTACTTCATACCATTTTTTTTCTTGACTGGTCGAACACAGTATAAATATCTTATGTTCTTTCTGACGTCAGTGATTGTCATGGCAACTTACAAAGATGATGAATTGCCATATGTGGCGTATAAACTTCTCATGTTTGACACCAAACAGTAATCATTTAAATTTAGCCTTGAGCATGTATGTAACAAATATTAGCGTAAATTTTCTAATTTGTTCTCGGGGACTCGTAAACCATGGCAAGCAATTCAAATGTTATTGTCTTCTAATGGTTCTAAGATAATTTGAAAAAAATTTCTAATCAATGCTATATTTTCTGTATGATTTAAAAAATACTGCTGCGCATACTTTATTTAAAATGAACTAATGATAGCTATAGAATTTTTTGGATGCTTATGTTCAGTAAAAGAAGTAAGAAGAATCCACTAAGACATAGGTTAGCTTAAATCATACAAAACAAAGAATGGAACAGTTCTCATGAAAGGTGGAATGCTGCAAGAAGCATGCAACATGAAGAATGAGTAAAATGATTAGTTTAATAAGTTTTTTTATTAATACTGATGTATATCAATATTTTTGTTTTATGCTTTACATTGCTACATAAAAGAAATATTTTATTATTATCTAAAATTTTACTATTCATTGTTTAATCATATTTATAATTTGTTCTTATGAGCAAAATACTTTTACGTTTTACATGAAAATAAATTTATGTTCATGCTTGTAATTATGTGCATACAATAATAAAATAAATACTTCATACTTAGATCTGTAAGTTTTTAAAATAATTATTCTAATTCTTGAGTATAAGTAGCACTATGAGTATAAGTAAGCACTATGTATGGCTGATAACACGAACAATTGATTAAATATTGTGAGCTAATAAACTTAAACAATTTAATGATGCAATATGTTATGTAAATGTGATACGAAATGGGAAGGTAAGAGTTATTGAATAAGGGAATTTCCCAGTTAGTTACTGGGGTATCCCCTTATTCGATAACATTATAGCACTGTGCAGTGCTGCCTAATTTTCGAAGAGTGGTAGAAACGTGAATTTTTTTTATACATTGGTACCAAAGGCTGCAATTTATATTAGACCGCTCATGGTCACGTACATAAGTATAAGACAATGACTTTGAAATCGTGTTAGATCAAATAAATTTTTTGAACCGTGTAACTTCAAATACGTGTAAAAAAAGCATGTAAAAAGCGAGTTGGGTGTATTAATTTTGGTAGTTGACATTTACTGTTCCTAGTGGATATGTTGTGAATTAAAAAATCTTTAATTGGTGATTAAAAAGTGTGTGTGTGTGGAGTGGGTAATTTTAAGTAAATGTTGATATGCTTGCTCTTAAAAGCAAATGCCTGTATATGAGACTTTGTGCGGTAAACTGTTCCATATATATAATAGATGCTACGTAAATTTTTAGTGTAACAAACACATGTAACCTATAAATATTATCTTGCTGTAGTCTCTTTAATTTGTAATCTGCAATTTGAATCACTGTGATTTGGTTAGTCTCTGAAACAAACATATGTGGGTTATTCATTTCATTTTATATGAACTTCCCGATGATAGTTTGGAAACACCTGTGTATGCAAGGAGCTTATTGACTACAGAAATGTTTTCAAGAAATTAAATTTAGCATTTTTGAAAATAAAGTTTGTGAAATTAAAACTTGAATATATTTCATTACAATAGGCTAATCTCTTCAGTTAAAAAAATATATTTTAATAAATACTGATTTTATTCTGATTTTCAGTTTTATTTTAAATAAGCAAGCTAAACAATTTGAAATCAGCTATAAAAGTAACTGGTTTTAGATTTAAATTGTATCTGTTGTGAAAATGATTAAATTGTGTCTATCTCGTGAAAGTGATCAAATTCAATTTAAACTGCAGGATTAATTTTAGCCTGATTCATATATTGCACATGTAGTACATAACCCATTTGTTAAAAAGAAATGACAGTAATAAAGTAAGTATAGACACCACCGCTGTACGTCAGCGTAGCAAGTGCTATTTATCACCCACATAGCAGGTGTTTATTTAGGATATTTGCAGGCTATAAAATCAAGTAGTACCCGATGCCACACTGTAGCAGGCAAGCATTTTTAGTATGGATAAGCTGCATTTTAATTTTTTTGTTAGTAATAGACCACAGGAAATGCATCATGCTAATGTGGGTTAGGATTTTGCAACTTGCTGTCACTAAAGTTGAAGCTTCCAAAACTTCCTTCTATAAAGCAGTATGCGCCCTTAGAAGTATGCGCCCTTAGAAGTATGCACCCTTACATATATTGTGATTTATTGTTAGATTTTCATATCATTCTAGTATATTAAAAAAGAAGCATCTTCATTGTCCATGAAATACTTCTTTTTGAAAATGTTTCATATAAGCTAAGATAGCAACATTATTTTTAATCTGCTTCTCCTGTATAAAACTAGTTGTATTTGGTTGTAGAGAATTGCATTTATGTATAACTAGCCAATAGTCAGTGGATACTTTTTTATCAGGCATAGCTAATAATAGGAGGACAAACAAGTGTACTTCGGTCACTTTTGTGGCCAAAATTAACTGTTTTATGGTATACATTTATCCGAATGCATAAACTTCAAATGGAATTTTTATGTTAAAAAAAATAAAATATATTCATAATTACTGAAATGTGGCTGAACCCAACTTTCTCATACCAGAATGCATATTTCAAGTAGCTTGTTATTTATTTATTTTTTTTTTTTGCCAAGAAAATTTTTTAAAAATCTGTATAATTGGTTCAAATGATCACAATTATAGTGTGTTATCCTTCATTTCAAAGAGCTTGAAAAAATTCTTTCTATTGATACCAAATTTGATAATGTACCCCCTCGAGGGTAACTTCCCCTACCAAGAGGGATAATGACATCACAAACACAAAAGGAAAATATTAAATTTTGAAGTTTTCCGTTGAATTTAAAATTTTTTTATATAGTTCTAGAGTTTTTGTTACACAGCTGTATATAAAGTTTCATGAAAATCCATTAATATTTATAGCAGATATCGTGAGCACAAGAAATAGATCATAAAAAGACATACAGATGGACATCACTCTAAAAATAATCAAAATGTGTTCTGGAAGTCCTGAAACATATAATTGGCTTCAAAATCTCTAACTCTTTCGTGAAAACAATATTGTTTCTATATTATATTTTATAGTATGAGAAAGTAAATATATTGATAACAATTATATAATATTCATTAAGGTTTGTTGACAAAACAAAAAGGAAAAAAAAATGATGGCATGGATAGTCTATGTGTGGTTTATGTCAGGCCTTTTGTTGATATTAAATTCATTTGATATGTGTAAAACAGTTAAAGATGAGAATTTTTTTAAACTCTGTAAAATATTATTTAATTTATTTATTTTTACAGCTTTTTAATCTAATTGAACAAGAATGGACTAAAACTTTTAAAGAAAGTTTGGCTGGATCCAGTTTTGTTTTCCTTATATATAGTCCTTATATAATGCAATGAATTTACTACTTTTACAATAAAAAATAGGTTTTTCTTACAGTAGATATTTATATTCTTTCCAAGATATTGAATTTTCGTCAATTAGTCGTCATTTTCATTAATTTAGTGTCATTTTTATCCATTCGGCGATATTTTCGTTAATTTGGCAACATTTTAAAAAGTCGTCAAGTTGGCGACATTCCGCCAAATTCGGCGCCAAAATCTCGCCAAGCGTTATGGGCGGAGAAATAAGTTTCTCTTTTAGCAGATAAATAACTATTGGCATTCAAATACAAACCTATTACTCAAAGTATCTTTTCTCATGAATGGAATGAGCTAGATCCACGAGAATGATGTCACCCAATTTATCGCATGATATTACATATAAAAAGTGAACATGTTTCTCAATAATTAATATATATTTTTTTAATTTATGGGATTTTTTGATAAATTTATTTTAAAAATGTGCAATATCTCGAGAACAGTTCATGATAGCGTTCTAAAGTTTGTATCAATCGTTTTCTAAAGAAAAATTACATAAGAAATGTCTATTTGCGTAACTTTATTAAAGGTTTTGATTTTTTGGTGATTTTTTCAAAATTTCACTCGAAAATTTAAGGAGTTCTGAACATTCGATTACGTTTAAAACCAATAGGCTTCCAGTATTCACGAATTGTGATTTTTGTACCGAATTTCATTCGAATCGCTCTATTCGTTCTTGAGATATAATCTCCAAAGACTCACTGACACACACAGACATCACTTCAAAAATGTTTGATTCGTGATCAGGGATACTTGAAACGTGCTCTCCCGTCGAAAACTCGAATTCGAATTTTCGACTCCGTCACAATACTTTCCTTATACATTATGTATATAAGGAAAGTAAAAATGCTTTATTCGATGGTATACACAAAAAGTCATTTGATTTTCAGAGAGATTGACCTAGGGATATATCCATATTTTAAAAATTTTATTTAGCTTTATCTGTGGTCGTTCAAACATTTGAGATCCAAAATAATCAAATTCATTTATCACAGTAACGTAAAATTCGGTATGACGTTTTCTCTTGTGGTACATTTCAAGTCTTTCGATTTTGAAGCTTGTCGGGCTAGCCCGTCCTGGGCCCGCCATATAACTTTACTTTTTGGTATAACTCGAGAACAGGTGTATCTAAAAATTCGAAGTTTAGCATATGCTTGTCATTTGCTGTATATTTTAACTCCTTGGATTAAAAGTCTTATCGGGCTAGCCCGTCCTGAACCCAACAAGAGGAATATATCGTTCTTTGAGAATAACTAAAAATTCGGAGCATCTAGAATGTATAAATTTAATATATCATTGTCCTTTGTGGTATATTATATTTCATCGCATTTCGAACCTTATCGGGCTAGCCCGTCTTGGCTCGCCAAAGAAATTTACTCGCTTTTCAAGAATATCTCAATCAAACGAAGTAACTAAAGAATGTGAATTTTGTATATCATTTCCTTTGGATGAATTTTAATTTAGATTTTAAACCCCATCGGGCTAGCCCGTCCTGAGCCCAACAAGAGGAATATATCGTTTTTTGAGAATAACTCAAAATTCGGAGCATCTGGAATGTCTAAATTTAATATATCATTGCCCTTTGTTGTATATTATATTTCATCGCATTTCGATCCTTATCGGGCTAGCCCGTCTTGGCCCGCCATAGAAATTTACTCGCTTTTCAAGAATAACTCGATCAAACGGGGTAGCTAAAGAATGTGAATTTTGTATATCATTTTCTTTTGGATGGATTTTAATTTAGATTTTGAACCCCATCGGGCTAGCCCGTCCTGAGCCCAACCAGAGGAATATATCTTTTTCTGAGAATAACTCAAAATTCGGAACATCTGGAATGTCTAAATTTAATATATCATTGCCCTTTGTGGTTTATTATATTTCATCGCATTTCGAACCTTATCGGGCTAGCCCGCCTTGGCCCGCCATAGAAATTTACTCGCTTTTCAAGAATAACTCGATC
The DNA here is from genome assembly GCA_951213105.1 of Amaurobius ferox. NCBI lineage: Eukaryota > Metazoa > Arthropoda > Arachnida > Araneae > Amaurobiidae > Amaurobius > Amaurobius ferox. The sequence goes on from OX578153.1 coordinate 75,570,491, forward strand.
AGTCGGAGTAGCTAAAAAATGTAAATTTAGAATACCATTCCCTTTTGGATGGATTTTAATTTATAATATAGTATTCCCTTTTGGGATATATTTTAATTCTTTGGATTTTAAACTTTATTAGATTACCCCATCTTTGCCCAGCCTTAGGAATGCATTCGTTTTTGGAAAATAACTCGAAAATTGGAGAAAAATTATCATTTACCAAACAATTAAACAATTACATTAGTTCTCCTTAGGGATTATATTTGAGAAAGTATTTTATACTGTTGTGTAAACCCACATTCGATCGTCGACCCCCCCCCCTTTATCCTAGACCTTGGCTGCGCTTATATGCAAGAGAATTAAATAATGCGAAACCAGTCCACGGTGCACTTTAAAGATTCATAGTAATATAGTGATTCGTACTACATAGTATAATAGAAAGAAAAGTCTTGTGATGGGATTTCTGGATGCTGAAATTCGCAGATTATGATATGTTAAGCGATTTTTTAGCCTATTCGTCGAAATGCAAAATAAAGCAATATGCTGGATGAATCGAATTAATACATTTTTCTAGGCAATTTTACACAGAAAATGCGATAATTTTATAGCTATAAAAACAGCCCTTTATAATCCAAATATAGATTTTCAACGTCAGTTACAACAAACATCAAATGAGTGAAAGCTTGTTGCTTACAATTTCGAAAAATCTTTCTTTCTGAGTGGGTCCATCCTGTCCAATCTTAGAACGAAAAAGAATATTGTACATGTGACGATTCTCAGTAAAAACAAATTCGATTTCAGATGACCAATGTGCTAATGAGATACTTCCTATTGTATCTAGAGGCCACCCTGAAGGCAGTACAAAATGCCCTTCCCTGGTGTTCTACCCATTTCCAGAGCCCCCGCTGATTTGCGGATCTTCTGAGCATTGTTCGCGTAAGAGATGTGGCAACTTGCGGAAACGTATGTAAAGGAGACACGCCTGTCAAAATAAAATAGCGGTCGATTACATGTCCACCCTCAATCGAAATTCTTATCAGCGCTATCTTTCACCGTACAAAGAGACAGCACTTGTAGGCAGCCCCCACCTTGTTCTAATGTTCAAGCGGCAATGGTGTTTCATGTTTTTCTTCCAAATTCACAGGGCCACCCACAGGCATTTTTCCTAGTAGCCGAACATATGAGATAAAACAAAATATTTGCCAGACATTCTCATACATTCTTTTTTTAGGTTTACATGGTAATATGTATCAAAATGCAAAACAAAAGTTTGGTTTTAAAGCATTCGTTCAAGTTATTCATATAATGCTTTTAAAAATTATTGAAAATTTTCAATTTCAAGTAAACAAAATCAATACGTGCGGTCCAAATTTCTGCTAAAGAAATAAAATTATCTTCGTAAAAAGCAGAATACCACTCAAAATACTAATATCGACCGGTTTCGAAGGCATAAAACCGTCTTCGTCAGATCACGCAGAACCGTAATCTTCACTCGTACTCCCAGTGTATCGACCTAACATCCGTGGACAAATTTCGCACTTCTTAGCTCATTTGCATAAGGATGTAACTATGTATTTAGGACACAAGGGGGTCGACGATCGAATGGACCATATATAGTACAAAATTCATTTTTTTTAAATATAGACAATTTTGAGAACTAATGTAATTGTTCGGCAAATGAGGTTTTTTACCACACATCCTGCCTTCCATGCCTACGCCACTAATTATAATTACATATACGCCGAAAATATTAAATTCTACCCGAAATGGAATTAATATACTAAATTTGGATTTTCTATCTGCTCCAGTTTTCGGGTTATTCCAAAAAAATGAGTCTATTCCTATAGCAGGCACAGCACGAGCTAGCTGAATGAAGTTCAAATTCGAAAAAATGAAATATATCACAAAAGACAATAGCATGCTAAACTTGGAATTTTTAGCTACTCCGGTTCTCGAGTTATTCATCAAATACGATCGCATTCCTAAGACGGACTCAAGACGATGATGTTCAAATTATAAATTATGATAAACCCCAAAAGAAATTGATATACTAAATTTAGATTTTTTAGCTGCTCCAATTTACGAGTTATTCTCGAAAAATGAGTACATTACCACTATGTCGGGCCCAAGACGGGCGAGTCTGATAAGGTTCAAAAACCAAAGAAATAAAATATACCCTAAAAAACAATGATATACTAAATTTAGATATTCTAGCTGCTACAGTTTTGGAGTTATTCTTAAAAAACGAGTACATTCTTTTTGTTGGGACCGGGACGGGCTAGCCCGATCAGGTTTTAAATCCAATGAGCTTGGACATACCGCAAATGACAACGACATTCTAAACTTGAAACTTTTTGATACTCCTGTTCTAGAGTTATTCCACTAAAAAAGTGAATTTCTAATTCGGGCTCAAAACGGGTTGGGCCGATACGGTTCAAAAACAAAGGAATTACAATATTCCCCAAAAGATAAGGATGTACTAAATTTATATTTTCTAGTTTCCCCGATTTTCCAGGTATTCTAAAAAACGGGTCCATTCCTATGTCGGGCCCAGGACGGACTACCCCGATAAAGTTCAAATCCAAAGAAACTTAGATATACCCCTAAAGCCAACGACATGTTAAATTTCGAATTTTTAGCTACTTCGGTTCTCGTCTTATTATTCAAAAACGAATGCATTCTTCAGCGGATCCAAGACGGGCTAGCCCGACGAGCTTCAAAATCTAAATTAAAATCCATCCAAACGGAAATGATATACTAAATTTATATTTTTCAGCTACTCCGATAGATCGATTTATTTTTAGCGAGTAAATTTCTATGGCAGGCCCAAGACGGGCTAACCCGATACGGTTCGAAATGCGGTGAAATGTAATATACCCCAAAGGACAATGACATATTAAATTTATACATTCTAGATGCTCCGAATTTTTAGTTATTCTCAAAAAACGATATATTCCTTTTGTTGAACTCAGGACGGGCTAGCCCGATAAAATTTTTATCCAAAGAGTTAAAATATACAGCAAATGGCAAGGATATTCTAAACTTCGAATTTTTAGATACACCTGTTCTCGAGTTATACCGCAAAAACGGGTGAGTTTCTAAGGCGGGCCAAAGACGGGTTAACCCGGTACCGTTGAAAATTGAAAGAATTAAAATACACCCCAAAAGAAAACGATATATTAAACTTAGATTTCCAACCTTCTCTGATTTTCGAGATATTCTCTAAAACCAGGTAATGTCCTATGGCGGGCCCAGGACGGGCTAGACCGATATGCTTCAAAATCGAAAGAACTGAAATGTACCACAAGAGGAAACGTCATAACGAATTTCACGTTACTATGATAAATGAACCTGATTATTTTGGACCTCAAATGTTTGAACGAACACCAGATCAAGTTAAATAAAATTTTAAAAATAAGAATATATCCCTTGCTCAATCTCTCTGAAAATCAAATGACTTTTTGTGTATACCACTTACAATAATCACACCCAATTTCACACAAATTCTTCAGTTATTTTGAAAGATATCAGTCATTTCATTTGCAATAAATTCCCATTAGTTTCAATGTTAACTCCTCCGCTTTAGACCGCTTATTCGAGACCAACGCCGTCTGGCGGAGGCGGCTTTTCAGGAACATCTCCCAGCATTGGGAGGTATAGGCGGTCGGCACACTATTAGTTCTAGACACTGTAGTCCAAACATATAGAAAACGGGCTGCAATCCTACTTCACCATTTTAAAGGAGAACCGCAGCCACAACTGCCGAATATTTATTAAGGAAATTATTTAAAGATTTTGAAAGTGCTACCGAAATAGTGGAATGTTTTAGTTGTAATGCTACCAATAACTTTGCTAAAATTGTCATTAGTTTTTCTTTACATAACAACAACATGGATTATTTTCAAGATGCGTTACACAGTGTGTTAAATCCAAACATGAAATGCAACATTTGTGGAGGAATTACTAAAATACATTATAAATTTAAGTCTCATATTTTTTTAGAATTGTTACGTGAGCATCCATCACATTTCAACTTGGATAACAACATACCATTATCATCAGTTCCACATATATTTAATCTAGGTAGTAAGAAATACCAATTGAGAGGTGTGATTAGTTTTCTGGCTCCGTCAGCAAAGACGTCCAATGCGATCGGTCATTAATTACATCGCCTACTGCTTTCGTCTGCATAATAATGTGTGGGAGACGGTTGATGATCTCTCCAATTCCATCCAACTCGTAAGGACAAATACTGAAGTTCAAAAATGCCACATTTTGGTATACACAGAATAAAAACGAATCTTGTTTTACATATCCGAAATGATAGCATTCTTAAGTAGGCGTTTATGTTCATTTCAAGAATTATATAATATATTAATTGTGTTATGATAGCCTCTCATGTTTTTGTTTTTATTTTGGAACGATATAAATTTTTTGATGATATAAATTGCAGTTTTATATCATCATCATTTACAATGCAACGAATATTTATTGTAAATTCTGGACCATTTCGTAAAGTGTATTATTTTTACTAAATTGTTTTAAATTATATTTCAGGTTCTACAAGTTAGTATAAAATTTCTTTTAACACGTTCAAAGGCCTAATAGTCTACAAATAATTTTTTATAAAAATCGGGAAATGTAAAGTGAATCAGACTTGGGGAAGTTGGTCAATTTTGATAACATTTCAGTTACCTTGTAAAAAATGAGTAACCAGTTAAGTTAAATTTTCCCCATTTCCTCAGCCACGCACACGTTATTTTTGTATAAATTGGGGGTGGGTGTGCACATCAGGGGCGTACTTAGGATTCGAAATTCGGATAGTTAGGATAGGAAATTGGAGGTGGGCTGGTGGGGCCCCTTTTCCCCAGCCACGCACACGTTATTTTTGTATTACTTGCGGGGTGGGGCTGCACTAACGAAATGCATACGTGCACTAACGATTGAGCCTAATCTGAACTTATGATTCGAGGTGGATGGGTGGGGAGGCCATTTCCCCAGCCCCGCCCATGTTATTTTTATTTTCGTAGCACCTGAAGGGGGGGACTGTGCACTAACGAAATGCATACGTGCACTAACGAAATGCATACGTGCACTAACGTGCACTAACGATGCACTAACGATTGAGCATAATCTGAACTTATAATTCGAGGTGGGTGGGTGGGGAGGCCATTTCCCCAGCCCCGCCCATGTAATTTTTTTTTCGTAGCACCTGAAAGGGGGACTGTGCACTAACAAACTGCATACGTGCACTAACGATTGAGCCTAATCTGAACTCATAATTCGAGGTGGGTGGGGAGGCCATTTCCCCAGCCCCGCCCATGTTATTTTTATTTTTTGTAATACCTGAAAGGGGGCTCTGCACTAACGAAATGCATACGTGCACTAACGATGCACTAGCGATTGAGCGTAATTTGAACTTTAAACTCGAGATGGGCGGGGCTGGCGAAATGGGCCTGATTTTGTCCTTACAGGAAACATAGTCTACGATCACACTATTAATACCCTAGATGAATTCGACTCGGATCACCTACCGGTACTACTGACATTTGATCTGAACACACCTCGTCCAGCCTCTCTGGGACAAGAGAGGGTGAACTGGAACGTATTCAAAAGAGCACTATTCGAGCCGCACTTAGCAGTACCTGACATAATGAGCACGGCGGATATTGACTCTGCCACACATACACTCACAACAGAAATCAAGAGAGCAAATGCCTCTGCTACAACAGATCGTGAGTCACCAAAAACACCCACACTTTCCCACCATGTCAGACAGTTAGTAAGACAGAGGAACAGAATTAGAAAGACATGGCTGGCTAATAGAGATCCTACCCTTAAAAGGGAGCTTAACAGACTCAAGTGTAAAGTCAGGGAGAAAATCGTCGCGAAAAAGCAACAATAGTATAAAGAGTTAATCGAATCGCTTAACCCAGAAGACGTGTCGCTCTGGGAACTCGACAAAAGTCTTAGGAAACCGCAAAATAAACTCCCGCCATTATTAAATGGCAATAATACCGCGTACTCAGATGAAGAAGAAGCAGAGGCGCTCGCAAAGCATTACGAAAAGCAATTCGAACCAAACCACGATTTAATGTGTCAGGACACCCTAAAAACAGTCAGGCAAACACTAAATAACTTTAGAAACTCCCCAGTCACGGAGATTAACCCAGTCACCCTGCAAGAGATAATTGATATCATCAAAAACCTTAAAAACCGTAAAAGCCCAGGGCACGACAAAATCAGGAATATCGCGGTGAAAAACCTACCCCTAAATATAATATTTTACTTGACCACCCTAATAAACAAAATACTAAAACTAAATTATTTCCTCAAAGAATGGAAGGAAGCGATAATTATAGCGATTCATAAGCGTGGTGAGGATGCCACAATTCCAGTCAACTATAGACCAATCAGCTTACTACCGACACATAGTAAAATTACTGAGAAAATAATTTTTAATAGACTGAACACGCACCTTAGTGAGAATGACATTATCATTCCGGAGCAGTTTGGGTTTCGGCCAAAACACTCCACCACTCATCAACTGCTGAAAGTGGTCAAGTACATATCTTCTGGACTAAATACCAAGACACCCACAGCTGTAATTTTCCTGGATATACAAAAAGCCTTTGATAAAGTGTGGCACTGTGGTTTAGCATACAAATTGATCACTCTGAAAGTCCCTGACGCATTAGTCAAACTTTTAATTTCATACTTAAATAACAGACACTTAACAAGTCAGAGTTAAAGGTAGCTTATCTACACCCAAGCTCATAAAAAGTAGTATACCGCAGGGATCCATCCTGGGCCTGACACTTTTTAACATATACCTGAATGACATTCCCAGGACTCCTAACACCGAGCTGGCACTCTATGCATACGACAGTGCGCTACCTGCAAAACACACTTATCTCACAGTAATGCACAGACAGCTACAACAACACTTAGACATACTTCAAAAATGGTTGGAAAATGGCGAATAAAATTAAACCCTAATAAATGTCATTGGATTTACTTCTCTAGGAAGCATAAACCCCCGCCGCCTGTGTATATAAATAACCAAACACTACGCGCGGAGAAATCTACTAAATACCTAGGTGTAACGATAGACTCCCACCTAACTTGGAAATTGCACGTAACAAACATAATCAAAAAAGCGTATAATGCCACAGGAGCTTTATACCCTATGATAGGAAACGGAAATCTTAATTATCTAAACAAACTTCTTATATACAAATCGGTCATCCGTCCGGGAATGCTGTATGCAGCACCCGTATGGGGATATGCCTGTAAAACTACCATAGACTTCTTAGAAACAAGACAAAATAAAATCCTAAGGTGTATCAGGAAAGCCCCTAGATATTTAAGGAACTCGGTGGTTAGAAAAGACTTTAAAATAAAAACCGTGAGAGCCCAAATTAAAAAGCTAGCGCTAAAATTCTATGACAACCTGCCTTCAGTTCCAAATGAACTTCTATTCAGTCTATCTGACTATAATCATCGCAAGGCCAAATCTCGTAAGAGACCCCGTGCAGTACTTAACCTTGAATAACCGGATTTAGGTAAACCCCTTCACTAGTAAATGAAATTAATTAAAAATCGCGATCAATATTTTTCAAATTTAAAAAAATATTCTTAATCCTTAAACTGCCAAATTGCTAGGTAACCCTCAGATCTGCATCAACACCCCAAACTGAATAAACCCAAATGTGCAATAAACTGCCACACTAGGAGCCAAGTAAAAAATAGAATAGTAAATAAAAAAAATTTTGAGCCTCCATATCATGGGTCAATGAAATAATGTCACAGCATGAAGATACGAACCATATATTGAGATTGGAGGTTAAAGGCGCTCCGCGCCTGGTGCTCTGTCCTGCACGAAACTTCATTCGGGTGCCAGCCCGGTCTTCCCTTGTCCTCTTTCATTCGGAGCCTAGACTCCGAGTTGTGCGGACCTGCTTTAGTATTGCTCCTGCTTTTTACCAGTTGGTGATCTTCTTGCGTCCGCTTGGGCGTGTTATATCTAGTTACGATAGAGCACGTCGGTCAAAGCAATTCTACAGCTTGTTGCGTACGGACGATTCGCCATTTTGGATTTTGTGCTTTTCATTTTAGAGTGCCACGTGGTAGAGCTATTTTTTGGAACTCCTCTACCCTGACGATATGGATTTGGAACGAGGCGACGTGGCAGCTACTCGCGAACTTGCTGGTGAGCTGGACGAGGAAGAATTCGAACCTCTCAAGGGTGCCTTGATGAATTACGGCGAAACTCTACCTGATGATGGACTGATGACTGGACTGAAGGATGAAGTCAAAAGCGCCGTCAACTTCTGCACCCTGGCAGTCTACGTGATGACTCTTCACATCAGAGAGCTGCTGATGAACGGACTACCTGAACAGGAAGAGATAGGTTCGTTACTTTCTGTGAACTCTCTTTTTTTGCCCAGAAATTGGATAGGTTTATTGATTGTGATATTTATGAGATTTCTAAATGTGAGAGATGTAATTCTAGTGTTAAAATCAAATGTAAAATGATAGAGCTAGGTTTAATAAAGGAAATTAAAGATGAAGATAAACTTAAAACGGTTGAAAATCCAAATTAAAAAAGAAAGCTGGAGGGACAATCCACTAAGGATGCTCCTACTAAAAGCCAGATTGTAGAAGAAAACTTAAATGTCCATGATAACATGGACTGTAATGAAGTAGCTGATAATGTGGTAAATGCAACTGACAATGATTATGTTAAAACTAAGACTTACGCTGAGATTGCCGCGCAACCAGTTGTGTTTAAAAGTGCATCTAAACCTAAAACGGTCGAAAATAGTGACAGGCTAAAAACAGTTGAGGTTGAGAAAAAAGACCCAAAAGCTGAACGTTTCTTCATCAAGTTCAATGATAATTACAAGGTTCTTCTTAAAAAACTAAATGATATCTTAGGAAATAAAGTATCTGGCAAGCTCCCAGGAGACATATTAAAACTGATTCTAAATGACGCTGACACCGTTCAGGGTTGTACAGCGCCATTTAAGTAGTGAGAAAATCCCCTTCTACGGCTTAAACCTAAAGACGGAAAGGCCAAAAAAGGTAGTTCTGAAGGGGCTACCAACAAATTATAACATGGAGGAAATAAAAATCACTTTAACATCCGAAGGATTAGATGTAGTCCGGGTTTCTCAACTGAGAAACACTAAAACGAGATTACCCCTGCCGATCTTCTTAGTCAGTCTTAGACCTACGGAAGACTGGCAGAGGGTCTACAGACTAACAAGATTAGGTTACTTGGCTGTGAAGGTAGATGCCTTCAGAGCACGGGGCTTCAAAATCTGCTACCGGTGCCAACAGTTCAATCACTCCTCTGAGAACTGCAGTATGCCACCTAAGTGCCTTAAGTGTGCTGAAGAACACTTCACACGGGACTGCCAGAGACCTAGGTCTGAGAAGGCTACGTGTGCAAATTGCAATGGAGACCACCCAGCGAACTTCAGACAATGTCCGAAGAACCCCTGGAACAGAGGAAAGGCATCGGGGTATGTCCCCCCTCACCAAAATCAGATACCCCCTTGGAGGCAAAAGGCCCTCGGATTAAACTCCCAGGCATCCCCTCAGGGGTCATCGCACACTGTGCCACAGCAAAATAGATACCAACCTTCAGCACCTACCAGATCGGTGCAAGAGCAGGCCCCCAAACCTTCGTCTTCCAGAGAATTGACTCCGGAAGAAGTAAAACTGACTACTATAGCCATTAAAAAGAGAAAGGAAGCCGAAAAAGCCAGACAGGCAAGACAGGAGGAATTAGAAGCTAAAATTGTAAATCAATATGCTAAATCAAAAGAAGAAATCAAAACGCGTGAAGCAAAAACTAAACGAGTTAGAGAAGAAGAGCTCGCGCAAACTCAGCTGTTCGAAAAACGGTTGAAAAAAGGCAAAAAACTACTGAGGTCCAAAAGGATACTCACAAAAATGACCAAACCGCGGTTGAGGCTGAGGATATGGAAGCTGAGACTGAACCTGCTGGTAAAACCAATGATGAAAAGATGGATGAAATCCTCAACCTCATCAGAGGGTTTATCACCATGTTCGACCTAGATGCAATAAAACACCTGTTGATGCAGTTTGCAGAGCTAATACAAAAAAAAAGCGATCCAATGCAAATGGTCTTTGAGGCTTATAAATTAATCGCGAATTTTAAAAATAACAGTGAGAATCAAACCCGCCATGGTTAGGTCCTAAAAAGAAAGCTTTAAAATAATATTTCGGAATGCGAACAGCATATCTCCAAGAATAAATGAACTTAGGAGCTACGTAAATGAAAATGATGTAGATGCCCTGCTAATTCAGGAAACTAAAGTTAGAGAAAATAAAAACTAAATATTGCAAACTATATTGGCTATCACAACCTTAGCTTAAATACAACTGCTAGAAACCCTCATGGAGGAACAGCAATATATATTAAAAGAAATATTCCCCACGAGAAAATAAACAACATAAATCTTCAAGGTATAGAAAATACTAGCATAAAAATTAAAATAAATAATGTAAACCCATTTATCCTAACTTTAATATATGTCAAAAACATGAGTGGTATAAATGTAGCTGCGCAGCTGGAACTGCTTTTTTCGCGATACCCAAACGCAATACTCTCGGGCGACTTCAATGCACACCACCGAGCGTGGGGCAGCAGGAGAGCCAACATACGCGATACACAGATTGCTGAACACAACAAACACCAACATCATTGCATCGTCGAGACCAACCTGCTTCTCAGGTGCCAACGGCTCATTCATAGACTTTGTCCTAACGAGAAACATAGAATACGCTCACACTATCGATACCCTGGATGAATTCGACTCGGATTATTTACCGGTATTGGTGACATTTGATATGAACACTCTCCTTCCAGCCTCTCTGGGACAAGAGAGAGTGAACTGGAACCTTTTCAAAAGAGCACTTTTGGAGCCGCACTTGGCAGTACCTAACATTATGAGCACGGCGGATATTGACTCTGCCACACACACACTCACAACAGAAATCAAGAGAGCTATTGCCTCTGCCACAACACATCGTGAGTCACCAAAAATGCCCACACTTTCCCCCAATGTCAAACAATTAGTTAGGCAAAGGAACAGAATGCGTAAGACATGGCAGGCTAATAGAGACCCTACCCTCAGAAGGGAGCTTAACAGACTCACGTGGAAAGTCAGGGATAAAATTGTCGTAGAAAAGCAGCAACAGTACAAAGAGTTAATTGAATCCCTTAGCCAGGAAGACGTATCGCTCTGGCAATTCGCTAAAAGACTCAGAAAATCTCAAATTAAACTCCCGCCACTAATAGATTGCGTTAAAATCGCGTACTCAGACGGAGAAAAAGCAGAGGCGCTTGCTAGTCATTACGAAAAGCAATTTGAACCAAACGACGATCTAACGTGTCAGAACACCCTAAGAATGTTTAGGCAAACTCTAAACAACTTCAGCAACTCCCTGGTCACGGCTGAGATTAACCCAGTCACCCTGCAAGAGATAATTGATATCATCAAAAACCTTAAAAGCCGTAAAAGCCCAGGGCACGACAAAATCAGGAATATCGCGGTGAAAAACCTACCCCTAAATATAATATTTTACTTGACCACCCTAATAAACAAAATACTAAAACTAAATTATTTCCTCAAAGAATGGAAGGAAGCGATAATTATAGCGATCCATAAGCGTGGTGAGGATGCCACAATTCCAGTCAACTACAGACCAATCAGCTTACTACCGACACATAGTAAAATTACTGAGAAAATAATTTTTAATAGACTGAACACGCACCTTAGTGAGAATGATATTATCATTCCGGAGCAGTTTGGATTTCGGCCAAAACACTCCACCACTCATCAATTGCTGAGAGTGGTAGAGTACATATCTTCTGGACTTAATATTAAGACACCCACAGCTGCGATTTTTCTTGACATACAAAAAGCATTTGATAAAGTGTGACACTGTGGATTAGCATACAAATTGATCACTCTAAAAGCCCCTGACGCACTTGTCAACCTTTTAATCTCATACCTGAATAACAGACACTTCCAAGTTAGAGTAAAAGATAACTTGTCTACACCCAAGCTCATTAAAAGTGGTGTACCGCAAGGTTCCATCCAGGGCCCAACACTCTTTAACATATATCTAAATGACATCCCAAGGACCCCAGACACGGAGCTGGCACTCTATGCAGACGACAGTGCGATACTTGCAAAACACCCTTACGTCTCAGTAATGGACAGACAGCTACAACAACACTTAGACATACTCCAAACATGGCTGGAAAAATGGCGAATAAAATTTAACCCCAATAAATGTCATTGGATTTATTTATCTAGAAAACGTAAACCTCTGCCGCTTTTGTACATAAACAACCATGCCCTAAAAGCAGAAAAATCTACTAAATACCTAGGTGTAACGATAGATTCCCACCTAACCTGGAAACAGCATGTAACGAACCTAATCAAAAAAGCGTATATAGCCGCAGGAGCTTTATACCCAATGATAGGAAACGGAAATCTAAGTTATCAAAATAAACTCCTAATTTATAAATCGGTCATCCGCCCGGGAATGCTATATGCAGCACCCGTATGGGGATATGCCTGTAAAACTACTATAGACTTACTAGAGACAAAGCAAAACAAAACCCTAAGGGTTATAAGGAAAGCCGCTAGTTACTTAAGAAACTCGGTAATTAGGAAAGACTTCAAAATAAAAACTGTTAGAGCCCAAATTTAAAAGCTAGCGCTTAAATTCTACAAAAATCTGCCATCTGTTCCAAATGAACCACTATTCAATCTGCATGACCATGACCATCGCAGGGCCAAATCACGTAGAGACCCCGCGCGGTACTTAATATTGAAAATCGGAATTAGGTAAGTCCCACCTTAAATAGTTGAAATTAAATAAAAACCGCGATCAATGTTTTCTAAAAAAATGTTCTTAAACCCTAAACTACCAAATTGCTAGGAAATCCTTAGATCTGCATCAACTCCCCAAAATTACTTAAACTCTAAATGTGCAACAACCTGCCACACTAGGAGCTAGGTCAAATAATAAAAACAGTAAATCAAAAACCTCCAACCTCCAACTATGGGCAAATGAAATAATGTCACAGTATGAAGATAAGAACAACATCTAGAGATTGGAGATTAAAGGCGCTTCGCGCCTGGCGCTCTTTTCTGTACGAAACCCTTTCCGTTGTCCTCTTTCTGGGGTTAGCGTTCGACTCAACATTAGAGTTGTTAGTTTTAGCATAATCAAAGCTGCTACCTCAGCAGCAGGATCCACATGGAAGACATTCGGTGTCTCCTTACTAGTATTATCAACATTGATATTAAAGTTAGATTTGCCACGTGCAACATTAGCACCATTAACACTATTTACATAATTAACACTATCTACATTGTTTACTCAGTTAACATCAGCATAATTAACATTACTACCATTCCTAACATTACTACATGAGTTAACAATCCTACCATTACATGAATCAACAATTATATCATTACAAGATTCTACAATCCTAATATCAGAGACTTTAGGCTCTGCTACAGGGGTAGGGAGGGGTTCAAATAAAGAAAACTTACCAACTCGAATGCAGTCGGCCATCTTGTCCAAGTCATCCTCCATCCTCGTTCACATGGTCATCAGATCAGCCATCTGAATTTTGTCCTGCTTCGATTTATTTCTACGGTGTCAAAGCAGCATGGTTTTATGTTCCAAGTCCAAAAATTGTTTTTTCAGTCCAAGAACTTCTTCGCGGGTAATAACAGCGGGAGGGTCCACCTCCTCGCTTACAACAATCATATCATTTTCACTACTCTCACTAATAAATGGGTCACAAACCCATTAGCGTCATCCAGTTGGCCCGTGGTCCCAAGTCCAACCGCGTTATGATGCCATTGTATTACGTGCAGGTGCCAAAAACCCCGGATAATGAAAAAATCTATAGCATTACTAATTTATTTCATACCATTGCTAAAACAAAAAAATATAGAGGACAGAAGAAAGTTATTCAATGTTTTAGATGTCAGTCATTCTTCCATACGAGTAATGGCTGTCATCTCCCCCCTAATTGTGTTAAATGCGCCCAGCCGCATCTTACCAAAGAATGTAGTAAAGTTTTTGATGCCCCCTGTAAATGTGTCAATTGTGGAGGAGCGCACCCTGCCTCTTACCGCAATTGTCCCAAATTTCCGAAATACAAGTCTCCCCCCACCCTCGAACTCCACCTTCGTTAGGAAACTTGCCAGCCCGCAACGCACATATGCGAATGCTACGGAAGGACGTAGGGAGGAGCCCAAAAAGGCTACTAGTGTCACCTCTAAATTATCAGCACCCCAAGGAGCATCCACTAATTATGCTGAAGATGATTTTCTGAATTATCTATTCCGTTTCGAAGACAGATACGGAATAGATGTCACTAACAGGGCATTTAAGAATGCCCTTCCTGCCATGCGGTCTGCTCAAACCGAAATGGACAGAGTTCATATATTTTACGAGAGCATTCATGCTCTCGTAAGCACAGGTTAACCCCCCCCCCCCCCTCGGCCATGGGTTTTCGCGCGAGAAGCTTGAAGGATCTCACCATTGGCATCTGGAATGCCAATGGACTTAAAGGTAAAATCGGTGAAGCTAGGGACTTCTGTACAGCACATAACTTAGACCTCTTCTTGGTCCAAGAGACCCACTTCAGACCAGGGAATTCTTCTTGCAAGATTGCTAACTATGATCTCCACAATGATGACAGGCCTTTAGTTAGAAATCGTCCCAGCGGCGGCACTGCTATCTACATTCGCTGCGGCATCCCGCACTCGTGGGTGCCCTCCCCCCCCCTCATCGCCAGTGAAGCTACGGTTGTGCAGATCTCTCTGCCCAACAATCCTGTCTTGACCATTGCGTCTGCGTACTTTCCTCCTCAGTCTCAAGCTGGTCCTGTCCTGGCAGACCAGCAATCACTGTTCAAGATCTCGCCTCATGCAATTGTTGCTGGTGATTTCAACGCCAAGCACTCCGCCTGGGTCTGTCCTCGCTCTGACGGTCGCGGCCCGAAGCTTAAACGCTGGGCCGATGAACGTAACATGGAAATTGTGTCTCCGGGCGAACCTACACATCTTAACAACGTCATTGACTTTGCGATCACCAGCAACGTCCCATACACCTATTGCATGGAAGCTTTCAACGAGCTGCCGTTCGATCATCTCCCGATCATCTACACTCTGGAAATGTACAACTACTGTCTCAGGAACACTGCCAAGTTGAGTACGAATTGGGGCAATTTCAAAGGCATCCTTGCCAAGGAGCTCCCCCCCCCCGTTGCAAGTTCTGCGGACCAGCTGGATGAGGAGGTGAGTAAATTCGAGAATATGCTTCGAATAGCTTACTTCTCATCCTCCCGGCCCACAGAAACTAAGGTGGACTACTACAAGCTTCCCATGGACATTATGGAGATGATCAAGGACAGGAATCGACTTCGGAAGGAGTGGCAGGCCAGCAGAGACCCCAGCCTCAAGAGGGAGATGAACTTCATCAGAGCTCAGGTAAGATCTCGCATCAAGGCCTTTCCCAGTGCACGATGGAACACTTATGTTGAGTCCCTAACGACTGAAGACAACACCATTTGGAGCGCAACCTCACGTTTCCGTAGGCAGAAAACACACATTCCGTCCCTTGTAGGTCCCAGCTCGAGGGCCATTTCTCACGCACAGAAGGCTGAACTGCTTGCAGACAGTTTTAGAAGTCAGTTTGAACCACACCACGACGTAATCGATCCTAGGACGGTTGCGATTGTGAACTCCAAGGTTGAACAGTTCATCACAACACCGACTCCTAGCACACAGACGGATGTCACGATAGACGAATTGATGACCCGTATTCAAAAACTGAAGAAGAATAAGTCTCCTGGGAAGGATCTCATCTCTCCTAACATGCTTAAAAATCTTCCTTCTCTTCTTTACATTCATCCTGTCAAGCTCTTTAATCTCTTTCTCAAACTTAACTACTTTCCGCGGGCTTGGAAGGTGTCAATTGTCGCCCCCTCCCCAAGCCAGGTCTTGACCTTTCTCTTCCTGTCAACTATAGATCTATCTCTCTCCTTTCTTGTCTTTCTAAGCTTTTCG
The DNA here is from genome assembly GCA_951213105.1 of Amaurobius ferox. Taxonomy (NCBI): domain Eukaryota; kingdom Metazoa; phylum Arthropoda; class Arachnida; order Araneae; family Amaurobiidae; genus Amaurobius; species Amaurobius ferox. The sequence goes on from OX578153.1 coordinate 75,586,615, forward strand.
AGTCTGTGATTACGCGGCATCTGGACGAGCACTGCAACCTGAAGAACATTCTGATTCCTGAACAATATGGGTTCAGGAAGAAGCATTCCACCCAGCACCAGCTGCTTCGGGTTGTTGAACTCGTTCATGAGGCTCGCAGCAGACAAGAAAGCACTTCTATTGTCTTTCTCGACCTCCAGAAGGCTTTTGATAAGGTATGGATTAACGGACTGTTATTCAAGCTTATCAAACGTTCCTTCCCTCCTAATCTGATTAAAATTCTCCACTCGTACCTAACGGAGCGTAGCTTCGTGGTGCGAGACTCTAACCTTCTCTCCTCTCCCAGGAATATTCTCAGCGGGGTCCCGCAAGGTTCCCTTGTCGGACCCAAACTGTTCAACCTTTACATTAACGATATTCCACGTTCCCCCAGTGTCTCTCTTGGCCTTTACGCCGATGACACGGCCCTGATCACACATCACAAACAGACACAAGTCGTGCACGACACTCTGCAAGGCTATCTGAACGAGCTGACGCAATGGTTAATCAAGTGGAGGATCAAGGTCAACGTGAGCAAGTGTGCCGCCGTCACCTTCCCCCCCAGTATACCCCTTCCACTAACTTGATACTTAACAACGAGCCAATTCCCTGGCAATCTAGATACAAGTACCTTGGAGTGTACTTGGATTCCAAATTATCCTGGAAACCTCACATTGCTGATATCTGCAGAAAAGTGAGGATTTCCCTTGCCCTTTTTCGTCCCCTTTTGGCTAGGAATAGCCGCCTGTCTGCTAAAAATAAGTTACTGCTGTACAAGTCCTATATACGTCCAATTATGACGTACGGAGCCCCTATCTGGGGCACAGCAGCGGAGGTTGACCTCAGGAAGCTTCAAGTACTTCAAAATAATATACTTCGTTCTATTGCTAATCTTCCGACCTACGTCAAGTTAGAAGTTCTGCTAAATTCTGACAAAACTTTTCCGGTCCCTCACCCTTCATCTAGTATTAAATTACCTTTCCATAGATACCTCATTTGTCCATATATCGCTCGTTTACGCTCACCATCCCCTGTGTAGCTCATATTGTGATATTGTAATTTTGTGTATATTATAAGTTTTAACTAGATTCTTATGATGAACCCTTCAGACTGGCTCCCCTCCCCCCTCTTCCGCCCCCCTTCCCTCTCCCCCCTCTCCCCCGACAAATAGATCTCAGTTTCCATCTTCTGCCGAAAATTTGCCTAGTCTTCTCACCAACCAACCTTTAGTAAGATTGATAGATATAAAAGACAGTAAATACTCCACAGTATTGAGACCTACTCCTTCATACTCCCAAGCAACTTCAAACAAGTCTACTCGTCCTAGAGCCTCTTATGGACTACCATATAGTATTCGCTCGGCATCTTCTTCCCCGGTGATACCAACAGCTCATCATTCTGCTTTTGACAATAATTCATCTCCTGCTATAATTACATCACCTCCTATTCCTTCTGTGTCAACTTCTTTCTCCCAGCCTTCGATGTATGCTCCCCCGGTGTTACCTGGTGCTTCTTATCTTTCTTGCCCTCCCGGGGATATAGTTACAAATTCATCAGCTGCTGTTATCTCTTCTGCCCAAGCCCTGGCAAGTTCAACTTCGTCATCAACACCCTCACTGCCTCCAGTTTCTTCATTTCCTCCGGTGTTTCCTGTTACAACGTATCCTCCGGTGACTCCAGTTACTACCTTTCCTCCGGTGACTCCTTGCTCTTCTGCTTCTCACCCCGGCGTTAATGTGACTGATTCTGTCGTGAAATTCTCCCTCCTTCTATTGTCCGGACTTGTGACGCTGACCCTTCTGATGATGCTATTTCTGTTTCCAATACTGTAGACTCTGACAACTTTGGTATTGACCTTAGCGGTGACCTTGTCTCCCAGCTCCTTACTCACGTAAACAGACTCCAGGGTTACTTAACAAGGAGTAATAAGCTTACCATTACACAAAAAAACTATGTTGAAGATAAGTTTGTTGCTATTAAAGAGGTTTGTGACCAGATTGACATTCAATTCCATTCTAATGCTCAGGTCTCCTCTCCTGCCGTAAATGACATTTCGAAGTCTCTAAACGAGGATCTTGCTTCCTTCAAAAACTCAATAACTAATGAATTCAAAACTTTCTCGGACAACATCCTCAAAGAAATTCCAGAAGTCATCAACAACTCTGTGAGACTAAATCTAGCCATTAGTTCCTCTACAGCTCGAGCTACATCCTCCTCTAAAACTCCGGCTGCTGCACCAAAACCTAGGTCTTTTGCCAGTGTCCTGCTTCAGGGAAAAGACAGGTCCAAAAACAATATGGGAACTGAAGCGTGACCTGCTCTCTTTCCCTTGTCCTAAGGACGTTAAAATCAAGAATATAACTGCCCTACAAAACGGAACTCTAAAAATTACTTGTCATGAAGACAACCCAGACAAACTTTTGCCGAAATTCCAAAACACATCTGTAATGCCAGAAATGTAAAGTAATAAATATTTGGAAGGATTAAAAAATAATGGAACCAGGAATGCGGGCGGATTATCCCCACGCTAAGCAGATGGGCGATAATATACAGGTGGCCCCATATCTTACATACCACGCCCATGTTTACATACCACGTTAAGCCGTTTGGCGGCAACCGAGACGGCGACGCCATGTCTACGGATTAGCCCTCAGCTCTAGATTTCAGCACGTGGACCGCCGACCGAAAAAGGGATATAAGTGAGAGTTGCTCGAAGTGGGAGTCAGAATTGGTCAAGGCAGGCTGTTGGAGTGAGACTAGTCAAGAAGAAGCGACGGTAGCAGAGTTAAGAGTTGTGTGTGCGTCTCTGATATAGGAATTCGAAGGAGAGCTCATGTTCATCTGGTATTGCAAGTGTAAATGTGACAAAGCATCGGTGTTACCCAAGTTATATGAAAGAAGATCAGGTACCGTACAATTAAACTATATGAGGATAACCTCTTTGTCTAAATTTGTGTTTTTAAGGAAAAGCTAATTAATGCATCCCACCACGTGCTCCAACCAAATATCAATTCATCTGGCATTACACCCCCCGAACTACCATTGAGATGTATTCCACTATGTATGATATTTATTTAATTTGTAAAACTAAAGAGTGTAAATTGAGTATGTGATAAATAAATGTTTGTTCCTTTACTATTAACCTTAATTTTTACTTTGTTAACTTAGTATCCCGTTAAGCACAGAAATAGGTGGGTTTTGCGGCCACCAACGCAATGTACACAGCAGTAAGTTAGAACAGATTACATGTATAATTAATATACTAATAAATAATTAATTTAATGTAAAATGCATTTTTGACAATATTAATTTTAATCAACAAAAATAAAAATCGGCACATTTGGTGCTCGTGACTTTAGCAGTAACGGGAATAAAATAACAATTTATGAAATTAATAAAAATAAAGGAATAATAATAATAAAAAATAAATATTGATAAGGTTGGACAACTGGTGGCGACATAGATGATTGTGAAAATATTGTGCACAATTCTCATTTCTCCTTATGTTATATGTATGATTATGTAAAGTTTTATCAATGAAATGGAAAAAATGGTTCTTCTAAATGAGATCGAAGGTATAATTAGAAAAATGGGATATAGGAATGGGACCAGTTAAAAAAGTGGTGAAAAGTTCAATTATAACAAGGAGTTCAAGTTTGAAAGAAGATTCAAAAATATCAAATAAAAATTATAGTAAATTGGATAGAAATAATAAAAATATGGATATTCCAGTAATGCAGATCCTGCCATTATTTAGTGGGAGTAAGGAGGAAGATATAAATTTCTTTATAAAACAATTTGATGAATTAGCGGAGTTAGCAAGTTGGAAGGAAGAGCATAAAGTGGCTATCATTAAAACCAGATTAAAAGATAAGGCTATGCAGTTTTTAATTCAAAACCCTGAATTACAAAACGAAAAGGAGTTCGATAAAATAAAAATATTACTAATAAAAAAATTTTCAAACAGAATAACGATAACGCAAGAACAGGACGCTTTCAATAAAATAAAACAAACGCCTGATATGTCAGTGGACGAGCTTGTGCTAAAAATAAAAAACGCAGCGCGTAAATTTTTGAACCTTAAGGATACAACAGATGGAGAGGTAGAGAAAATAACCAATAAAATAATGTTGGGAAAATTCATTAGCGCATTACGCCCTGATTTGGCAATTGAAGTGAAGAAAAAAGATCCGCAGCGGTTTGAAGATGCCGAACTGTTTGAAATAATTCTTAATGATAGGACTCCAGAAGAATCACATAACGAACTGAAAGAAATGTTACTTACAACACAGGTTCAAGATTTGACTTTAGAAATTAATAAATTAAAATTGCAAAATATACCAAATCAATCCATGGAACGAGCTGTTTTTTGCATAGGGTGCGGAAAAAATGGACATTATTTCTCAGATTGCTGGTACAATGAGTGTAATACTGCATTTGCAAGGAATCCCAAACGAATGAATTATCAGCAATATGGGTTGGAGCAAACAAATTATATCAGAGGAAACAGAAACGAAAATCTCAGAAATTTTGAACGAGGAGGATATAATAGAAATAATAGGGAATATCAAGGAAATAATAATGATCAAAGAAATTATTACGATCAATTAGAAACCAACGTAGAAAATAGAGAGAGGCAAAGTATAAGAGGAAATTTTAGGGGGCGCAACGGAAGAAATATAAGATCAAACACATATGAGAGAAACAATAATAATAGTAATTTAAACTAAGAGCTGGAATTTGGGACCAAGGAACGAATCGTACAAACTCCAGAGAAATAAATAAATTCGGTTCACAAACATATAGAAATAACAAAAATGGAGATGACTGGCAAAACTATACAAATTTGGAGAGAGGACAATATTATGAAAATAATGATAAAGCAAAATATGATACCAAAAGTATCCTTTCAAGCGAATGTGAGAACGTATCTAGCCCACAATTACCGATGGTAGAAATAGATTGCAAAGGAATAAAAATAATAAGTGTAATTGATAGTGGGGCTCAAGTTAGTATTATAGATTTGGAAACATTTCAAAAACTAAAACAGAATAGAAATGTAAAAATAAAATACATAACCAGAAGAGTAATACTTCAGACGTTTACTAAAGAAAATATAGAATTTTTAAATTGCATTCAATTTTCATTTAGAATTGGGGAAAAGGCATGCAAAAATTATTTTTTCGTGACAAAACAGAACTTTCAGGGGCAATATAAAATGCTTTTAGGCTACGACTTTTTATCCTCACATAAAGCAATTTTAAATACAAAAGATAACGAAGTACAATTTGGGAATACTGCGATTAAATTGTATAAAAGTGAAAATACAAACCCAATACAGAATTCAAAACAAAAACCACAAAGCCAGGGAATTCGCGATGAAAATAGATATAATAGTAATTATGAAAATTATAATACTGATGACGACGAATATGAGGAAATAAATAGTTGTTATAATGAATCCAATAATGAGAATGAAGATAGAATAAGCGATGATAATGATGACGACGAATATGAGGAAATAAATAATTGTTGTAATGAATTCAATAATGAGAATGAAGGTAGAATAAGCGAGGATAATGAAAGCGATAACGATAGAAAAAACGCTAATATGCAAAATTGTAGCACTCGCGATAATGTAAATGATGAAAAATGGTTACCAAGTTCTAATGAAAGTAATAAGAATAAGAATGTTAAAAAGAAAGAGGAAAAGCAGATTTTCGCTAAATTGAAAAGAAAAATAACATTAAAGCCAGGGGAGTCAGAAATAGTCCAATTGATTTTGTCACAGGAATTAAATGAGGGACAGGATGTTTTATTTTCTCCAATAAAAATGGCAAGAACATTAATCACGGATGAAGCGATCCAAAGTATAGAAAATAAAAATAAGATTAGAATGTTGTTATACAATGAAAAAAATTGCCAAATTACACTTAATAAAAATATGAACGTGGGTATAATAACAGAACAAATCGAAATTGTTGATACAAAAAATAAAAGCAGTAAACCCACGTTGGAAATTAATAATATTCAAAATTTAAATAAAACAGATTATCAACAAATTCGGGAATTAAGAAAGAAAGAAATATCTCCAGACGATTTTCAAGTACAGCACTTAAATAAGGAAGATAGAAATAAAGTTATTGCATTAATGATGACCAATACAGAGGTTTTTTCAAAGTCATATGCTACCCTAGGTAAAACATCAGCAATAGTACCGAAAATCGAACTTATGCACAATTATCCTATTCAGAGTCGACCATACCCAATTCCGAGAGCAGTACGAGAAATTGCGCAAAAAGAAATTAGGGAATTATTGGAAAATGACATTATTGAAAGTTCACAAAGCACGTACGCTAGTCCCATTATTCTTGTAAAGAAACCAAGTAAACCAAATGAAGAACCTAAATATAGACTTGCTATTGATTATAGGGCCATAAACGCGTATTTACCACTTTTGCCAATAAACTTACCAAAGGTGAAGGATATATTACAAAATATCGCTGGTAGTAAAATTTATACAGTTATGGATCTGAAGGCGGCGTTTTTTCAGATCGAACTAAGAAAACAAGATAGAAAGGCCTTAACGTTCACAACTTTTATGGGAAATTTTAATCCTAAAAGAATTCCGTTTGGTCTTAAAAACTCAGGAGCATATTTTCAACTTTTAATGAACAAAGTGTTAGGAGATCTATCAGAGTTAAAAATATACTTTTACTTAGATGACTTAGTCATATGCGCACAAAATAACGACGAAATGTTAGAGAAAATCAAAATTGTTTTCCAAAGATTGAAAGAAAATAATTTAACACTCGACCCGGCGAAGTTACAGATATGCAAATCGCAAATTGAATTTTTAGGATATAAAGTAAATGCGAATGGTATAAGCCCATCAATAAAAAACTGTGCAAAAGTGCAAAATTTCAAACAACCCCAAACGGTTAAACAAGTAAAAAGCTTTCTTGGGACAACAAACTATTTTAGAGGTCTGATAAAAAATTATGCACAAATTGCAAAACCGTTGGTAAATTTGACAAAAACGAATGTTAGGTTCGAGTGGAATAATGAATGTAGAAACGCTTTTGAAAAATTAAAAAATGCAATTTTTAAAGAACCAGTTGTAAGACAGCCTGATGAAGTAAACCCGTTTGTCTTAACTACGGATGGCTCAGGTAAGGGAATTAGTAGTATTTTGATGCAAAGGGTAAATGGAGTCGATCATGTTATCGAATTTTATTCAAGACCTGTGAACCCGGCAGAGAAGCGTTATCCTGCAATAAAGCTAGAATTGCTAGCTATACACGCATCCTTACAACACTTCAGAGAATATCTGTTCGGAAGGAGTTTCACCTTGCTGAGTGACGCAAAATCCCTTATGTACCACATAAAATTAGATAAAATGCCAAATATCATATCGAGGTGGCTAATTGACATAAGTCAGTATGATTTTAAATTCAAATATCAAAAAGGTGAAAATAACGCAAGTGATTATTGCTCGAGATATGTATTTGACAATGATAACCAAATCAAATATGTAAATACTTTAATTAAAAATGATGAGATAAATGTGGAGAAAATATTAGAGCAACAAATGGTAGATGAAAAATTAAGTAAAATTAGAGAGGAATTACAAAAAGGAAGAAACCGATATCACAATAACAAGGTATACTATATTGATAGCCAAAATAAACTGTTAATGGTAAAGAAGGAAAATAAAAGACAAACGTATAGGAAAATAAATGAGAATAAGATTGTAATACCGCACTCGCTAAAGGGAAAGATAATAGAGATAGCACATTTCCCTCATTTCGGAGTAAAAAAGACATACCAATTACTTTCAAGAAAATATTTTTGGATAGGGGCTTTCCAAGACGTGGAAAATTTTTGTAAGTCTTGTAATCAATGCTTATTAGTAAAACACAAAAATATACCACCAGCCAGACTTCAGGCCATGCCAGAAATATTAAAACCAGGAATATATTTACAACTGGATTGCGTAGGAAAACTACCGCGCAGTAATGGAGGAAATAATTTTGTAATTACAATTGTAGACATGTTTTCACGATACTTTGAGGCCTATGCAGTCAGAGACATTACTGCTAAAACAATAGTGAATAAGCTAACAAACTTCGTGACAACTTATGGAGTTCCAATTATTATTCAAAGCGATAATGCTCAAATTTTTAAAAGTAAAGAATACATAGATTTTACAAATGCATTAAATATTGAAAGGCGATACAGTTCGGTTTATTTCCCAAGTTCTTTAGGTCGTTGTGAAAGAATACACAGAGACATGAAACAATGTATAATGTGTTTGTCAAAGACTACGTTTGAATGGGATGAATCTTTAAAATGGTTTAAGTTTTATGTGAATAACACTATTAACAGTAATACAGGATTTGAGCCTTCATTCCTGTTCTATCTTAGAGATTTATCATTGCCATTTGAAAATATTAAACAAACAAACATACCAAGTAAGGAAGAAATAGATATAATGTATAGTGATGTAAATAATTATAAAAATTATGTGGCACAGCATTTAAAAAATATAGATAAAGTCGTGAAAGACGCATCGGAACAACAAAAGCTGATAAATGACAAACAAATAAAGAAATATAAAATAGTGAGAAAAAACGATATATTTATAGGAGCGACAGTGTACCTAAAAAAGTTCCTAAAGCCAAGGGTATTAGAGGATCGATATGATGGACCATTTGGAAGTACGAAATTAGTCCGAAATAATAATGTTATAATATGTCTTAAAAGTGATGAAAATAAAACTTATAAAGTGCACATAAATAAACTATACATGGCAGCGGAGCGAAAACAATATTTGAAAGATAGTGACGAAAGCGAATCAAACCACACACACACACAGGACAAAGAAAAAAATCAAAATGAGAAAGTGATTAGAAATAATGATCAAAGTCAGATTAAGGAAGGGAAGGTCACTAAAGAAAAGCAATTAAACTGTGAAAATAATAGAAATGATGATGAGGTTTGTTATAATGCCAGAGGGTATAATTTTCGCCCTCGAATTGTTGTAAATAGTAATTTCATAAAACAAAGAATATGAAAAATATGTAAAAAGTTTGTAATTAATGTCATAAATAGAAAGTGATAATTGAGTGTATATGTATATGTTTTTATGTTTTAAATTGTGGATATAAGTATATTTCAAAAAGTATGTTATGTATTTCTGACATTACATATATGGCAAGTTCAAAAAAAAAAAAAAAGTGAAATAACAAAGTAATTTATAAATAATATGGTGGTATGGAATTCAACCATAACCAAGAATCGGAAGTTGATAGTTGCACTACTACAATATGTTACAAAATGAAATGATAACAAGAAAATGTATAATAATAATAAAGTAATGAATGCTGTTATGTAATGATATGTCGTATGTAAATAATTATGTAAAAGGAGAAATGAAAATTATGCATTGCAAATAATATATATCAAAATTTACAATTTAATAATAATGTGAATGTTGGTAATCCTCATGTAATTTATGGTACATTATGTCAATTATGAATAATGGACTAACTTGACAGGGAACTATCAAGAAACTACAAAGAACTATCAAAGCTATGAGTTGTACGAGGCTAAAAAGTGGAACTCAGCCTTTCTCACGATGGATGAACTTATGTGTTTGCGAGGAACCATTGTGAACTTAATTTCTTACCACTGGGGTGAAACTGTGAGAGAGTAACTTTTGGACTTTTTTTTTTCGCGGGGGGGTGAGAATGTAATGCCAGAAATGTAAAGTAATAAATATTTGGAAGGATTAAAAAATAATGGAACCAGGAATGCGGGCGGATTATCCCCACGCTAAGCAGATGGGCGATAATATACAGGTGGCCCCATATCTTACATACCACGCCCATGTTTACATACCACGTTAAGCCGTTTGGCGGCAACCGAGACGGCGACGCCATGTCTACGGATTAGCCCTCAGCTCTAGTTTTCCGCCGACCGAAAAAGGGATATAAGTGAGAGTTGCTCGAAGTGGGAGTCAGAATTGGTCAAGGCAGGCTGTTGGAGTGAGACTAGTCAAGAAGAAGCGACGGTAGCAGAGTTAAGAGTTGTGTGTGCGTCTCTGATATAGGAATTCGAAGGAGAGCTCATGTTCATCTGGTATTGCAAGTGTAAATGTGACAAAGCATCGGTGTTACCCAAGTTATATGAAAGAAGATCAGGTACCGTACAATTAAACTATATGAGGATAACCTCTTTGTCTAAATTTGTGTTTTTAAGGAAAAGCTAATTAATGCATCCCACCACGTGCTCCAACCAAATATCAATTCATCTGGCATTACACCCCCCGAACTACCATTGAGATGTATTCCACTATGTATGATATTTATTTAATTTGTAAAACTAAAGAGTGTAAATTGAGTATGTGATAAATAAATGTTTGTTCCTTTACTATTAACCTTAATTTTTACTTTGTTAACTTAGTATCCCGTTAAGCACAGAAATAGGTGGGTTTTGCGGCCACCAACGCAATGTACACAGCAGTAAGTTAGAACAGATTACATGTATAATTAATATACTAATAAATAATTAATTTAATGAAAATGCATTTTTGACAATATTAATTTTAATCAACAAAAATAAAAATCGGCACAACATCTATAAAAGACATGTTCACCATTCGTAAACAAGAGGACAGAAAAAGGTCCTTAATTATATTTGGAATTCCGGAAAATTACACTGAACAGAACGTCAAGGCATTAATTTGCATTAATCATCCAAATCTCAATCCAGTTGACATTGACATCGTGAAAAACTTTAAAACTAGAGGCAATACTGTGAACTGGGTGTTCCAAATCAAATTCTTCTACGCCATCCAAGTCCTAGACAGCAAGAAGCTATTCTACAACTTTAACAGTTACCTCGTAAAGAAATTTACTCCTTTTATGATGTGTTATAAATGCCAGGGCTTTCGGCACATGGCAAACTTTTGCCCCCATCCTACTGGAAATTGCAGCCTCTGCACCTCGAGTGAACACTCCCACCGAACTTGCAGAGCTAAAAAATTCATTTGTATCAATTGCAATACTGCAAATCATGAGCATCCAACCTTAAAATACATTTATGATCATCATACACATGATCGTGGTGCCTGTCGCTCTTACCAAGCTGAAGTTAAAAGGATTAGAGACCTTCAAAGGGACGCTTAGTGCATCTACTCATTGCTGGCGCTCTTTGTACTCTTTGTGTGAGTTTATGGTATGTCCTTGTCTACTGTTAAGTGTTTTTGTTCTAGTACTTATAATTTTTCTTGATATTTATGTCTTACCTGTTATATATTATCGCTTTATGTTTAATGTTTTCCATGTTATATCATTTTGTACACTTCCCCCGCATCCTCGCCTTGGCATTGTCCCCTTTCGCCCCGCATGGTCTTTAAATTCCTCCAAATAAATACTAACCACTCTTTGGCCCCTCATAACAACTGTCTTCAATTCGCCCTCGAAAACTCAATTGACGTAATCTGTATTCAAGAACCCTACTGCCCCAAAGATTATATTCTTTCTCCCCCTCCCGGTTCAACTCAATTCTCCCCCCTTTCTAATAAAACTGCTGTAATTATACTTAATCCCCTTTTTAAAGCTAATTTAAAATTCAGTACCCTCTCCGCGGTGTTTGTTGAAATACATTTTCCTCCAAATAAACCTTTGGTTGTCTCTAGCATCTACTTTCCCCCTCGCGATCACTTCCCCTCTCTCCTTGATGAACTTTCCCCTGTTGATTTTTTTTCCTCTGATTTCCTCCTTTTAGGTGATTTCAATGCCCATGCGCGGATGTGGGGTTACGGATTCACGGACCAACGTGGCCTTGACTTGATTGACTTTTGCCTTGCAAATAATCTTATAATATGTAATGACCCAGCTTTAGGCCCAACCTTTGAATCTCACACTGGAATCGGTTTTCCTGATCTGACCCTTGTGAACTTTGCTCTTTATGACAGAATTCAATGCTGGGAGATTCTCTCAATCGATACCCTGAGTGATCATTATTTTGTCCAAATTACCCTCAATTATGATCCCCCCCCCCTCTCTAACGACTTTTATCTTAAATCCAATTACAGCCTTGGAAAATTCATTTATAATTTTAAAACTCATGTTGATCCTCTTTTACAAAAACTAAATAACATTTCAAATATCCCCTCTCTTGATGAATTTTTCAATTCATTTACTCTCCTTGTCCAAACCTGCGCATTTAAACACATAAGGAAAAAGGGCATTTCCAAACCTAAACAATTACCTTGGTGGAATAAAAATCTTTCAAAATTCCGGAATTTTATATCTGCCCTCTATAAAAGAATAAAATCTCTCGAGAGAATCTCTGCCCCTGCTGATGAAATCTCCATAGCTAAAACTAAATATAAATTAAACAAGGCTAAATACAAGAAACTCTTAAATAAATCTAAATTAGAAGCCTGGAAAATTTTTTATTCTTCCTGTAATTCTTCTTTCGGCACACATTTTAAATATGCCTTCCAAAAATCCAGGAAAATAAACAGCATAGACCCTCAATTTCCAGATAATGTCAACCTCTGTCATGAAGACAAAGTTAACAAACTTTTTGATCACTCTTTCATAGCTGATGAGGACTTTACCTCTTTTCCCTCTCTCGCCCTTCCCTTTGCCGGACTGGGGGACATCTCCGATGAAGAGCTTTTCTCAATTTTTACTAATCTTAAAAATGGTAAGTCCCCCGGCCTAGATAAAATAGACTTCAAAATTTGGAAAAAATTCTACATAGCTTTCCCCACCCTCACCTCAAAAATTCTAAATTTATGCTTTAAATACTGTCACTTCCCTTCCTGTCTAAAAACAGCAAATGTATTATTTTTCAATAAACCTGGAAAAAATCCCTCTCTTTGTTCCTCCTACAGACCCATCTGCCTTCTCCCTACTCAGGGAAAAATTTTAGAAAAACTTTTCGTAAACAAATTAAAATTTTGGCTCTTTTCTGAGAAGGCTCTCCATCCCCTCCAGTTCGGTTTTCGTGAAGTCTGCAGTTGTGAGGACGCTTCCCATGCACTGATTGACTCTATTAATAAACGTAAGTCTGGACATTATGTTTCTCTTACCACCGTTGACATCTGCGGAGCATTTGATAACCTCAACTGGAATGTTCTTCCATCCACACTAAATCAAATAAAACTTCCTTCCCCATTTCAAAATTTTATTTTTTCTTTTCTTTACAACAGACAAATATCTTTCTCAGACGGCCTTTCGACATTTTCAAAAATAATTTCTCGTGGTGCTCCACAAGGCTCTGTTATAGCCCTTATTTTGTGGAGCATTTACTTTAATCAAATTCTCCTTCTTAATAATGATCAATATTACCTTCAAGCCTTCGCAGATGATCTTGCGGTGGTAACCTTTGCCCCCTCCCTTCTCACTCTGGGAAGGAAAACTAATCAACTTCTAAATACAGTAGCAAACTCTCTATCCATTCTAAAACTAGGAATCTCCCCAGATAAATGTAACGCCATCATTTTTAATAGAACAAATTCAAGAATAAGAAGCTATCCCGTCCTAAAAATTAATAATAACAAAATTAAAATCTCCAGAAATCTTAAATTTCTTAGTATAATTATAGACGATAACTTCAAATGGAGCGCGCACATATTTTTCCTGAAAGAGAGATGTTTTAAGATCGCCTCAACCTTTGGCAAACTAGCCGGAAGCAATTGGGGGGTTAAGAAACCTTTCCTAAAAGTCTGGTACCTCTCCGTGATTGAGAAAATCCTCTCCTATGGGGCCGGTGTATGGGGCAGTAATCTTTCTGGGGTTCATATTAAAAATCTTCTTTCAATTCAGCGAATTTTCTTACTTAAAATTTCTGCAGGTTTCAGAACTTCTTCAAACATCTCTCTCTTCTCCGTCACTGGTATTTCTCCCATCCACTTAGTCATTAAAGCTCAATCCTTAAAATATACCTTTTGGAAACTCCGCATCAATTCTTTTCCTCCTTCTTTCATCCCTGATCCTTCCCTCTTTGATTTTAATATTCCTCCCTCAAAATTTCATCCCTCTAAACGCATCGCCCTTTTTGATACACATGATCCACTTGTTTTTTCCCCTATTAACATTTATACCGACGGTTCTTCCATTGACGGCAATACCGGATTCGCTGTGTGCTTCTACAAACATGATGTCCTAGACCAGGTTTATTCCTTCAAGCTTGCCAGCGAGAACACAGTCTTCCAAGCTGAAATCGCCGCAATCGACTTTGCCTTTCTTGGGCGTCAGATAACACCACCAAAGTAAATATTTTTTCGGACAGTCTTTCCTCTATTCTTACATTTAAATCGGTCAAAAGCGAATCAAATTTTATTAATAATATTAAAATCAGGGCTAATTCCTCTAAAAACCTCATTAATCTCATCTGGGTTAAGGCTCACGCCGATATCCTGGGCAACGAGACCGCGGATCACTTTGCTAAATTGGCTTCCATTTCTGGCTCTCCCTTTAGCATCCCCTTCCCTTACTCCCTACTCAAAAATCATTGTTATAAACTCATCTTAAAAGACTGGCAATCCCTTTTGGATAACTATGTTTCACCCCGAACCCTTGCCCCTTCCAGAGTTTTAAAATTCCTTCCAACAGTCAACTTCGATTTCCAAATCACTAATCCATTCCTCACTTATTTTACCACAGGTCGTGGACCATTCTTAGATTATCTTAATTTTTTTAAACACAAATCTTCCCCTAACTGTACTTGTAACTCCTTCGGCGATGCCGACCATTATATTTTCTCTTGTCCCCACACAAAATACTTCCACCTGTCCAAACTCTCTGACATTAACGCCGCGGCCTGGTTCTCCAGGGTATGTAATAATCCTTCTTCCATTCAAAAAATTAAAGGCTGTGTTCTCGCTGCTCGCGAAATCTCTGACTCCGTTAGCTAATCTGTGTGTGGGAATATGTGACCCTTGTTCCGTGAATCGTTTTCCTGTTTCTGTTCCCAGGTTTTGTTAGTTATTTGTTTTTCCTCTGGGTGTCGATCAATTATGATTGGTATTAAATTCTGTTAACCTTCTCTGTTATTGCAGTTTAGTTACGCAAATAACTCACAATTATTTTATAATTGCCTTTTGCACTCTTCCCGTACTTTCCTAAAAATAGTAGTCCTATGTGACATTCTTATGTGTCGATCTATGCTGCAATGTAATCAATTTAACTATCATCAATTATCATGCAACAGCTCCTTTTGTAAAGTAGTGGAAGTACTTTTGATTGTACATTTTAGTTATATCGCACCTAGAGTTTCCCCCTTTTTCATTTATGTTTGTCTGGTTTTTTCTTGTTCTGTTTGTTATATGTAATAATGTTTAATGTGTACAATATCCCATTTTTAATTCTGTCACTCTCTTCTGTCTCCTGACAGACAGCTATAATTCGTTCATTTATTCATTAATACTTAATTGTTTATCAAATTACCTCTTCTTAATGTAAATTGGACAACTCAGGACTTCCTCTCTGTCCTGTGATTATGTAAATTCATATGTAACCCATTTTTTAAGATTTAAATAAACGCTCAGTTCGACGGTCGGGGACCGTGGGAGTCGGCTTCGGCTAACTTCTACTCCCGGCCACACATTTCGCTGCAGTAAACCCTCGGGTCTGCCGTGTGGTCTGGGATTTTCGGATAAAGACCTCCAAATTATGCCCTTTTTGATTCATGTCAAGAAATTATCTATCAAATTTCACAGAGGTCTGCGTAAATAACCCTACGCTCGACACTATCCCACGTTACCACCCTCGCAATACGAAGGCGCGCAAGCGCCCGAGGTCATTGCCGGGGCGTCCCGTGCGTGATATTTACCTCCGCCCTAAAAAGCGGAGCCATCTAGCATAGTTTTATCTGCTCTCTTTTCCGGTCAGACTTTTAACCATTTCTGTAACCCTCCCTAGCTTTTGGGAACTCGTGTAGTGTTGGCAAGTTCTTCCACCTTTTGTCTACTAGGCTTCGTTCATGTTCAAGGTCCCTGCGTCCCTCGGGGGGCCCCTCTTTCCTCTTCTCCTTCTTTCTCTCTGCTGGGAACCCACTTAGGCCCCAGCTCACTCCTTTTCTGAAGCTTGAGGGATGGGCGGGACTGCGGTCCCCCCCCCCCCGAGCACACTTTTGTCTATCTATTTTTCTGCACTGTCACTCTTATGCTATCTTTCCTTTTAGTCTGAAGTTTAAATGGAGGAAATTTCCTCTCTTGGGTACTTCACTGATCTCTCCGACCTTGAACCTTGAACTCTCACTAATAAAAGCACAGCACTCAATATCCACCACGTGCCCAGGCGCTACCTGGGCTTCACTCTCCAAACACGGAGCACTCAACATTGCGTCCTCACTGCCCCGCTTCTCTCTCGTCAAACGAATGAAAGCAATTTGAAAGTTTGAAAGTTCAAATTTGAAAGGGGTCCGAAGAAAACTTTTTGCTGCACAAACCAGCACAAAGGAATGACATAAACGTTTTTTCGAAATTGATGTAATTTCTCTTATGTAAACAACAGCTGATCGTGAAGTTGGCTCCCCCGGGAAAAGAATTGTCTATAAATCGAAAACGAAAAGAGCACAAACGAAAATTTTTGCGGCACAAACCAGCACAAACGAATGGCATAAACGTTTTTTCGAAATTCATATAATTTCTCTTATGTAAACAATGGCAGAGCGTGAAGTTGGCCTCCCCGGTAAAGAAAATGCTATAAATCGAAAACGAAAGAAGCACAAACGAAAATTTTTGCAGCACAAACGAAGTACATAGGATTCCACTAGTTTTTGTCATTTGTGCTTTCCACGGGGGGGGGGGGGGCAACTTCACGGAGCTTATTACGTGTGGTATTTTCCCGGTAGTGCGTTGCAGTGAATAAGTGCTCGTCTGCCAGGGCGTTGCCTACGTAATATACAAGGCCGGGAAATTTCGCCTATTTTCGTCCAAAAACGGGTGACAGCTTAGTTCACTCCAGTGTCCGCTAGGATCGCTTTCATTTCCTGTTCTTTCGCAGTTTTTCAATGCAAACAATGATGCACTCGTAAGGGTTTGGGTGCATTTTTGTTTATGGTAAAGCTTTTTTTCATAATTTTATATGTTATTTTTTATTAAATTATACTGATTTTTATAGTATTAATATAACAATATTGTGCAAAAATAATTCGGTAAAAATGGTACATTGTTGTGTACCATATTGCAATTCTGATTGTAACGTAACGTAAGCAAAAGGTTAAAACTATTTTCTTTAGCAAATTTTAATATATTAAATACATATGCTTGGGATAAAAATCCCTAGCATATGTATTTTTATCATAAGCCTTTTATCCCAAATAACTCAAGTCCCCTTCATTATTGATGGGCAAACCATTAACATGTAATAATTTAATAAGCATTATTATTTCATATAACCCAAACTTATAAATGTGAAATAAATTAATGCATGTTCATGTTGTTTAAAATCAATTAATTTAAAAAAGTCATTGATTTTAATGAATCATTTTTTTTTAAAAATAAGTGATTTACATCAATAATTTTTTTTTAAACCAAGTAATTAAAATCTTGATTTAAATCAATCTATCCTGTCGACCCCCCCCCCTCTCTTTCAATGTTTGTTAATTATACACTCCCTAGTTTATGAATCTTGAAGAACTCCCGGCGGGGGGGGGGGGGGTACTTTATGGCGTTTAAAAAAATTAATATTTTAATTTTTATTTAATATAATTTATAAAACTTCATTTTTATTTCATAATAACTAAAATAAAAAATTGAATATTTTCAAATTATCAAAAAAACTTGTTAATAAAAAAATTTCGCTTTTAAATTGAAAAAAAAAATTCACTTCTGACATCCCCCTATGGAAATTTCTGGCTTCGCGAGTGTTTACAGTTATATTTCCTTCTTCCTGAAAAATTATTTTAACATTTTAAATGTTGATTTAAATCAATCTATCCTGTCGCCCCCCCCTTCCATTTTTCTTTTAAATTATACACTCCCCAGTTTATGAATCCTGAAGAACTCGCCGGGGGGGGGGGAGGTACTTTATGGCATGTTAATGAAAAATTGGATTTAAACAAAAAATGAAAAATATTTTCATTTTTATTTAATATAATTTATAAAACTTCATTTTTATTTCATAATAATTAAAATAAAAAATTGAAAATTTTAAAATTATTAAAAAAAACTTGCTAATAAAAAATTTCCCTTTTAAATTGAAAAAAAAATTCACTTCTGACATCTCCCTATGGTAATTTCTGACTTCGCGCATGTTTACAGGTATATTTCCTTCTTCCTGTAAATATTATTTTAACATTTTAAATGTTGATTTAAATCAATCTATTCTGTCGAACCCCCCCCCCCCCTTCCATTTTTTTAAAATTATACACTCCCCAGTTTATGAATCCTGAAGAACTCCCGGCGGCGGGGGGGGGGGGGGTACTTTATGGCGTTTAAAAAAATTAAAAATATTTTAATTTTTATTTAATATAATTTATAAAACTTCATTTGTATTTCATAATAACTAAAATAAATAATTGAAAATTTTAAAAAAACTTGTTAATAAAAAAATGTTTACAGGTATAATTCCTTCTTCCTGTAAAAATAATTTTAACATTTTAATAATTAATAACGTTTGCCTTTTTTAATTTACTAAACGATAAAACATATTAAAGACGTAAATTTTGTACCTTTTTTTTTATTTACAAAACTAAAAATGTTCTAGGTTAAATAAAAAATAACTATATTTATTAAAAAAATAATACGCAAACAGATGCGGATTTTAATTTATTAGATAATGTAAAGAAATCTAAAAATACAAGGATTATAAGAACTTTGACAGTAATAAACCAGCTCTGACAGGAAATAACAGCGCCCTCTACCAACTGTTCTGGAACTACACATTCCCCACTTTCTAAATCGAAATTTCCTGGCCTTTATTAACACGTAAACAACGGCCAGGGCGGCATGTTGCGTTTTTAGTTGCGGTGCGCAAAACCGTTTTTGCGAAGGCTGTTATACGCTCCAGGGGCTCGAAGCGGGTCGACCACCACCACCATCATTTTTATTTGAAATTTGCCAATAAACATTTTCTGAAAAAAATAGTTTCGTAAACACAGAATTGTCCATACATGTGAGAAACTATTTGTATGTGAAATATGTCATAAAGCATTTTTGAAAAAAGTATTTTTAATTAACATAAGTTAGTGCATACAAGTGAGAAACCATTTATACTTAAGAAATATCAAAAAGTTTTGTTTTTGTGTATAAAAAGTATATGAATCACTATAAACTTTTCATACAGGTGAGAATTAATTTGTGTGTGAAATGTGTCATAAAACATTCCAATAAATATTTCAAACCTGTGCAATGAATCAACATAAACTTGTGCATACAGATAAAAAAACTATATGAATGTGAAATGTGTCAAAAGACATTTTACAGGAAAAGTATTTTGAATCAACATATATTTGTGCACACAGGGGAAAAACCATTCGTATATGATATATGTGAGAAAGAATTTTCAAGTAAAGGTAATTTGAATAAACATAAAATTTGCACACAGGTGAAAAACCATTCATATGTCGAAAGCCCAGGCCGACCGACTCATCGGAGGATTAAGAGCAGCACTTGGGCGGCCGGAACCATTCATATGTGAAAAATGTCAAGAATAGTTTGTAAAAAAATTTATTTTGAATAATCGTAAAATTGTGCACACAGGTGAGAAACCATACGTACCAGAAATATGTCAAAAAGCATTTTCACGAAAATGTAATTTGAATGGACATAAACTTCTGCACACAGATGAGAAACCATTTGTATGTGAAATATGTCAGAAAGAATTTGCAGTAAAAAGTAGTTTGAATCTACATAAACTTCTGCACGCAGGTGAGAAACCATTCTTTAGTGAAATATGTCAGAAAGGATTTTCAGTAAAAATTAGTTTGAATCAACATAAAATTGTACACAGAGATAATAAACCATTCGTATGTGAAATATGTCGGAAAGTGTTTTCAGGCAAAGTAGTTTGAATAGACATAAACTTGTGCACATGAATAAGATACCATTTGTATGTGAAATATGTCAGAAAAAATTTCCAGTAAAATATCGTTTAAATCAACATAAACTTGTACACACAGGTGAGAAGCCATTTGAATGTGAAATATGTCACAAAGCATTTTCAGGAAGAAGTAATTTGAATAAACATAAACTTGTGCACACAGGTGAGAAACCATTCGTATGTGAAATATGTCAGAAAAAATTTGCATTAAAAAGTAATTTGAACCAACATAAACTTGTGCACACAGGTGAGAAACCATTCGTATGTGAAATATGTCAGATAGAATTTGCAGTAAAATACAGTTTGAATCTACATAAACTTGTGCACACAGGTGAGAAACCATTCGTATGTGAAATATGTCAGAAAGGATTTTCAAGAAGAACTGATTTGAATGGACATAAACTTTTGCACACAGGCGAGAAACCATTCGTATGTGAAATATGTCAGAAGAAATTTGCAGTAAAATATAGTTTAAATCAACATAAACTTGTACACACAAGTAAGAAGACATTTGTATGTGAAATATGTCACAAAGCATTTTCAGATAAAAGTAATTTCAATCGACATAGACTTGTGCACACAGGTGAGAAACCATTCGTATGTGAAATATGTCAGAAAGAATTTGTAGTAAAAAGTAGTTTGAATCAACATAAACTTGTGCACACAGGGGAGAAACCATTCGTATGTGAAATATGTCAGAAAAAATTTGCATTAAAAAAATATTTGAACAAACATAAATTTGTGCACACAGATGAGAAACCATTCGTATGTGAAATATGTCAGAAAGAATTTGCAGTAAAAAGTCGATTGAATCGACATAAACTTTTGCACACAGGCGAGAAACCATTCGAATGTGAAATATGTCAGAAAAAATTTACAGCAAAATATAGTTTAAATCAACATAAACTTGTGCACACAAGTGAGAAGCTATTTGTATGTGAAATATGTCACAAAGCATTTTCAGATAAAAGTAATTTCAATCAACATAAATGTGTGCACACGAGTGAGGAACTATTCATATTATGTAAAATATATGCTAAAAAGAATTTCCAGTAAAATGTCATTTGAATCAACATAAGCTTATGCATACAGTGCCTAGAATACCTAGTGTGGCATTCGTAGGAGAAAGGTGCTGAAAAACTTGTTCCAATAATTCAGGACAAATCGGGTAAAATGCGGTACAAGAGAGTTGAGTGCAATGTGTTATCGTCAGTTGAAGTTATCAATTAGACTGATCTATTAGTTAAATTTTTCTAGATCATAATTTGATTTTTTATTAATCGTCTTAATACAGTTATTTGTTTAATTTCTCAATTGCTTTTGCCTGTTACTGTTAAAATCTTATATCCAATATATTATACTCTAATCTTGTAAATAATTCTACATCTTTTTGGGATTGCTTTACTGAAATAACTGTTAATTCTAGCATATCACAATTACAAGTGCAACAAGGTAACGAGTCAGCTTACTTTGAAGAGTTGAGAAACCATCTTTCACAGCCAGTAATTGAAAGAAAAATATCACTATTTGACTGGTGGAAAATGAATAGGAGTAATTTTCCTTATTTATCGCAATTGCTAAAAAAGTATTTTGCCCCACCATAAAGCAGTGTATATAGTGAAAGACTGTTTTCTGAAGCAGGAGTCAGTTATGACAAAAAGAGAAATAGAATTTTGCCAAGAAATGCAGAAAACTACTCTTTTTGCATCATAATTTGAAAATTTTATAAAGTGAAACATATTTTTAATTTAAAAAAAAAAAAATTTGATGTTTGAAATATTTGTGTCTTTGAATGTTTAATTACTAATGTAAAAAAAAAAAAAAAAAGAATGCTGTTGATGGGAAATTTATTTTTAATTTGTAATGTAAATCATAAGTTAAAGTAATATTCATTGTCAAAGATATTGAATGTAAAGGAGAGATTTTGAATTTATATTAAGTAATAAAATGAAGGTTTAGTTTAAGAAAATATGATAAAAATTGAGAAACCTGAAAATTTTAATATTACTATTAATTGAGTAATTAAAAATATTTATCTTGCATATTATTTATATAACCTTATATCCAGCTACTGCCAAATATCTGGCTTAATAGCCGGATGGGCCAGATACAGGATGTTTACCAGATATCCGTTGTATTCTTACTTGTTATTGTAGTTCATATGTTATATTTATTGTTTCAAAACGTGTTTCATTTTTCAACAAACAGTAGTTTTCATCGGCCATTATTGAAAATGATGATGATGTTAATGTGCAATCGAAAAGTGAGTTTTTAAAGAAATTTCTTCATTATATGGATGACTGGGAGAATCATTGCCATGGTATATGTAGTTTCATGAGCAAAATAACATCTACTGAATTCTGAATTGAGAGTCACAATAAGCAGTGCTTTATCTCTTATCCAGTATCTGACATCAGTAGACAATTTTAATTATTTGCTGACATCACTTGTATCACAGGATAAACTGGAAAAGTTATTTAGCATATTACGACAGTGTGGAGGGTGTAATGATCATCCTACTACTGCAGAATTCCTTACAATTTTAGAATGCTTGTCATTTTACAATTTAGCGCATCCTCCAAGAGGTGGAAATGCTGACCCATCTGTGATTGAGTCATTAATTACAATATGCCCTAATAATTCCACTGAAAATTCAATTTTATCTAAAGTTGATTTACTTCTTGAGAATGGAAATATTTCAGATATTTCATAAATTTTATTTCATAATGTACCTGATGGGCAATACAGTGATGACAGATTAACTTATTACATAGCTGTTTATGTTGTCAGAAAATTTAAAAGCAAAATTAGAGGTGCTGAATGTGAAATGCAGATAGAAGATCAGGGAAACTTTCTGACAAATGAATGTTCATTATTCACAAAAGTATTTGATGATGGAGGTCTTATGTACCCCTCAATAAATCTATTTAATTTTATTAAAAATTTAGAATACAAATTTACAACATGTTTCTCTATAAATTTAATTCTCAAAGATAGTATAAGTGACTTATTTGGCACTTTGTCAAAGTCCACATTAAACTTTATATGATGTGAAAGTCACAAGGTCGAACTGACAAAAACATTATTGAAATTTTACTTAATAACTAGATTTCTTTTTTATATGTAAAGGTATCAACAGAGAAAAATGTACTCAAAGAAACAAAGTAAAAATTTCAAAGATGAGTAAATGTAAATAGTGCATTTGAATAAATGAAATGCATGTAAAATCTTAAAATAAAGATGATACCTTTTTGTTATTAAATATATTTTTATTTTTAAATTTAGTTTTTGTCTCCGTTAAAGTGGATAATATTCTTTAAACATTTATTTTTCTGTAAGGATGGATATATCTATATTATACTGATGATTTTTTATTACACTTTGTATAATATTAAACTTATTATCCAACCTTATAAGTAAGAAATAATACCTTATCTGTAAATATTTTGTTCAATTTATATATGTCATTTTTTTCAACTGGTGCAAATTAATTTCTGAAATCGTGAAATTAATTCAATGAAGTTTGAATTCTAACATGTAGAAAAAAATTATTTAAAAGTTCTCAATATGATGTCAAATTAATTGATGCAAAATTGATTTAATATGTGCATATAGTTATAAGATAATCAAGATAGATGTAATGGAAAGATAATCAAGATAGAATATTCTTAATAGTGCTATGTATAGATATAAGGCAGTGTTCTCACTCAAACTCGCAGCCCGATGTATACTATTTTGCGGCCCCCAACATCTTTCCTGTAATAACAATGATTTATAAAAATTTATGCTATTCACTTGCAAGAAAAAAAATTAATTATCAAACCACTCACTTGATGGCGCCACTAGGTCCTGCTACTTTCAGAACAGTTTTTTTTTTCGGGGGGGGGGGGGGGGGGGAGTTAGAGAATTTTTACGAACTTTTAGAAAGCCAGTAAATTATATTTTGGAATTTCAGTAAATTATTAAATTTTAGTAGTTTTTGCCAACCTTACTCCAAATGTGGGTGGAATTTTTGTGAAAGACCTGGCAACACCAATGGAAAGAGAAAATTTTGACTTTGATTTTCTGGCAACAGGCCATTTCTTGTTTGTAATCTTTGATGGCGTGAGCCGAATTTTTTAAGTTTAACGTTTGTATTAAAATTCAAATTTAAAAACTGCATTTTTGTTTATTAATTTGTTTGTTTTCAACAAAAATGTCTTTTTCTAAGCCGAGTTGTGCTAAAAAAATGAAATATTGAAGATGAAAACAGGGTTTTCAATAAGAAGTGGGAATTGCAGTATTTTTGTTGTGAGAGTAATAATCGTGTGTTGTGCCTCATATGTAACCAGGTATTAATGCTCCTAAAGGAGTACAACTAACAACGCCATTTTCAAACTGTGCGAGAGGACCAACTTAAGAAATGGAAAACTGATTTAAGTGCACAAAAAAGAGTGTTTCAATGAGTTTATATGCTAAAACCGGATAACTTGAAGGTAAGCTATATCTTATCAATAATCTTATCAAAATATTGTAAGCCTTTCACTGATGGTTTGTTTATAAAAGAGTGCTTTTTAAAGCAGTAGAGTGCATTTGCCCTGAAAAAATGAACACATTTAAGGAAAACAGTCTTTCGCCAAACACAATTACCAGTAGAATCGATGAACTAGCTTCGGATATAAAACAGAAATTAATTCAAAATTGGCAGAGTTCCTTTATTTTTCACTTGCAATTGACGAGAGTGTGGATGTAACAGATATTGCCCAGTTAGCCATTGAGAGCCTTAAAATAGATGAGAACCTTAAAATAACTGAGGAGTTACTCCAGCTAATACCGATGCATGATACTACGAAAGCCGATGACATTTTTAACAAAATTAAAGTGATATTTAAGGGGAAACATTTGTCTTGGTTGAAGTTAGGATGCTTGGCTGCAGATGGTGCACCTGTAATGGCCAGTGCTAAAAACGGTGTTGTAGGAAAAGTAAAAGAAAAGTTGATTGATGAAGGCTCTGTTCTTCCATTAGTGCACTTCCACTGCATTATACATCAAGGTATACTGTGTGGCCGTGTTTTAAAAGTTGAAAATATTTTGAAGCCTGTGGTAAAAATTATTAACTATATTAGCTCCAAAAGCTTAAATCACAGACAGTTCACTGCTTTTCTGAAAGATATAGATTGTGAGCATAATGACATTTTATATTATTCTCAAATAAGGTGGCTTGTCTGTAGATGGGTATTAAAACGTTTTTGGGATCTGAGACATGAAATTAAGATCTTCCTTGAAAGTAAAAATAAAGATATCACACTCTTCGATGACACTAAATTGCTATCTGATCTCATCTAGCATTCAGCACAGATATAACTGGCTATTTAAATGATTTAAATGTCAAACTACAAGGCCAAAATAAGCTAGTCACTAACATTGCTGATAATGTGAAAGCATTTGTGAGAAAATTACAACTTTGGGAAGGCCATCTTAAAGAGGGAAATATTGTTTATTTTCCAACTTTACAATCCATAATTGAGGAAAAGGAGGAAATAGACTTTACTGCATTTTCTATAAAAATTGCTATGTTAAAAGAGGATTTTAACAGGAGATTTGAATGTTTTAGAGATATAGAACAAATTTTTAATATATTCATTTCACCATTTCCCTGCAATATCGATAGCGCACCTGAAGAACTTCAACTGGAACTAATTGACTTTCAATGTGATTCTTTATTAAAAGAAAAATTCAACAGCTGCACCCTTATAGAGATTTACCAGTTTGTTTCTAAAGAAAAGTATATAAATATTTACAATCTAGCTGCACGGGTCTTATCCATGTTCGGAACAGCATATTCATGTGAACAATTGTTTTCCAGAATGAATCAAGTCAAATCTCTTCAAAGAAATAAATTAAGTGACACCCATTTGTCTTCAATTTTAAAAGTAGCATGTGCCAATGACATTTCCCCGAACATTGATAAACTGGTATTACAAAAGCGTGTCCAAACTTCTGGTCAAAAAAATAGTCCTTCACAATTGACGCCGTCATTGTTAAAAAAGGATATGTTCCTATCAAATAACATGGCACATATCCCTTTTAAAATGTCAATATTTTTACCACCAAAATTAAAATTCGTATGTTATAAAATTAAAATAACTTGTGTGTACTTCGGTTTTTCTACCATATTTCACTGAGTACTTAACCATAAAGATGTCTGTAATGGTTTTATCATATAAAAATTAATCATATATAAAACAATCCCTTTCTCATAATTGTACGTAGTTTCGTATTTTATAAAATTACGTAATCATAGGCATTAATTATTCTTGCGGCCCTCCAAAACCCTAGAAATCTACAAAGTGGCCCTCCAAAGGATCTTAGTTTGAGACCACTGATATAAGGTAATGTTCAAGAATTTACATTGCTATAAAGATAAGCTGCCAGGTAAATTATATGATTTATTTTGTTATAAAGATAAATTTGACTATATCTTTCTCCAAACATACCAGGGATCCCATTCGTCCTAAAATTCCTAAAAGTTTAAAACTTACCTTGAATTCCTAAAATTAACCTAACATTTTTAAATTCTAAAATTTTGTATGTCTGAACAGCGGCTTCAGAAAAACCCTTTGTCGCCGGAATCCATTTGTACGGCAGTCAATGTTAAAAAAGCTCAAACCCTCAGAAAACGAAAACCGTTGCTCAAAATAATTTGCTTGCTACTTAATAAAGACGACAAAAAGTGTCAATCATGATAAATGAATGTTTCTCAATGGCTAAACCACATTTACTCCGCCCATGATGGGCGGGTTTCGTGAAATACGATCATAAAAGAATGATGGTTCACTTGATCACTTACACAGCATAGCCACTCCGTCTTTCGACAAGTGAGCACCTCTTTTCGCGCCTTGCCTTTACATTTTGTAAGCCTAATACTTCTCTCAACCATATTTCCTGAACCCATGGTTCAGCAACAAACGCCAGGATGAATGAACAGATATACGATTTATTAAATGGAATACCGCTGGAATCCACATCATACCGAATTTTCGAGCTCCAACTTCTGGTCAAGGAATACCTGCCGACACCGGACTTAGCTCCAGAACAGATCAGAGCAGTGGAGATGGCGGCAACCATCAAAGGAGTAGCAACCAATGCCTTAAAATATCAGCTAACAACCAGGATGGATGCAGACGCCAAGTCTCGTGTTGTCAACGACATCCGAGGTATGTTGAATGATTTATCATTACTATCATGCTCCCCCCCCCCCCCATGCTCGACGAGATAGAGAAAGATATAAGGTCAATCAAGAAGTTAGGAGATCTCACAAACTTGTACCTCACCGAGGTTGATAAAAACCAAAATTTAAATTTAAATAACAACCAAGATATCACAAATCAGAAAAAGGAAACTAGTAAAACTAATAAAAAATCAGGAAAAGCAAAATCAAGTACTAATGAAAATGAAAATAAAAGCAGTAATGAAATCAACCTAGCCAATGAAAATTTAAATAGTGAAGATGAATTAATGATTGTTGAAACCCAAGTAGAAAATTACTTAACAGACCAACTAAGCAATGATAGAACTAACAGACAACTAAATCATGAATTTGAAACAGAAAAAGGAAATGACGCAGACCAATCAGCAATCGACAGCGATGCAGGTTTCCAAACAGTTAAAACTAAAAGTAGAAACACAAAGCGGAAGCTCAGAAATTCCATTGGATTAACAACACCCACCCCCAGCACTTCCAATAAAAAGCAAAACTCCGAAATCTCGGCCAGTGAAAATTCTGATTACGAATACATGACTCAAGAATCGGACAACTCATCTAGGATGATGCCCCCCCCTCCCAATCCCATAAATGAAACAACCGGACAATCAGAAAATAGATTAATTCACAGATCAGCATACCCAGAACCGTTCTTCGTCGAAATTGACGAAGACCCCAAAAAAATGATGTTGGAACTAGCCAAACTTACAAAAAATGATGCACGAGCAAAATTTGTCGGCGAGATGCTCAGAGTCTTCACCACCACTAACGACAATTATAGAATAGTACAAAAATACCTGATAGAGCAAAAATTCAAATTCCATTCAATCAATCTCAAAGTAGACAGGCTCCAAAAAGTCGTAGTCAAAGGACTCCCTCCCACCTACCCACCCGAAGAGATAAAGGAATTTCTGGAATCCAAGGGATTCCCAGTAGTCAGAGTATCTCCCATGAAGAGCCTAGTGAATAAACAGCCACTCCCAAATTTTCTTGTCATCCTCCCACCCAAATCCAACCTTGAACAAATTTATAAATTAAATCACATTAACTTCATATATGCCATAATTACCCCATTCATTTCAAGACAGTTTAAACAATGTTACAGGTGCCAAAAATGGAAACATAGCAGCCTAGGATGTACTAGAGACCACAAATGTCTCAAATGCGCAGGAAACCACCCCACTAAAGAATGCACTAAGCCAATAGACACCCCCGCAAAATGCGTAAATTGCTCAGGACCCCACCCGGCCAACTACAGAAACTGCCCTAAAAACCCTTACCTGTTCGATCAAAAAACTCAAAACCCAAATTCTAATAGAACCCCCCCCCCCCTCCCCGAGAGGCGAGAGAAGACAAAGCAACCAGCCTAGCACCAGCAGAAACCAAACCTCCCCGCCCCGCACTTTTAACCCAGCCATAGGCAACGCCTGGACAAACCGCCAAGTTTCCAACATAAGATGTCAGGACATCCCCTCTGTAAGAGAAAGCACCACAAACTCAAATTACCCCATACCCGCCAGTAATTACCCAAATCTTCAATCCAAGACCCCTAGGACTAAAATTCAGCTAGAAGAAACAATCAATCGCCCACAGCCACCCAAAATTATATCAAACCCAGAACCTTGCAGTAATACAACCCAAAATCAAACAAATAATGAAACCCCCCCCCCCCCCCCAACCTCAGCGAGTCCCAAATAACCAAAACCCGACCGCAGCAAAGGCACAAGAACCCAGCAAATCCATCCAAAATGCCACTGCAATTAACAGCACCTCCAGACCCATCCCTGTAATCTCAAATAGATCCGAAATTAACCCCCCCTCACAATCAAACAGGAATCAACAAACTGCTCCGGAAACACCTGAAAATGAAATTGAAATAGAATCTGAACCTCCGCAGACGAGACAAGAACCAGAATCAAATGACAACCCTTTTGCATTAAAAGACCTCCTACAAATTCTTAACGAACTCAAAAATGCCCTAAAGGTGATAAATCTAAAATTTATATTAAACATATTAAAAGACTTACAAAAAATTTTCATTAGCAATAAATCCATTGTCGATAAGGGTTTGGATATCCTCATCCTTATCGACAAATACTTTAATCAGTTTAATCTACCTGAGTGATGTACCCCCCCCCCCCCCCACCAAACGCCCTTAACGTCATATCTTGGAACGCCAATGGCGTCAGCCCCAAAATAGCAGAACTTCGGGACTTGGCACAAGACCAAAAACCACATTTAATCCTCGTACAAGAGACTATGGCAAATCCACACATAAATATCAATATTCCAAATTACAGACTATACCACACACCAAGAGAGACACTAAATAGACCGCGTGGCGGAACCGCAATATATATTCAAAACATCATTGATCACACACACATCGATAAAATCAGCACAAATATAATTGAACACACAATAGTAAAATTTAAAATTCCCCACACTCCTAGCATACTCATATGCTCCACTTACGCCAAACAACACTGCTCACAGGACATTAAAAATGATCTCTCCTCCTTATTTAATTTACACGATTGCGTCATCCTTATGGGTGATTTTAATGCACACCATAAGAATTGGAACGGCAGGAAGATAAATAAATATGACAGAGAGATCAACGAATTTATAAACAACCACAATATCAGACACATCTTCCCACCCACTCACACGCACCTTAATGCTAATACCTACGATTCCACTATTGATTTCGCCTTAATTAACAATATCCCCTACCCACACGAAATATCCACAATAAACGAACTAAGCTCTGACCACCTTCCAGTAAAACTTACACTCTTACTAACTCAGAACATTCCTATCACCCCGTCAAATAAATCTATAAATTGGTCAAAATTCACCAAACACCTTGAAAACTCTAACTTAATCTACGCAAATTACAACAGTACACAAGACATCGAAAAGAACGCCGCCACGCTAACCAATCAAATTAAAGATGCCATAGCCAATGCCACAACCTACAACCCACCATCCACATCGTATAACAAGCTCCCACTAAACATTAGGAAAATTATTAAAGAGCGTAACCACACTAGAAAATCCTGGCAAATCACTAGACACCCGCATACAAAAACCCAACTTAACTCGTTAAATAAATTAATCAAACAAAAAATCACCACACACAAACAAAACAATTGGAAAAATTATATCAGATCACTAGCCCCACAGGACAACTCACTTTGGCACTTTTGCAAAATTATTAAAAATAAAAAGAAACACACAACACAAATCCAAACACCTAACGGACTCTCTGGCAATAACACAGACATCACCAACACCCTCGCAGACAATTATCAATCCCAATTCACTATTAATAATGACCTAAATTGCCCCGAAAACGAAATAAAAATAGCAGAAACTCTCAAAAACTTCCAGGAGACCCCTACTACACACATTATCAATCCCTCCTCACCATCCGAAATCATACAAGAAATTAAGAAACTGAAAAACAGAAAAGCTCCGGGAATAGACAATATAAACAATAAAGCACTAAAATCATTACCCATCAATATCATTTATTTCATAACACTTTTTTTTAATGCCATTCTAAATTACAAACACTTCCCGGAGCAATGGAAAATAGGTGTTATCATTCCAATCCTGAAACCAGGGGAAAGCCCGACCCTCCCGCAGAGCTACAGGCCCATTACACTCCTCTCATCCATTAGCAAACTTGCTGAGCGCATTATACACACGCGTATCAAACACTTCATATCTGAGAACAACATTATCATACCACAGCAATTTGGCTTTCGCCCTCAACACTCAACAACACACCAGTTGTTACGCGTAACCGAATTCATATCCGAAGGAATGAATAAGGGCCTAACAACTGGAGCTATACTTATCGACGTTGCGAAGGCCTTTGGTCGTATCTGGTTTGAAGCTCTTATCTACAAATTAATCAAACTTAATTTCCCAGATGCAATCATACACCTAATACACTCATACCTTCGCAACAGATCTTTCACAGTCCGCATCAACAACACTTACTCCACTCACAGACCCATCAGTGCCGGGGTCCCACAGGGCTCCCAATTGGCTCCGACACTTTTTAACATATACATCAACGACATTCCCAAATCCCCATACACACACATTGCACTGTACGCGGACGACACAGCCATATATACACGATCATCCAACTTCAAATTTGTACGCGCTCGACTACAAAAGCACATCAACACCCTCTCCACCTGGTTCCAGGATTGGAAAATTAAGATCAACCCTAACAAAACAAGCTGCATCTTATTCACCAAAAGAAAGAAATTCCCCCCCCCCCCATAATAGTAAACAACATACCCATTCAATATACAGACAACTGCAAATACCTAGGAGTAAATTTCGACAAAACACTAAACTTCTCCAAACACATAACAAACACAATAAAGAAATATCACATTGCCAGAGCTAAACTTTATAGCATACTGCACTCAAACTTCGTAAACTACAAAAACAAAATTCTATTATACAAGACTGTGCTAAGACCAATTCTGCTATATGGAGCCGTCATCTGGGGTTTCACGTCTAAAACCAACCTAAACAAGCTGCAAACGATCCAAAACGTAATGTTGAGAAGAATCAGAAATCCCCCGCGGTACCTAAGAAACGATGTAATCCACCGAGATTTCGGAGTTAAAACCATAAATCAAGAAATTAAAAATTTAGCCTTAAAATTCTACAGTAACATCCCCACTATTCAAAATTCTGAACTTGAAAAAATTAAATTATATGACCCCCACCAATGGAATTTCAGGAAGCGACCGCGAGCTACCACAATACTAACTTAGCCTTATACAACTTAATATAATGACAAAACTAATAAAGAAACTATCTTATCTAAATTATAAATTTTAAAAATATATAAATCCCTAAAATCATCACCCTTGTATTATAAAATTTATATATACTTGCAAAACCAACCATTATCATGCATATACTCAAGGACTCAAGGACGGGGTTTTACGGAGTGCCCAGGAGG
The DNA here is from genome assembly GCA_951213105.1 of Amaurobius ferox. Classification (NCBI taxonomy): domain Eukaryota; kingdom Metazoa; phylum Arthropoda; class Arachnida; order Araneae; family Amaurobiidae; genus Amaurobius; species Amaurobius ferox. Next base: position 75,618,947 of record OX578153.1, read on the forward strand.
GGAAAGAATTCCCCCCTTTAAACTCCGGACGAAGAGGAAAAGAGATACGAAAAAGGAAACATATGTGACAGAATTTACATCTGAAGGAGTGCTTGGGGGGGGGGGCTCAACCGAAGTCGGGCCCTTCCCCAAGTCTGCAGAGGAGGAGAAAGGACTAGGGCCCAAGCGGGCGCCTAGCAAGATAAAAGGAGGGGTAGAAGAGGGGCGCCCCGAGGGACGCAGGGCCTTGAGCTTGAGACAGGGAGGGGGGGCACCGAACATTACAAAAAAAAAAAAAAAAAAAAAAAAAGGTTCGTCGAAACAACGCGAGTTCCCAAAAGCAAGGGAGGGGCACGGTTAAACTAGAGTTCTGAAGCCACTACAAACGTGGGGGGGGGGAGCTGCAAAACAATGCTAGATACGGCGGCCCCGTGGGGGGCGCAGGAATGCATCCTTGGGGCGACGCCACGGCAACGCCCTCGGACGCTTACGCGCCTTTGGGTGTGTCGGGTTATACCCCGGGATGCTATCTAACGTGGGATTGCTTACTCCACTGAGACCTCTGAGAAACTTTTGAGCTAAATTTTGAACATGTTCTAAAAAGGGTCGAATGTTGAGGTCTCTATGCAGAACTTCCAGCCGGACGTAACTCGGCAACCTAACAAACGAACGAAGTTCAATATTTTGCACAACTTGAAGCTTCCTAAGGTGAGTCTCCGCTGCGGTTTCCCAAATAGGAGATCCGTACGTCATAATTGGACGTATGCAGGCTTTGTACAGCAATAACTTATTTCTAGTTGACAGGCGGCTGTTCCCAGCCAAGAGGGGGCGCATGAGGGCGAGTGCAGACTTCACTTTTTGGCATGTTTCAGAAATGTGAAGTTTCCACGATAATTTGGAATCCAAGTACACTCCAAGGTACTTGTAGCTAGATTGCCAGGGAATGGGCTCGTTGTTTAAAGTTAAATTAGTGACGGGGGTTCGACGAGGGGGGGGGGGAAACTGACGGCAGCACACTTGGCGACGTTGACTTTTATCCTCCAGTTTTTTAACCATTGCGTCATCTTGTCCAGGTAATCCTGAAGCGTTTTGTGCACGACATGTGTATGTTTATGTTGTGCAATCAGGGCCGTGTCATCGGCATATAGGCCTAAAGTGACACCGGGGAGTCGTGGAAGATCGTTAATGTATAGGTTGAACAACTTGGGGCCGACAAGAGACCCTTGCGGGACCCCACTGAGTATATTCCTGGGGGAGGAGAGAGAGTTAGACACTCTTACCACAAAGCTACGCTCTGTTAGGTAAGAGTGGAGGATCTTAATAAGATGAGCAGGAAAGTGTAGAGCAATAAGTTTAAAGAGGAGTCCAGATATCCATACCTTATCAAAGGCTTTCTGGATATCCAGGAAAATGACAGTGGTGTTGAGATGCCTGGATCGATCATCATGAATGAGTTCTGCGACTCTGAGCAACTGATGCTGAGTGGAGTGCCTGCTCCTGAAACCATATTGCTCAGGGATGATAAGGTCCTTCAGACTACAGAACTCATCCAGATGCCCGACCAAGACATACTCGAAAAGTTTAGAGAGGACAGAAAGCAAGGAAATAGGGCGAAAGTTAGAAGGATCAGAATGATTTAGGCCGGGCTTGGGGAGGGGGGCCACAATGGCCACCTTCCAAGCCCGAGGAAAATAGTTCAGACTGAGAAGAATATTAAAGAGGTTGACGAGATACGAAACATAAGTATTAGAGAGGTTCTTAAGCATATTAGTAGAGATGAGGTCTCTCCCAGGCGCTTTATTACTCTTCAGTTTTCGAATATAGGGGGTAATGTCAGAGTGTTTGACCACTCTGAGCGTGTTTGCAGAAGGTGTGGAGATGAATTGTTCAACCATGGGATCCACCAAACAACCGTCCGAGGATCGATTACATCGTGGTGAGGTTCAAACTGTCTTCTGAGACTGTCTGCAAGCAGCTCAGCCTTTTGTGCGTTGGTAATTGCCCTGCCATCTGGGCCGTTAAGGGCTGGAATGTAAGTTTTGTGCCTACGAATACGTGAGGTAGCCCTCCAAATGGTGTTGTCTTGAGTCGTTAAGGACTCTACATATGTGTTCCATCGTGCACTTGTAAATGCCTTAATACGTGAGCCAACTTGCGCTCTGAGGAAGTTTAGCTCACGTTTAAGGTCAGGATCACGGCTGGCCTGCCACTCCTTCCGGAGTCGGTTCCTGTCTCTGATCAAATCCTGTATTCCGGGCGGCAACTTGTAGTGATTGACCTTGTCGGTCTTGGGCCTCGAGGATGCAGAGTAGGCCTCCTTGAGGATACTTCCAATTTTATCCACCTCCGCATCCACAAGGTCCGTCGTCCAGTTTGACTTTGCAAGGAGGGGGGGGGGGTTCTAGTAAGTATATCCTTGTACCGCGACCAGCTCGTTTGAATTATCATGCATATACTATATAAATCAAGAACGCAATACTCTAATGCAAAAATACTAGGATTCTGGGAGAGCCAATAAGAAAGCTTCCACAGCCTCCTCTCTTGACCACTCTCCACCGGCCCTGAAAAGGGACTTTTTCATACAGCCATGCTGTACTACAACCCCCTCTACCTTCAAACGTCCTAAGGGAGCATGATATAATGTTATTTTCATTCTACAAATCCTTACAGGAGATGCAGCCCAGTGGGCTAGGAGCTCCCAAAACGTGTGTTCACACATCGGTGGTGTGATCACTTACAGTTTCCGATCGTAGTTTGGGGAATGTGCAAAATTCCACCAACTTGATAACTGCACAAATATTAGTGACGCTGTATTTATATGATGAAGGTGACGTGTTGCTTCCCTAGGTCTAGGGAAATTCAGGAGATTTTTAGGGATCTTGGTAAGAAATTACCGACAGTAGGAAATTTTCATTAACTCCCGCCTCGAACAAACTGCAACCATGGTAATAGCCCCTTTTTTAACACTTTACAACAAAGTTGAAAAGTGTTTATGACTTTGTTCATTCTGTCTGTCTGTCTGTCTGTCCGCTAGCACGATAACTGCCGTAAAAATGACTTAATCAAAATGAAATTTTAGTATGTTGTTCAGACGGTCTGTAGGACCTATGGGAATATAAATCAATAATATCACCCAATTAGTTTTGGATTGAACCCGGGTTGAAAAAATGAAATATATTGAGTCCTATGGGACCTAATTTTTCAAACATTTTTTAAGCGGATTTAAAATTCACAAATTGCTTCGAAAATTTTAGATAATAGTCAAATTGTTCCATAAAATATATAAAAAAAATTCAGCGAAATATATTCAGTAGTTTTTTAAATAAAAATTAAAATAATAATTACACATCTTATATGAAACGATCACGTGACCATGATATGAAACGATCACATGACCCACTTCAAAATGATATATGGCATCCATCTTGTTTCAAAATCATGATTTTTTAAAGCTCTTTTTAATTCATATTGAGTGTTGTATCCATCCTAAAACTACTTTATTTTTGCTTAAATTCTGTGCATCTACATACTAAAACAACACAATGACAATATATTTCAGTTTAAATGCTCATCCAAATTTGATTATTTCTACAACGAAGCCTATTTTTCACCTATGTAAAATGTAAACAGCAAAATATATAGAATGAGTTGTATTAGAATTGCTGTATTTCTTTAACACAAAATCATTTAGTTCATGGAGTCTGCATAGCTGATATGAATCAAATATTCATTGATTTTACAAACAGAAGGATGATATTTTTCGATGAAGTTTTACGCATAGAGTTTAATTACGTGTAGCTCCATGGTCTTAATTTTTAAATAAAATAAATTATTATAGTATTCTGATGTGAATGACATGAATGGGAAAATGTTATGAATAAAATGCTGTTTTTATAGAGATCTAGGCGTGTTATTTTTCCTATGACGTTATTTGAATGAATTTCAGTTGTTTTCGATGAAGTTTTCAAATATAATAAATTATCGTGGTATTATGATAGTTTTAAAAATATTTCCAAGGAATGTATCGCATTTTAGAGATGTTTAAACCAGGCAATTTATAATTCAATGACGTTATTTTAATGAAGTTCATTTTTTTCGATGAAGGTTTAAGTTTTCAAATATAATAAATTAATGTAGTATTGTGATAAGTTTAAAAATATTACCAAGGAATGTATTGCATTTTAGACATGTTTAAATAAAATTGCATTGAAGTTGGAAAGTGTTTCATAATCAATGCTTTAAGCATGATTGATCTTTCTTGTTTTATTTCCCCCTTCTCACGGTCTGCTTTGATGCCAAAGGGGTCAAGTGACATAGGTGGCAACCATTTGCTTTGGATGTCTGCAGAGTTTTTGATCACTTTTCTAAGAAGGAGTATTTTTGTAAGGTAAGTAAACTAATAGTTTCCTTCTGTTCTAATTATCAGAATTACCATCTGTTCTAATTATCAGAAAATTTAATGATGTCGTTGGAGGGAAGAAATCCATTTGGTTCACTTAAGGTTTCTAGATTTTTCTTAAAAAGGACTGGTTTCCTTAGGGGCAAAATGTGTTTACATCATTAGCTGTGTTAGTGAAAAGTCAGTACCTAAGTTAGTTTGATCAGACATTCATTGCAATGTAAAGCAACTTCATTGTATAAGTTTTATGTTGCACTTTTCTTTGTTTCTGTGATAAAGCTCTGCTTTTTTAATATCACTGAAGGAGATTTTGGAGGTTAACATTTTGCTATAAATTTATTTTATTTGCTGCAACATGCCACAAAGCAAAACCAAATTTCAAGATTCATGGCTTTACAAAGATCTTGATGGTGTTGTATTAAAAGAATGGTGTGCTCCAATAGATAAAGTGTATTTAGCCCGATGTCTACTGTGCTCTGAAAATTTTGACATTTCAAATAGTGGGTTTTCACCAGTAAAATCACATCACAAAGGCAAGAAACATACTTTGAAATTTAACGATAGATTTAAGAATAAATCTATTATTGATGTCTTTAGAAAGCAATATGCTTCCGAAGCTACCACTAGTGGCAGTGATGAACTTAGTCACGATTTGCGTGTTGTATAAGCTGGAGCTCTTTGGGCAATGAAAATTGCTAAAAGCAATATGACATTTGGATCATGTTCAGAAACAATTGAACTATTTAAAATCATGTTTCCAGACTCTGTTGTTGCTAAGGATATGCAACTTCCAGAAGAGAAAGTAGCATATGTGATATTCCATGGATTGTCAAATTATTTCGATGAGTGTTTAACCCCTTGCCTGTGCCATCCGAATCCAGTTCGGGCAACCCCTCTGCGCCATATTTGGAATGCCCAAACTGACTTCGGGCAAGCGAAAAATCAGTGTTTCTATTCCGTTGATCCCGAATTGAGTCCGTTTTGCCTTACCAAATGCTCTACAATATAATTCATTGTTTTTCCAATAGATGGCAATACTTGTCCACATTTTTTTTGGAAGTTGGCGGGATCAGCTAGCTTGATTAGGCGGAATATAAACCGAGTTTATTGTAAAGAGTGTGATGTCGGTTTGTGTGCCGTGTCATATTTTTCGTATATATCATACTATAAATGATTTGTGAAATTCTGAAAAATGATTCTGTGAAATAATTTGTGAAATTCAAAAGATTATTTGATTTATTTTGCTATAATTAAACAATTTTGAGTGAAATATGAATATAATCCATTAATTTTCCACATGTATGTCAAAATATTAAATATAGTAGTTATTTCATATAAAAATTTATATTTTTACAAAATAAAATTTTTCTAACATTTTTAAATGTTATAATAGACAAAACTGAAGCATAAAAAAAAATTTCCATTTCTGACCCACTTTCCTGAAATATATTCCACAGGCAAGGGGTTAAAGACGATGTAAAGTCTTGTACAACTAAAGTGACTATCGCATTTGACGAAACCACTAATGCCCAAATGAAGCGCTAAATGGATATCTATATAAAATACTGCTCTTCTGAGAAAAGTGTAGTATGTACAAGATATCTCACAAGTGTTTTTCTCGGCCATGCAACTGCTGACATACTTCTGAAGAAATTGTTAGATGTATTTTTATCATGGAACATTCCGATATCAAATATTCTGTGTCTATCCATGGATAGTCCAAATATAAATAAATGTATTTTACAAAAATTTGAAGAACTACTAAAAGATTAGACTTGTAGTGAAATGCTAGAAATAGGATTTTGCAATTTGCATATCATAAGTAATCCTTTAGACAGTTGTTAAATAATTTGGAATTTAACTTTTATGAATTTGTATTACTTTTTAAAGAATAGTGCTGCTAGGTGAGAAGATTATAAATCAATTGAGAGTGTTACTTCAGTAACTGCACAATATTGTTACGTCATGTAAGTAATAGGTGGCTTACTGTTGGGCCTGTGGCTCTAAAAATACTTGAGCAGTGGCCAAATCTGTGTGAGTACTTTTTGAATTTTCTTCCCTCACAAAAATTTATTGAGAAACAGTTAAGCAGTTCAGAAAGGTATAAAAGAATTCACGCTTGCCTAATGTATGATTTATCACAATCCTATTTAGCATTTATAACTTATACTCATGTCAACTTTGAAAAGTTTTCTTTGTGTTTCCAAAGTAAAGCATCCCAAATACACATGCTGTATTCAGAAGTGAATAAATTAATAAGAAATACTATGGCTTAATTTCTCCAAGACTGTGTTGTAGCAAACAAATGTGGGCAAGATTTAAAAAGTGTTCAGTTGGAAAGTACTAAGTTATGGAAGAAATAAAAAGATTTAGAAGTTGGAACAAAAGCAAAAAGTCTTTTACAAAATGTCAAGGACAGTGATAAAAATAATTTTCCCTTAAATATTAGATCTGTATTATTTGTGACAACAAAACAATTAATGTCAAATTTGCCATTTTGCAATCAGATGATAAAAGACTTGGAAGTGCTCAGACCAAGAACATCTTTCACAGATTATCCACTTTCAGTTACTGAAGGCTTTCATGAAATAACTCGGATTTGTGGTTATTTGATTTCTCTGAAAATTTAACAGACAAAGTTAGAGATGAATGGAAACTTTTACAATATGATAAGTCTGCACTGGATGAACTTACATAAATGGCTCTGGCTGTTGATGGAACATCAATACTAGTTGATCATTATTGGAGGACTATTTTTAATTTCAAAGATAATTTTGGTAGACTGAAATATGCCAATCTGTCAGAACTTATCAAATGCTCTTTAATTTTACCCCATGGCAATGCTGATCCAGAAAGGGGGTTTTCAGTTAATAATGTGTTTGTGGTAAAAGGAAAATGAAATTTAAATGAGCATACAATCAGATCTGTAAGAATCGTTAAAGATGCAATAAAACACTAGGAGGTGTTGCTAGTGTTCCAATAAATAAAGCTTTATTGGGCAGTGTTAAAAACTCGCACAAAGTTTACAAAGAATATGTAGATAGGCTGAAAGAAGAAGAATCTAAACAACAAAGAGAAAACGGCAGAAAGAGCAAGCAGAGAAAAACTGGAAGAGAGAAAGAGAAAAGCTGATCTAGATACTAAAATTAGGCAACATGACTCTGAATTGCATGAGCTGAAGAAAGAAAAAGATTGCTTTAGCATTGATTGAGGAAGGCACGAGCAGGATGAAGAAAGCAGTGTTAGCTCAAATCACTGTTGAAATAACTGTTTCTCATAATTTGATAACACAAGAATCAGATGAACTAAAAAAATTTGAGAGTAAATTATCTTGTGTAGCGATAGAAAGAGAGAAAAATGTCACAAAGAGGTTAAAATTTTAATGTAAAGAAAATAAGAAATTTCTTAAAATTTTTCATTTAAATTTGCAGTTTTATTTTATTTTTTCTTAAACTGTTATGCTAAAGTTTGACTAAGCTTGGTTGGAGATACAATCTTAAAGGATAACTTGTTGCAGATAGGAAAGAAAGGCCATAAAGCTGAGACAGTTTTGAATGTGATCTATATTCTCAATGGTTTATAGAAGCTAGTTCTATAACTACATTGATTATTAATGTTCCTAATATTAAATGCTATTTCAGCCACTGGACTTATGTTGTTTTGCAAAATGAATGTTGAATTTCCTTACCTCATGAATCTTCTATCACTAGAGTTGTAAATATTTTAAGCATTTGTTTATTTTAGATTACTATTAATGGTTAATTGGTAAGTACATTTAAATATATTGTTTTGTAAGAGATACTTCTTGCAATTTAATTCAGATATGAATTTCATTTTGAAAAACCATATGGGCTAGTTCTGAATAAGGCTAGGAGTGGGTATACTTGAGTATGTTCAAATCTGATGATAAATTGTTTTACCATATATAGTGAAGATAAATTTCCCTTTCCAGTTAAAGACATTGTTTTTAAACTTCCAAAACATTGTATTTGGAATGAGCTGAAAGATCGAAGAATTGGTTTCTTGTGAATTTTTAAACTTCGATTCACATTGCAAAAGTAGGTTAGATTTATTTTTGAAATCTTTATTACCATATTTTGTTAGAAATACCTTTTTTTTAACTTTTTAGTTTTCAAATAGATTTTTATTATGTAATTTTAATAAAAAATAGAAAACTATATATATATTTTTTAATCATACTTGTTCAAAATGACTCATATTATTTCAAATATGCCCTTTCTTGGAGCATTTTTGAGCACAAGTATGGCATTGCAACTCCACTAAATGATGCCTGTGCCTTGACGAGGTGGCGGAGCTTGCGGGTTCCGATGATCTTAAGAGCTATGCCGGCGGTAGCTTCGGCTACTGGTAGGGTCTCCCTTGCCGAACAGGTCGAAGGTGATGTTCCGGACTGAATGAGGCATCCTGGTCCTCCAGGTTGGGGGTTGGAAGTGAGGCACCTAGTCTCACTCTGTAAAATCCTCAGGGATCCATTTCTTTTGTGGATACGGGTGTTGCTATCCCGAGGTACCCGAGCAAACTTTTTCTTCTAGCTGCAGATTGCATCAATGCTAAGCCCCTAGTAAACTTCACTTCTGCCTATGGGCCTTAGTACCACTCTTCGGCCTCTGCCGTAAGGTATACTGTTTGGGCTCGGGAACGGGACCAGGTGGCTGTGTTGCTAAAAGGGCAAAGCGGCGTGTATCTGTAGTTTTGCTTTCAAGAAACGTTTGTAGTAAACGGTTCCAGAGGTTGAGTCCCTTGGTTGCGTTGGTTGGATGGTGGGGAGCGTTTCATATCGAGAAATCCCCCTTGGATCCTTGTTGATCCTTGGGCCCTGTGTACCTGGTGCACGTTATGGCCCGCTCCTTATCATCTAGCTTTGCGAATGACTCCGGCGGTTACACTTTTCACGTCAGAAAAGTGTGGGGAGACGGAGCCTAGCGGGGGCTTCGATCGAACTGGAAGTAATCCGTGGTCTTTTTCTCTTTAGTGGTTACAGCATGGAGCAATTAGATGAGACTCTTTCGAGTTTTCCTAGTTTTCCGTGCTGCGATAGTGAAAGTGGAAGTTTTGTAAAAGGATTGGGCTCATCTTCGGATGTTTCCCAATCAGCCATTGAAACAACCCCTCTGGGGTTGGATCTTGGCAAAAAGGAGGAAACCTGCAGTCCGGCTGTGGAAGGAAGTGGAGTCGCGAGCCTCGGTGACCGACACACTGAAACCATGGCTGTGACGCAGGGTATACTCAGTAAAACACAGAGGCGCAGGAGGAGGCGCATGCCTAGGCAGCTGGACCAGAGGCTTGCAAAAGCTGGCGCTGTCACAGAGAAGGTCGGAGGCACCAAACGACTTAGGTCGGAAGGAGCCACACCTTCTCCAAGAGATCTGGTCGTCAAGAAAAGATCAAGGACGGACATCCAACCTGGAACATATGCTCAGGCAGTCCAGGCTATTTCCTTCCCTTCTAGTAAGCTGAGCAAGGAAGAGGTTGATATCATCCAGATGGTGACTCTCGATAAGATAGATGAGATCCCCACTGGTGAGCAATTTCCGAAGATTCATTGCTTACGCTGGAGCCCTGGTTCTTCAGTGCAATGATGCAAATACTGTGGAATGGGCTAAGAAAACCTTCCATAATAACAGTCAGGTTCTGGGAGAGGCACTTTAAGTCTTGAATGCCAATGACCTTCTCAAACCTGTCAAGGTGGCCTTTAAGACCAGAGATGTGTACACCAAGGAGCCGAGCGTTTTGCTGAAACGGCTGAACCGTTTCAACCCGGAGCTGAAGTCTGAGGAGTGGCGTGTTCTGCAAAATTTTGAGGAACCCCACTCTGTAAGATGGATCTTCGAGGTGGATTCGGAGGCTGCGGATGCGATTCGCAAAGCTGACCTTGGTGCCTTCACCGGTTTGGACCGTGGAGTTTTTAAGATTCTTCGGGATCCAAACGAGAAGCCCAAAGGGAAGATGGAGATGGAGGAACAGCCAGTAGACCGGGCGATCTCCTTTCAGGTAAGTATCGGTAGTCTTGAGACTATGATACCTAAACTTAATGATCTAGAAATTGCTTCTGGTTCTGATGTTACACTTCATGCAAACCCTCTGAGTTCTGATGATGAGCTGGAAAAACGCATGCAGGATTTTGACAATGAAAATGTGCTTGACGCTGATTATTGTCATGTTACTAGGAGGGCCTCTCTCTCCTAGGTTTTCTCTGCCCTCTTTTTGTCCTTGCTTATGGGCAGTTTTAACGTTGTGCAAATAAATCTGCATCATAGTCGTTCTGCCTCTGCTATTCTTAGCAAAAGACTGTTAAATGGTAGAGCTGATATTGCTCTCATCCAGGAACCCTGGACCTGCAATGGAAAAATTTTGGGTCTGGGGATCAAAGGATTCAATGTTTTTTATGATACATCCTGTATCAGACCTAGAGCCTGTATTGCTGCCAGCAAAAAGCTCAATGCTGTTCATCTTATTAAGTTCCTCGATGGTGACAATGTTGCCATCAGTGTGAATCTTAAAACTGATGAACATAAGATGGAATACATCTTTGCTTCGGTCTATCTTCCTTGTGAAGATAAGGAAACTCTTTCTAATGTCATTATCAATCTTATTGAGTATTGTAATGGCAAAAAGTTAATCATTGGTTGCGATGCGAATGCCCATAACACTGTTTGGGGTAGTAGTGATTGCAACCGTAGGGGTGATGATCTTTTAGAACAGATCCTTCTCTATAAGCTCTTTGTACTCAATAAGGGTAATTCTCCTACCTTCGTGACTGTAAAGCGTCGTGAAGTGCTTGATATCAGCATAAGCAATAGCTCTGCTTATGAAAATGTTGTTAATTGGAAGGTTTCAGATGATATATCCTTGTCTGACCATCAATTAATTTCTTTTTCTGTTAAAGGTCCTGTAAAACCTGCAGCTGACAAGGGTAGGAACCCTAGAAGCACTAATTAGGGTTCCTACAAAGATGATCTCGGGGTCAGGTTAGCTAGCCACAATGGTGAGTATTCTTCTATTGAAAAACTGGATTTGGCAGTTGACTCCGTGCAACAGGCCATTATCCAGACCTTTCATAGTAACTGTAGAACCACTATTGCTGACTCCCCAAGGATTGTTCCTTGGTGGTCTAATGAGCTCAGCGGGTTGCGTGGGAAATGCAGGAAGCTCTTCAATAGAGCTAAGAAGAATGGTGAATGGCAGGTTTATAAATCTGCTCTTACCTCTTATAATAAAGCAGTCAGGGACTCAAAGAGAAATTCTTGGAGAACGTACTGCGAAGGTATTAAAGATGCCCCTGCCGCAGCAAAACTTGTTAAGCTGATGGCAAGGGACAGAAATTGTAATTTGAACACTGTCAAGTAGTCAAATGGTGACTTTACTGTTACTGATGAAGAGACCCTGACTGAGTTGTTCAGGGTTCACTTTCCGGTTTCTTATCCTTATGTTCATTGTGACAACGTTATTGCTTGCTCCACGTCCTCTTCTGACGACAAAAGTTGGAGCATTGCCAGGAGCATTGTTACTTTTGATAGGGTCAAATGGGCAATTAATTCCCATAAATCCTATAAAACTCCGGGAACTGATGGCATCATTCCAATTCTTCTCCAGGAGGGAATTAAGGTGCTAGCTCCCATTCTCTGCAGCATCTACAGAGCTTGTATTGCCTTAGGGCACATACCAAATGCTTGGAGGCATACTAGGGTAATCTTCATTCCAAAAATTGGAAAGGACAATTATTATGAGGCCAAATCTTTTAGGCCTATTAGCCTTACGTCTTTTCTTTTAAAGACTATAGAGAAGCTTATTGATAGGTACTTAAGAGAAGTGATCCTGGCCTCTAAGCCCTTGTCAAATTCTCAACATGCCTATCAACAGGGCAAATCTACGGACACTGCCCTTTACAGTCTCTCCTTTATTTTGGAGAGAAATTTCAATGCCAGGGAAGTTGCTCTTGAAACCTTTCTCGACATTGAAGGTGCCTTTGATATGGTACCCATCGACACCATCCTTGATGCTCTTGATAGAAAAGGTGTTGATACCACGATCTCTTACTGGATCAAGAACCTGTTATCTGATAGCTATATCTGTGCATCTTTACTTGGTGATAGTATGACTGTGCATGCACTTTCGGGCTGTCCACAAGGAGGTGTGCTTTCACCAATTCTGTGGTGTATAGTTGTGGACTCTCTTTTGGAGAGCATCAATGTTTCTTGCGTTGGTTATTCAGACGATGTTGTCATCATTGCCAGGGGCAAATTTGGCAACACTGTCTCCGACATGATGTCTACTGCTCTCAGGAAGGTTGAGACATGGTGCAAAAATGCAGGTCTTATGGTTAATCCGCATAAGACTGCTTTGGTTGCGTTTACTAGGAAACGTATACTTAATCTTGGGGATATTCGCTTCTTTGGGTGGAAGCTTATTTGCTCCAAGGAGGTTAAATTCTTGGGAATTTACTTTGACAAGGGACTCAACTGGAAGAGACACTTGGATTATTGCACGACTAAAGCCAGAAGAATCTTCTGGTCTTGTAGGAATGCTATTGGGAAAACCTGGGGCTTAAATCCCAGGGCTATCCATTGGATTTACTCGATGGTAGTCTGTCCTATCATTTCCTATGGATCCATTGTTTGGTGGTCCAGAATTAGATGTGAAACAGCTAAGCTTGAATTAGTTAAGCTTCAAAGGATGGTGTGCATTGCAATCTCTGGATGCATGAAAACTATTCCTACTGCAACTCTTGAACTTTTACTTGGTTTGCATCCGCTCTACATGCGTATTGAAGCAGAAGCACTTATCTGCATGAACAGACTTAAATATCTGAAATACTGGAAAGATTACTCAAGGTATCTATCTTGGGGTGAACTTAACAGTAATGTTGCTAGTCATCCTTATTTCTGTATGCCACCTGATGGCATTCATGTCAAATATACGTTTGATAAGCCTTATGAAATTCAAGTCCCCTCTCGGGACGATTGGAAGAGGACTCCCACCTACAATAAACGGAACTGTTTTGTATGGTACACAGATGGCTCGAAGATTGGCACAAGTACTGGTGCTGGTGTTTGCTGCCCTGATGATGGTACTGAGCTGTCTTATCCGCTTGGCAATTTTGCTACTGTCTTTCAGGCTGAAGTCTTTGCCATCCTTATGTGTTGTAGAATCTGCTATGACAGGAAGTATAAGAATAGCCAGATTTTCATTTGTTCTGACAGTCAGGCTGCTCTTATGGCTCTGGGGAAGTTCACTGTGACGTCTTCCCTTGTTTGGGAATGTTATAATGCACTCTGTGAAATCGCTAGCAATAATAATGTCATTCTTTACTGGGTACCTGGTCATTCGGGCATTCCTGGCAATGAATTGGCGGATGAACTTGCTAGGAAAGGCTCAAGTACTCCTTTTGTAGGCCCTGAGCCGGCCTTGGGAATTCCCAATGACCTTGTTAGAAGAATTGTCTACGACATCTTCAGGAAGCTTCAATGTAAGTACTGGCGCGACACTAAGGGACAAAGGCAAGCGAAAATTATCAACTGCAATTGCCCTAGTACACGTCAAATGGAACTTTTCTGGCTCAGCAGAACCGGCATCAGGAGGGCTGTTGGGCTCCTTACTGCGCTCTGCACCCTCAAGAGACACCTTAATATTATGGGTGTCACTAAGGATTCGCTTTGCAGAGGCTGCAATTACAGCGAAGAAACTGCAGCTCACATTCTATGTGAATGTGAGGCTTACTCTGCTCAGAGATTCGAGCACATTGGTCGTCATGTGATTGAACCCTGGGAGCTGAATGACATTCCTGTCAAGTGCTTGCTTATTTTCGCATCGACTACTGGTCTCTTTTCTTAGAGATCTTTTTTCTTCTGGGGTAGTACAATAGACCTCTGGTCGATGTGCTGTGCTCTTCTGGAGCCACCCACCTTCATTCATTCATTCATTCATGGCATTGCAAAAAATGAAATAGAGAAATTGTTCAAAATGCCCTTCTTCCCTACTGTGGCGTGGCTCCGCTGAAAAACTTCAATTACACTTTGGCCGTTAATCGTATTTCTGCACGCCACTTGCTCGCTTACCGAGCATACCTCCAGGTTCTGGTTAATTGGAAAATGCATCACGAGAACACACAATAAATACAATGTAAAAGTTAATAAAATCTTTTATTTTTAAAAATACTTATATTTAAACTTGTTACTTAAAATTTAAAACACACAAATAACCTCTTAAAATTTATATACTATTTACAGTTGCTCAGTCGTATACATTAAGACAATGCTCAATTTCAAATTCATGATCTCTCCTCTCTCTCTAGTTTTTAATTATCATATTAAATTATCAAGTTAAGTTGTTAGATTCCCTTTTCACTCTAAAAAACTTTATTCTCTGATACTCAGTCTGCAGTGGGAGAGGGACAAAAGGACTTACCCCTTTTAGGCACTGGCAGGACGGCATCGAGGTGGCACTCATCCGTCGATTTTTAGACGACCAGCACTTGACTTTTAAAAATACCAACTGAGTTCTCCCTCAACTCTTCTTCTCCTCGTCGGGAAAACGGACAACCCCCTGGCTGGGCTCCATAGCTGACGGTTGGCCGCTATAGGTTCGAAAACCCATAAATTCAGTGACGCGGCCGGGCTCCATCGAATCAGTAGATTTGGCCCCTTCCAAAGGGTTGGCTAAAAATTGGGGGGGCTCTAGCCCTCTTGCAGGTGTCCATTTTATTAACACTTTACAACAAAGTTGAAAAGTGTTTATGACTTTGTTCATTCTGTCTGTCTGTCTGTCTGTCTGTCTGTCTGTCCGTTAGCACGATAACTGCCGTAAAAATGAGTTTATCAAAATGAAATTTTAGTATGTTGTTCAGACGGTCTGTAGGACCTATGGGAATATAAATAAATAATATCACCCAATTAGTTTTTTATTGAACCCGGGTTGAAAAAATGAAATACATTGAACCCTATGGGACGTAATTTTTCAAACATTTTTTAAGTAAATTTAAAATTCACGAATTGCTTCGAAATTTTTAGGAAATATTCACATTATCCCATAGAATATATAAAAAAAAATTCAGTAAAATATGTTAAGTAGTTTTTTAATTAAAAAAATTATTTAATATAGGGAAAAAAACAAATTCAATTAAATTCTGACTTTGGGATATCTTCCAGAAAGAAAAGAGAGAGATATTATATAATAAATATCTCTCCATTTGTTTAAACGTTTTGCATATGGGAGTGGCTTCATATTTTAAAATAAATTTGGTAGATAGCAATTTTTCATTTTTTTAAAATTTTATATAACTCTTCTTGATAAATTTAATTGATGGCATTTTAAATGCACTTTCCTACGTCCTAGAGAGTTAAAATTTGGTACACAGCTTAAATTTGTTGAACATTTTATTCGACAAAAATTTGATGGATCTTTAAATATAGATCATACATTTTTTTCGAAATGGCCTGAAAATAATCCCCGTTCACTTCTATAAATCATTGGTGTAATATTGTTAAAAATTCTGATGTGGACAGCACATGTCTTTCTCTGCAGACTCATATTCGTTCTCTTTATTTATTCAATGATAATTTGAGTTTATCTGCACAACATAAGTATTTTAAATGACATTGAATTTACACGTTAAACTTAAATTTGGTTCTCATTTGATAGCTGGACTTATTGTCAAAGGTGGCGTAGCGAAAACGCGAAAAAACTAGAATATCTCAAGAACGGCTAGTCCTAGAGTAATGGGGTTAGTCTTATTCTTTTTGTTGTCAAAAATCACATATAAAATAGGAATTTAATTGATATAATTGAGCACACGTAGTCTTTTATTTTTATATATAACGATTTTTGCTGGCCATTTCGCAAAAATAGCCCGTTCCTTTTTCCCGAATCGTAGTAGAATAACCTACAAATGATTTATATACAAAATTTTGTTAAATTTGGTATATAAATCACTTGTAGGTTATTGAAATATTATACTCCAAATTTTGTTAAATTTGGTTCATTAGTTTTTAGCTAGAGTGGATAAAGGCAATTTCTGCGGCCATTTCGCAAAGAAGGCAGATTCTTTTATTACGAATCGTACTATAATCTAATGAACATCAGGATTTCCCACAAAAAACATACCTACCAAATTGTATGAAATTCGGTCCATTAGTTTTTCAATTAGAGTGGATGTAATATCCACACAGACACACAGAAACATACACAGATACACCCTTACACACACAGACGTCTTCCTAAAAGTAGTTTTTTCGTGTTCTAGAAGTCCCAAAACGTGTAGATCCTTTGAAAATTCGAGTTCCGATCTTCGGCACGATTCCAATACTTTGAGTACATACACATACACATATATATTATCTGTGTATCTAAATTCCGTGCCTATGCAATTACAATAGTTGTGATTTTAAATGATCCCTAAACTTTTATTATTTCTTCAAGGAAGCCTAATTTTAACATATGCAGAATGCAAATATCTCAAGCGATTGTAAGATGAATTACATAAGAATTGCTGAATTTTTTTCACACAAAATTATTTAGCTCTGGAGTCTGGAATACAAGTTATATGAATGAAATATTCATTGATTTTGCATAAAGAATCAGATGATTTATATTTCGATACAGTTTTAAATATTTAAGTATAATAAATTACTGTAGTACTGTGATAATGTAAAAGATATTACCACTGAATGAATCACATTTTAGAAATTTTTAAATGAAATTACATTTCAGTTGGAAAGTGTTTCATAATCAATGCTTATGCATGATTGATCTTTCTTGTTTAAAAATAAGATAGCGTCCTTTGCCATTTTCTCACCACTGCAGCTGGTCTCTTACTCATAGCCATGGAATGGCAACCGTTTCTAAAGAGAGAAGGGGGGGGGGTAATACTTTCTAGAAGTGGAGTGGCGACAGGAAAATTCCAATACTGTCCCACGACACTGGCTTTCCCCCAACAAGGGAAAAGAAACCAAGTTTCTTTTTCAAATGTTTAAACTACCAAAAAAAGGTTACAAATTATGCACAGTATACATATATAAACAGAGATAACAATAACATTTAACAATAAATTTATACATTAAAATTATATACATAATGACGCGCCCAATAGGTATGGAACTATTCTGTCTCTCCAAGTATGTCTAAAGACTAATTAATGTGCAAGAATGTCACTGTCCGTATGGTATAAATATTGTCACTGTCCGTATGGTATAAATTTGCCAAACAGTCTAATGTAGCATCCTGATTGTACTTTCTAGTCTGTTAAGTGTATTCACATAATATGAAAGTTTGTCATGAGAACACATCAATCGAGAACATTTGTTCGTTCACATTATACACTAAAAGATTGATAGTTATTCTGTAGGGTAACAAAATTAGTGATATTCCATATGGAAGGAATGTTCTGTGAGCAGGATCAGTTGTGACATCACTTTATAAAAAGAAGTTGCACTAAAACTGTGAAAATGACGTTGCACTTAACACTGCGAAAATAGAGTTGCACTAAGACGTTGCAATAAAACGATGAAAATGAAGTTGAAGTTGCACTGTTTGGTACCTTTTGGTCCAAGGAAGGAATGATTTCGTTTTCGGTTAATGGTGCTGCATACATGTGCTGGTAAAGGCTTATGGGAGCTGCAAAACTACTCCTTTGCTGCTGCAAAAGTCTTTATAACGGCAACTTTCGTTGTTGAAGACCGGATCCGTGTCTGCGACCTTCTGCAGTTTCTCCCGATAATCAGAGTAAGTGTATGTAACTGGCCATAGTCTTGATTTGTACAAAGTACTTTATCGATATAACTGATGTAATTTCACATTAGACATTCTATTCGTACTTTAATATACAACTAGATGTAGGAGGTTTAGAGTCCTTGAACTCTGTCCACTGCATTGTACCAGAGAACATTTTACTTTTAATGTTTTCTACATTCTTACCCTACTTATTTTACATTAAACACATTTTTTCTCTTAATCACATTTATTTTACATTAATCATTTATATACATATTCTTTATAGAAATTCTTATTGAAAAAGGAATTTTTGTTTTCGTAAGAGTTATTTATTCTTACTTTCAAGAGCCCTCTTAAATGTCTTATTTCATTCCAGACCTTAATCAATCACCTCAATCCATCCTCTAATCATTTCTCTACTTAATTCAGTCTTAAACAATTACTTTGCTCCATCAGGGTGGCCACTCAACCTGGAAACCGGGAGAACTGGGAAAAGTCAGGGAATTTTAGAATGGTCAGGGAAAACCGGGAAAAGTCAGGGAATTTTGTGAAAATTCTGGAATTTTTTTTTTTTTACTAGTTGTCCATATAAAAACAGAACTGCGCAGTTTGTACGCCAATTTCGAAAAATTTCGCCAAGTATTACGCTGTACTTGTAACCGTTAAATAAAGGTTGCCATGTGTCCATTTAATTCCGTATAAAAGCAAAAATGCGGAGTTTGTGCGCCATTTTGGACAAATGTCGCCAAATACAGAGATGCCAACTTTTACGGATTTTCCGTAGTTTGTACGGATTTTTACTTTATCTTACGGTTTTACGGACATTACTCCCAAAACTACGGAAAATCCCGTGAAATCCATGCATCCTACCATTCAGTTCATATTCCCTGCTGTGCTGAGAGTTCAAAATTATCAATTTGCATCCATTTTCTTCTTCTAATGATTTCATATCAGAACAATAGACCTAATTTATTTTTATAGTGCCCGTAAAAATAAAGAAATATTTTACTAAACAAATTATATTTCGCTTAAATTATAAGATTGCGCAATTCAGTCCTTTTCGGGCTTTACTGAGAGGACACAATTGTCTTTTTCCATCCATCTCCATCCCCTTATTATTGGCCTTTAACTTGACTAAACTAGCTTATTTTCATATTTTGGTTGATTATAAAGGCTAATTGTTTAATTATTTTCACATAAATAGTACGATCGTGAAATTCAGTTTTTTTTGCGGGCGTTGCAGAGAAGACGCAATTATCCTTTTCCATCGATCTCCATCTCCCTATTGTAGCACATTAACTTGACTAAACTAGTTTCTTTTCATATTTTAGTTGATTATAAAAGCTAATTTTATAATTATTTTCACATAAATAGTACGATCGTGAAATTCAGTTTTTTTTTTGCGGGCGTTGCAGAGAAGACGCAATTATCCTTTTCCATCGATCTCCATCTCCCTATTGTAGCACATTAACTTGACTAAACTAGTTTCTTTTCATATTTTAGTTGATTATAAAAGCTAATTTTATAATTATTTTCACATAAATAGTACGATCGTGAAATTCAGTTTTTTTTGCGGTCGTTGCAGAGAAGACGCAATTATCCTTTTCCATCGATCTCCATCTCCCTATTGTAGCACATTAACTTGACTAAACTAGTTTCTTTTCATATTTTAGTTGATTATAAAAGCTAATTTTATAATTATTTTCACATAAATAGTACGATCGTGAAATTCAGTTTTTTTTTGCGGGCGTTGCAGAGAAGACGCAATTATCCTTTTCCATCGATCTCCATCTCCCTATTGTAGCACATTAACTTGACTTAACTAGTTTCTTTTCATATTTTGGTTGATTATAAAAGTTAATTTATTTATTTATTTTCACATAAATAGGACGATCGTGAAATTAAGTTTTTTTTGCGGGCGTTGCCGTGAGTACGCAATTATCCTTTTCCATCGATCTCCATCTCCATATTTTTGTACATTAATTTTACTAAACTAACATATTTTCATATTTTGGTTGATTATAAAGTATAATATTTTAATTATTTTCATATAAATAGTACGATCGTAAAATTCAGCCCCCCCATCCTCGGGCGTTGCCGAGAGTACGAAATTATCCTTTTCCATTGATCTCCATCTTCCTATTGTTGTACATTAACATGACTAAACTAGCTTATTTTCATATTTTGGTTAATTATAAAGGTTAATTTCCTAATTATTTTGACATAGTGCCATTCAGTTGTAATTAACTCAGTTAAGTTAGCAAAACTACATTTTGAACTTATTCTAAGGTTTTAAAATATATATTGTCAATATACATCAAATCTTACTGATGGTCAATGCGGTTTTACTGAAAACTCCTGGTTTTTCTACCAATGAACTCTTGCAGAGGTTGGCATCTCTGTATATTATATACATTCTACTATATTTTTTCTATTTTAATGGCATTCTTTCGACATTGCTGAATTGACATTTATTCAATAGCTGTGGCTTGTTGTTGTGTAGTTATTGCTTATTCAATGGCTGTGGCTTGTTGTAGTGTAGTTATTGCATATTTTTAATGATCTCTGTCATTGTGAGCAATTTGCAATGCCCATATTTATAGACATCAGTTTAGACTATTTCTTTTTATTGTCTTCAATAAAAACCATTAAATTCTTTTAAATATTTCAGTAGTCCAATTTTACTGCATTTACATGAATTTTTTATTAAAAATGTCAAAATTTATTTGTAAAAACAAAAAAAATGTGTATTTTTTTCTCCTGATTTAATATAACTTTTTTGGATAGTGGAGTTAAAATTGTTAAGATTCTTTAATCAAATTTGTAACTAAATAGGGACGTGCGTGCGCACGTTTTATATTAAAATTACTGGTCTGGAATTTCTTTTCAATTCACCTGGAAAACCTGGAAAAGTCAGGGAATTTCAATATGTCCAAAGAGTGGCCACCCTGTCCATCCTCTAATCATTTCTCTACTAATTTCTACTTAATTCTCTACCCATTTCTCTATTCATTTCTAATCATTTCTCTACTAATTTCTACTTAATTCTCTACCCATTTCTCTATTCATTTCTAATAATTTTTTCTACTAATTTCTACTTAATTCTTTAACCATTTCTCTATTCATTTCTAATCATTTTTCTACTAATTTCTACTTAATTCTCTAACCATTTCTCTATTCATTTCTAATCATTTTTCTACTAATTTCTACTTAATTCTCTACCCATTTCTCTATTCATTTCTAAACGTTTTTGAATCCCCTCCTTACGTAACACCCGGCTGTCCGGTTTAAAATTGCCATCCCTGGTACAGGCTTGTACCGCAGTATACTTTCTACTCTAGCATCGGTCACTTTTCGTACGACCTGACAAAAGTTTTTTCTTCTTTTATTTTTCTTTACGTGGGCCAATAACAGACGCTGTCTTTGATTCTGTCCTGCGGTAATTCTCTCTAATTGAAACCGCGTATGTGATTTGCTTCCGCTTGTCATGTGACTAGACCTCGAGTAGAGTCGAAAAAATTCAAAGTCAACGCGGGCAGTGTAATTTCCCTTTGTGTGATGAACAACGGCTTTTTACAAATTGGATTACACATATAAATTTTTCTGGAAGCTCCGTGAGTGAAATTACTTTTATTATTTATTTAGGATGACAGTTTAATGTACTTGTTTCGCTAGGGTGCTTAAATTTGCTTACTTAAAGTTTAAATTACTTATTTTAGGAATTAGATTTGCTTAGGTTGTTCGACTGACAGCCGATCGCTCTGTCTGTCCGGTCATTTAAACTTTAGACGCCTGCATCTCAGTTTATCTTACCTTAACTCCCTATGTTTTAAATTACGTGAAAGTTTAATTGAATTGCCTCACCTTTGCAGTTATTTTTTTAAATATTATTTATAATGGCACGTTAATGATAGAAGCTTTTGTTACATTTCGTTTTACTCCTCTAAGTCTTTACTGAGATAATCTTTACTCTGAATTTATTTTAATCGGTATTATTTTAACTTATATTTAAGTGACCTACGTGTAACTTTAAATTATTTTCCACTGACCTATTCACGTTATTTTATTTTCCGTGGCCTCAAATTATAACGAGAGTTGTGAAATACTCTCCCGTAAACGGTTGATTTCTGTTCATGTATATTTTCTACATTATCCTCCTCTTGGGGATTATTTAAATTATTTGAGCTAACTTTGTCAGTGTTCGTTGTATTCTCTGTGATAGGAATAGTCGATTGACCGGGCCCTAGTATGTCCTCTCTCGATCTCTCTTTGACAATTTGCTCTCTCTCTTGAACCTGTTTTCGTCCTGGCGGGAGGGGGGAGCGGACTTGCGTTTCCCTCGAGGAGCGACCTCCAATTCGAGTTGAAATGGGAGGATTTCCTGGAAAAAGCTATCATCAGCCATTCCGGTGGCATCACCTATGTTCTGCGCAATGTTTTGTAAGATGCCCTGAGAGTCTCTTCCCGTAAACGGTTGGATTTCCGCGTCGAACTGTGTTTCATGTAATAAGTGCGGTCTCCTATCAGGCATTTCATATATACGATTTATATTTATTTTGATTGGCTTTGCCCTAGGATCTTTAATTAGTTTTAATAAAAATAAGTGGGTTGTTAGTTTTTCTATTATTCTATACGGGCCTCTAAAACGTTTTTTTCCGAAGTTTGGAATGTTTTTCACAAAAACATTTTGGCCTATTTCTAGTTTTCTAAATTTAGCTTTTTTTAAATATTTTTCCTCCTGTATCTCTTGTGTGCGGATTAAATTTTCGTAGGCTTGTTTGTATGCTACGGCCATAGTTTCCAGCTTTTGAGGTTGGTTTCGTATATAATTTTGAGTCTCTTCCGCGTTATTTGGTACGATGTCCATAAATAATGGTAGGTCCCGGGAAAAGAACAGGAAGTTCGGTGACATACCTGTGGCTGGGTGGTCTACTGCATTATAACATGCTTTATGAATTCCTACGGCTGTTTCCCAATCGTCTTGCTTGTAACACTCGATTGCACGTTTTATGGCTGAATTAATTCTTTCTGAGATTCCGTTTGTTCTCGGATTCGCTGCTGAAGTTAATTTTGCATGTATATCTAGTTTATCAAGTACAGATTTAAATAATTGACTTGTAAATTGGCTCCCGCGGTCCGTCAACACAAATTCACTTTTTCCGTAAGTAGTCACATACGTAATTAATTTTGTTGCAATGGTATCCGCCGTAATGTTATCTATCGGATAAAGTTCCGCGTGCCTGCTAAAATGACATACCACAGTCAAAATGTACCGGTTCCCATATTTACTTCTTCTTAGAGGTCCCAGAATGTCAAGAGGCACCAAATTTCCTGGATAATGCGGGATTACATTCCTACCTAATGGGAGGGGGGGGGTGAACTCCTTTGAGTCCCCTACAGTCCTCACACGAATTTACATAATTTTTTGTGTCTCCATAAATTCCAACCCAAAAATAGCGTTTGTTAACCAAATCGTACTGTTTTCCTACTCCCTGATGAGGGCTATGCAAATGTAGTAAAATTCTTCTTTGTAAAGTCTTCGGAATCACTATCCGTTCTATTGCGCTATCGCGGATGATATTTTTATCTTGCGAGACATACATCAATATATCCGTTTCTGGGTCAATAAAATATTGCTCGAAATCCTTAGTTTTACTATGCTGCTGTTCTCTAATATTATTCCTAAGTTTATTTAAAATTTCGTCTTTAATTTGCTCTCTGTGTATTTCTTCGATATTTGGAAGTTGGGATTTATTTTCTAGGCTGTTTACTGTTTCAATATTATTTCTATTCCCTACAATTTCTATGTTACTGAGGTTGTTCTCGAAATTTTCTCTGGAGAGATAGTCTGCTAAGATGTTCGAGTTTCCGTCTATGTGTAAAAAGTCATAATCATATTCAGATAGTTTTAATAGCCAGCGGGCTTCTAAATTAGCCGGGTTAGAAATTTTTAAGTGATACTTAAGGGGTCTGTGGTCGGAAATAATATAGAATTTTTTTCCGTAAAGGTAATTGTGGAAATTTTTGACTCCGTAGAATATAGTCATGAGCTCCGTTTTTACTGCGGGATATCTTTGCTCGTGTGGTTTAATTTTTTTACTGTAGTAAAGTACTGGTTGCAAGCGTTCATTATTCTTTTGTAACAGAATTGAAGAAATAGAGGTCGAGCTTGCGTCTGTATTAAGGTAGAACGGTTTGTCT
Organism: Amaurobius ferox; assembly: GCA_951213105.1. NCBI lineage: Eukaryota > Metazoa > Arthropoda > Arachnida > Araneae > Amaurobiidae > Amaurobius > Amaurobius ferox. The sequence goes on from OX578153.1 coordinate 75,643,251, forward strand.
AAATCTGGTTGTAGCACTAAAGGATGTTGAAAAAATTTATTTTGTAGTTCTTGAAATGCGTCATTGCATTGCGGAGACCATGAAAATTTATTCCGCTTAACCGTTAGCTCAACTAGTGGAGCGGTGAGTTGCGCATAGTCTGGGATTAATGTACGATAAAAGTTACATAGGCCTAAAAATTTTTTAAGTTTTCGAACAGTGTTTGGTCTGGGGAAAGAAACAATTTTTTTTGTATTATTATCAGTTGGACTTAATCCCTGTTTAGTCACTGTAAACCCTAAATATTCCATTTTCTCTCTAGAGAATTCACATTTGGTCGGTGTCAATGTTAAATTAAAATCCCTTAGCCTTTGAAAAACAAGATCTAATTTCTCTTTTAATCCTTCATATGTGTGTGCCGCTAAAACCACATCATCAAAATATGCGTAAATGTCATGTTCGTGTAAATCTTTAAGAACGATATCTATAGCTTTTTGAAACCACGCGCCGCTAGTTTTATGTCCAAATATTAATCTGTTGTATTCAAATCTTCCATATGGGCTTGTGAATGCCATCTTATGTCTTTCTTCCTCTGGTAATAAAATTTGTGAAAATGCGCTCTGGAAATCTAATTTTGCGTAAAATTCGAAACCTGCTAGTTTTGTCATAATATCTTGGATTTTTGGCACTGGATAATTAAAGTTTTGTGAGATACTGTTTAAGAGTCTTATATCTAAACAAATTCTGAATTTATCTGTATTTTGTTTCTTCACTAGAACCATTCCTGCGCTATAATTAGAGTCGCTATGCCTAATTATGTTTGCTTGCAACATTTCATTAATTTGTCTTTTTAATTCTTTTCTCAAAGCGTAGGGTACTTCATATGCTCTGGTTTCTATCGGATTTTGGTGCGATAAAATAAATTTAGGTTTTACTACTTCTGTACATCCTAAAGTGTTTAAATTTTTGGAGAATACGTCTCCGTAATCCATTAATAATTTTAATAAATCTTTCCTCTGATCGACTGGCATGTGGTCTAAGTTAAAGTCTGTTTCCAGTAATTCGTTCCGTCTAATTTCTCTTATTTTATTTATTCTATCTTCCAATTCTATTTTATTCCTAGTGGTATCTATAAGGTGAATTTCCTCATTAGCCTGTTTAATATTGTATTTTAATTTCCCTATCAAAGTGTTTTTATTAAGTGTAATTTTATGTGACCCTTCATTCTTAATTGATATGAATTTATTTGGGTTAGTCTCTTCTGTTTCTAAGTGGAAAATCGTTGGGTTGATGTTTAAAGGCTGTTTTAAAATTTTTGGTTCAAAATTTTAATTTTCTAATTTATTTTCTGTGTAAGTGCAATTAATTTCAACTAGTTTAGATTCTTGTGGGTCTATTTTAATTTTCTTGCGCGTTCTAATTGCTGTATCTGAATTTATATTTAGCACGCTTTCTTGCTCTCCTAAAGGGATTATTATATTATCTATTTTTATTATGTTTTGTTTAGTGTCGATAATGGCGTTATGAAGTTTCAAAAAATCAAAACCGATTATCCCAGCATAATTATGCGGAAATTTGGCGGTAGTAACGTAGAATATGTGTTTAAAGATTTTATTTTCACTTTTAAATGACGTTTGTATAACGTTTATATAATTTAGTCTTTCTCCTGCCAACGTTTTAATCGTGACTGATCTAGATAAATATTTAACGTGACATATTTCCCTTATTTTTTGGAATTCTTCTTTTCCGATTATACTAATCGTTGCTCCACTGCCTATCATCATTGCAACGGGCCTTTTATTAAATATTACTTGTATTGTAGGTAATTTTATAGATTTTTCTCCTAATTTTTCGTCTAAAGCAGAAATCACTTCGTATTTACACACCTTCCTATCCTTATGAATTTGTACATTCTTTATTTCTCCGTGGTTATCAACATAACCAAATCCATCGTAACTTAACTGGGGCGGGTTTTCTGGGAGCTTATGATAATTGCCGCCCCTCTCTAGTTTAAAGCTCTTCTGGGGAATGTATATTTTCTCTCATTGTACCTATTTCCTCTAAATGTACGTGAAAACCCCGGATTTCGCCTTGCGTATTCTCCGCGGGGGAAATTGTTAGCTGGCCCCTGCCTTTCTCTTTGCGTATACTGCCTTTCGCTCTGGTTGTTAAACTGCTGTGGGCGTGAACTCTGGGATCTACGCATTTCGTTATCCCGGTTATATAGTCTACAATTTATCATCAGATGGTTTGTGCGTCCGCAAAATAGACAAAACATATCATTGGGGATATTATTATTAGAAGTTCTAGCTTTAGGTGTGTTTTGTTCCAATCTAAGTGCGTTAATTTGTTCGCCTAATGTTTCTAACAGATACCTGCTAGCACTTTCCTGTTCTTTTCGTAGTTTTTCGATTTCAGTTTGTAAAGCCGGTGGTCCAGGGTGCGTGACAATATTGTTTACAGCTTCTGTTTCAGGTGGAGAAATTGCTATTGCGTTTTCAATATTTTCTGCTATTACAATCGCCGCTTCGAAGGATAACGGGTTTGTTTTTAGCACCTCTCTCTTAATTTGCATGTTTAGTGCGTCCAAAAATTTTCCTAGTCTTAATTGGTCAATGATTTTTTTCGACTCCTCGCTACTCAAATCACCTGCACTTTCGAGATAAGTCAGCGTGATACATTTGATTCTGTGTGTTAATGCCTTGACGCTCCCCCCCTTCAAATTGTTTAGTTAGCGTAAATTGCATTTGGCGGGTCGTTATGCTAGTCCTTTGTGAAAAAAATTCTAGTAGTCTTTCTTTTAGTACTTCGTAAGAACTTTCTTTACGTAATTCCGCCGAACTCGCTAGGAATTTTAATGCATTTCCCTTTAAACGCGACTTTAATACTACGAGTTTTTCTGGTTCGGTCCATTTTCCTAGCTTGGCTATCGAATCAAATTGATCGAAAAATATTTTACAGTCTGTCTCAGCATTTCCTTCGAAAACCCCAAGTAAAAAGGTTAACCCCTGTAAACGACTTTGATTTTCGCCTCCCTGCTCGGGCGCTTCTGTATTATTTGTATCCGGCATCTTGTACAATTTATATATATACTTTCAAATTACTAAATATTAACTCACTTACTATTTACAACATTACAAAGGTCCCATGATGCATATTCATTTCACAAAAAAAATTTCTTTGAATTTTGAATTTTGAATAATTAAATTATCCAGTCAGATATTAATCGAGGCACTTTGATAACTGTGCGCAAGACTGGTCTCGGCGCCATAATATGTGGCGTGGCTCCGCTGAAAAACTTCAATTACACTTTGGCCGTTAATCGTATTTCTGCACGCCACTTGCTCGCTTACCGAGCATACCTCCAGGTTCTGGTTAATTGGAAAATGCATCACGAGAACACACAATAAATACAATGTAAAAGTTAATAAAATCTTTTATTTTTAAAAATACTTATATTTAAACTTGTTACTTAAAATTTAAAACACACAAATAACCTCTTAAAATTTATATAATATTTACAGTTGCTCAGTCGTATACATTAAGACAATGCTCAATTTCAAATTCATGATCTCTCCTTTCTAGAAGTGGAGTAATACTTTCTAGAAGTGGAGTGGCGACAGGAAAATTCCAATACTGTCCCACGACACCTACATATTATGTTGACCATTAATGTCTGTGTATCAATTCTGTTTTTACCTGGGCAAAATAGAGTAATTAAATGGTATCAATAACAGAAATAGTGAAAATTATATCCTAAAATTTTGAAGAAAAAAACCTTGAATACCTACTTAAAATTTTCTGAAAATCTGCTATGATGCCTGAGTATTGTATTGAGTTTTTCCTCTGATATGTGAAGTTTCGATTGCATGTTTTAGAATAAAAGTAACAGAATTTGTTGATTTAAATATTTTATGCTGCGATGAAATCATGATTTTGTCTAGCACCATTCTGTGTATCTTTACATTTCAGTAATAGAAGTTATGGTTTGAATTTTAACATACACTGTACACTTTCTTCATATACAGTCATGCATGTTTTGAAGGTAACATTCAAATTTAACCCTGCAATGAGTTCAGTGAATTTTCATTCCATGTACTTTTCTTAACGCTGAGCAGCGCTTTATTCTCCGCTTTATTATTTTTCTTAAAGCACTTTATTCTCCTCAAGCACCTCCTCCCCTGTAACAGTATTGAATTTTTATTTCAATTGTATTTCATTCTGTAGAATATAGTATGAAGAAAGTATTGTTTTAATGAAAAATTTTGACAATATGTGTTTTAGTGCCTCTTGAACACGTTTCGACTATATTTAGAATGATGTCCCTCTGTCTGCAGTCAATTTCTTGTGTACACTATAGCTTCCATAAATATTAATGGATTATCCAGTTTATTATTAAAAAATCTAGAACTAGATAAAACTTTTATAAATCAAGTGAAAACTGTGAAATTATATATTTTTTTGGTAGCATAGGACAAAATTTAACATATTTATGCATAAAAGAGATTGTTTATGGCTCAATGATCATGAAACCTAACAGTTTCAATCGTATTGAAATATAGTTGTGATACAATTTTTGTGTTCATGGCATCATGTCATTAGCCCCAAGGGTTCATTGCTAAGTATGGTATTGCGGCAGCACCAATTCTGCTCCTGCAACGACATCTGATCAAAGATGCTTGGAACCTGTACCCGAATTATAAGATGGGAGTGAAGCCAGCTTTTGCTCAGTGATTATAATGTCGGTCTACGAAGCAAAGGGTCCCTGGTTCGGGGCCCAGCGACACTCAATCGTCATAGTATCAATCAAAAGATGTCCCCCTTCCACTCCGGATGGGATACATTGTCAAACTTAGTATCAGTCAAAAGATATTTTCAAGATTTTAAAATGAAAGGTAACATGCTTTAATTATGATCATTTGAACCAACAATATAGATTTTTGAAATTTTTTTTTCTTGTAAAATTTGCAAACAACAGACAAGCTACTTAACAATGTATTCTGGTATGAGAATGTCGAGTTGAGCCACACTGAAGTTATTTTTTTTCAATGAATTTCAGTTTGTCAGTTCATTTCAGTAGCATTTTGTGGAATTTTTTTATTTCAGTAGTAAGAGTATCTATGATAGGATTGCTTTCAAGGTGCACAGTCTGTTTCCATCATAGATTACAGTTTTGTTGGCTGGTGTTTACCGTCGCTCTCTGCTACTGATGACATTCCCGATTATAGTCTCAGACCCAAACACACACAGTCATCAGAGGTGTATCAAGTTTGCATGGGGTCTTTGGCTTAAAATATTGATAGGGCCCTTTCAACAAATTCATTTCTGTTTATTAGTAAAAAGGGGTCGCTATTGATATATGAATATAGTCAACCAAATGCAACTGGATGATATAGATCTAAAACATTTAACTGGGAATTTAAATGAAATTAAAAATTTGTCATTTTAAATGACATAAATTTTTAATGACTCATTAAAAATAGTAAATGACTCATTTACTCATTTTACAGAAGTTCAATTTCCCAAAATCATACCACTTAATATTCTAAATGAAAAGTATGAGAAACAGACGGTATTGAATTTTGAATTTTTCCACAATTATTTATTATTTGCGTGGGCGCTTTATATAAATATACATATATTTTACTCTGATATCCTTCAAATACTATTGTATTTAGATATATTTACATTTAAGATGATTACAATGAACATGCTAAAAATTAATGAGAAAGAAATGCATGATTTTGCTTCATAAACTATTATTTTGCTAACCTGAAATGTGTAAAAATACATATATATTTCTGTAGAAAATAATTAAGATCTAGATCTAAAGGGGTTTAAAGTATACTAGTTATTTATTGAGAAACAATTTACATACATAATTGTCATTGAACTTTCGGAATTATTGTTTTTCTTAAATTGCAATTACTAAAAATTAAGTAAATTAGTATAATTACAGCCCAATTTTTATCAGTAACACAAACACAACTAAATCAAAAACTTGCCTTTTGAAGCTATTTTAAAACCACAAATTATCACCATACAGAGAACTAAATTGGAGAACTAAAAGAAATATTATATTTTTAAAAGGCGTATTTGATATACATGTCAAAAACACTGACTATATGAGCAACTAAATGTTAAGCTCGATAGCAGTAAGTGCAGTCGTACAAATGTATAAATTAGAATGTAATGTAAAATTATGGTATATTTTTAATTTACACAATTTGGTGTTTATGGCTGCAGCCCCCCCCCCTTCCCCAATCTACTACTGAGAGTAATAGAAAATTAAATAATCGCTAAAGAGTTATGCTTTTTATAAAATGTTAGTAAGCTTTTCAGTGTTCTTTTAGTTACAACCTTTAAGGACATGCTCATCCTGTAGAATAAATGATACTCTTTATATCTAGTGTGGTAATTAAGTAGTTGTACATAAAAACTGAGTATCTTCATATATGCATACAAAATTGCATATTTACAGAAGCTACACTAAATTTGGTGTCAAAAGCCCTTTTGACATACTTATTTTATAGAGCGAAATAATGTCAAATGTGGAAAACAAGACTTGGTCCGACTGAATGCTGGGCTGTAGAAAAGGAAAATTCTAGTTTCCTTTTACAACTTTGGCATGGCCAAACCAAATCAGATTAAATTGCTCCTCCCTTGAAAGCATGAACTTGTTTCGTACACTGATTTCAGTGATGTAATAGTTCATATTACTTTAAAGAAAGTGCAAAAAGCAAGTTTTTTTTATCGGTGTTAGTGCATCTAAATTTTATAAAAAAAAAAAAAAATTATTCACTGAAACAGAGGCAGTATTGAACCCAAAGTTACCATCTAAGATTTAAGGTAGGTATGTCCAAAATAATTGTCTTACATTTTCCAAATATTATTTTTAGATATGTTAATCTTGAAACAACATTAATCTTGGAATAAATTAAATTTATTTTATCACATTTCTATACTGCTTTGTAAATTTATTTCTGTAAAATAACTATAGTTAAATAATGTACAAAACTTCAGGCAATATATAGCATTATTAAAGGTATATAAATGCTTTAGTGTTTATAGTAATGCGTTTTTAAACTATCGATTTTATGTTGAACTTGGTAATTAGTAGAGAAAAACCATTGAAAGAGAAAATTCACACATTCTCTATTATTGGGCGCGGTAGCCCATTGGTTAGCGCGCTGGAGTTGCACTCGGTAGGCCCGGGTTCGATTCCAGCCACTACCAAAACTGCCGCCGTGTTCATGCGGAGTACGATCACGTTAAACATGTGGGTCCGAAAGTCCTTCCGAGAGGTTGGTGGTAGGGGAAGGAGGGTACGGTCCCTGTGGATGCCTTCCCCACTGGGTTCCGGTCTAAATTGGGTGGCACTTCCCGACCGTCCAAACAGTTACCTTACACCTTTCTGGTAGGTCGGACGGTCTGGGTTTCAACAACAACAACACATTCTCTATTATATATTACATTTTGGCAAGACGTATCCTGGGAAGGAAAGGAGAGATTTGGGGGTCGTCTGCCCCCTCTCCCGAAATCCAAATTAGAAAAGGATTTTTTTTATTATATGGCATCTTTTTTGTACATAATCATTTGACATTTCATTTCATAAATATCAAAATTGGTACATTTCGAAAGAAACATTTTATGAACATAATGAATGAGTTTAGAACAATGGCAATATAATTTTGAATTAACTTCATGTTTCTATTCTCTTAATGTAATTATAAAAATCTGATGTGGGCAACACATGACTTTCCTTATATAATGTAATGAATTTACTACCTTTACAGTAAAATAAATAGGTTTTTCTTATAGTGGATATTATAGTGGATCTTATAGTGGATATATATTCTTTCCAAGATATTGAATTTCCGACAATTAGTCGTCATTTTCATTGATTTAGCGTCATTTTTATCCATTTGGCGAGATTTTCATTAATTTGGCAACATTTCATAAAGTCGCCAAGTTGGCGACATTCCGCCAAAATCTCGCCAAGCGTTATGGACGAAGACATAAGTTATTCTTACAGCAGGTAAATGACTATTGGTGTTCAAATACAAAAGTATTACTCAAAGTATCTTTTTTCATGAATGGAACGAGCTAGATCCACGAGAATGATGTCATCCAATTTAATGCATGGTATTACATATGAAAAGTAAACATATTTCTTAATAGGAAATATTTTTTTATTTTATTTTATATGACTTTTTGATACTATTTTTGAAAAATGTGCAATATCTCGAGAACGGTTCATGTTAGCCTTCTAAAATTTATGTCAATCGTTTTCTGGTGAAAAATTGCATAGGAAATGTCTATTTGCGTAACTTTATAAGTCGTTTTGATTTTTTGACGATTTTTTCAAAATTTCATTCGAAAATTTAGGAGTGTTTTGAACATTCGATTGCGTATAAAAACAATAGGCTTCCAGTGTTTACGGATTGTGATTTTTGTACCAAATTTGGTTCAAATCGGTATATTCGTTCGTCAGTTATCGTCGCCACAGACTCACTGACACACACACACACACATACTTTCACACACACACACACACATCACTTCAAAAATGTTTGATTCGTGATCACGGATACTTGAAACATGCTCTCCCGTCGAAAACTCGAATTCGAATTTTCGACCCCATCACAATACTTTCCTTATGCATTATGTATATAAGGAAAGTAAAAATGAATTAGAATAAAATAATTAGTTATGAAAGAAAAACGTTTTCGATGAACTTCATTTTATCAATGTTATATTGACGGATTGTATAAATGTGGGAGTATCTAGGTTTATGTATTCACCGTAGTTCAAAAGATATTCACTAAATTTCCTTGAAATTTGATAGCTATGTTGGTTAGGCATTACTCTGACGCTAATTTGATTTTTGGCGAATATCAAACAATAATAGCGTTCTTAAAAATCCGAAAAATGAGAAGGTTCTATTAAACTATGTACTCTGTGAAGCAGTTGTAGTGCTACAAAATAAAATAAAATGGTAGTGCTCCCGCTGCGCTGGTATAAACTGTTCTCAACACCATTTTTACTTTCCTTATATACATAATGTATAAGGACGTGTTTGTGACGGGGTCGAAAATTCGAATTCGAGTTTTCGACGGGAGAGCACGTTTCAAGCATCCCTGATCACGAATCAAGCATTTTTAGAGTGATGTCTGTGTGTGTGTGTGTGTGTGAAAGTATGTGTGTGTGTGTGTCAGTGGGTCTGTGGAGACGGTAACTGACGAACAAATGGACCGATTCGAAACAAATTTGGTACAAAAATCACAATCCGTAAACACTGGAAGCCTAATGTTTTTATACGCAATCGAATGTTCAGAACCCCCCTAAATTTTCGAATGAAAATTTGAAAAAATCGTCAAAAAATCAAAACCAATATTAAAGATACGCAACTAGACATTTCTTATGTAATTTTTTATTAAAAAACGATTGACATAAATTTTAGAACGCTAACATGAACCGTTCTCGAGATATTGCACATTTTTCAAAAAAATTATCAAAAAGTCATATAAAATAGAAAAAAAAATATTTCCTATTGAGAAACATGTTCACTTTTCATATATAATATCATGCGATAAATTGGGTGACATCATTCTCGTGGATCTAGCTCGTTCCATTCATGAAAAAAGATACTTTGAGTAATACTTTTGCATTTGAACGCCAATTTATCTGCTGTAAGAACAACTTATTTCTTCGTCCATAACGCTTGTCGAGATTTTGGCGGCGAAATTGGCGGAATGTCGCCAACTTGGCGACTTTTTAAAATGTTTCCAAATTAACGAAAATCTCGCCAAATAGATAAAAATGACGCTAAATCAATGAAAATGACGACTAATTGTGGAAAATTCAATATCTAATAAGTTATATAATATATAAATATATAATAATAGTTATATAATATATGTCGAAAATTCAATATCTAATAAGTTATATATATATATATATATATATAACTTATTTCTTCGTCCATAACGCTTGGCGAGATTTTGGCGACGAAATTGGCGGAATGTCGCCAACTTGGCGATTTTTTGAAATGTTGCCAAATTAACGAAAATCTCGCCAAATGGATAAAAATGACGCTAAATCAATGAAACTGACGACTAATTGTCGAAAATTCAATATCTTGGAAAGGATATTAGTATCTACCAGAAGAAAAACCTATTTATTTTACTCTAAAAGTAGTAAATTTATTTCATTATATAAGGAAAGTCATGTGTTGCCCACATCAGATTTTTTCAATTGTGGCACGATACTTGACGAATTGGTATTCAAATAGAGCTAGTTTACTATATAAAGGATGAAATTCAATAATAAACTACAAAATCAATGTAATTTAGAAATTGTAATTTTGTAATGATATAATGCATTAAATCAACAAGAAAGATCAATCATGCATAAAGCATTGATTATAAAACACTTTCCAACTGCAATGCAATTTTATTTAATCATCTCCAAAATGCGATACATTCAGCGGTAATATTTTAAAAATTATTACAATACTACATTAATTTATTATATTTGAAAACTTAAAACTTCATCGAAAAAAATGAACTTTATTAAAATGACGTCATTGAAATATAAATCGCCTGGTTTTCAGTTTGATAAAGTCATTTTTACGGCAGTTATCGTTCGAACGGACAGACAGACAGAATGAACAAAGTCATAAACACTTTTCAACTATGTTGTAAAGTGTTAAAAATTATAGCTTTCAAAAATGTGCCGATTAAAATCTCTTAGGATAATTTTAATAGAGCATTTGGAAGATACAAACTTTTACTGATAATTGTTAAGAAACGGTTTTTGCCAAAAGCAGAGAACTTTCCGTCTTGGGATTTTTCAGTGAGTCAAAACGATTGATGCACCAAAATGGCATGTATCTGAACATGTGCTATTTCCATCTAAAAAGTTACAAAACAAATGAAAGTTGATTTTCTGATAAAATCCCGAGATATTTTGGACATATTTTATTTTATTTAAATGCTGCATATGTATGTTGATTGGAGATATTCGACTGTCACACCGATAACTTTTTTGTGTATGGTTGTTCGCCAAAGAAATGTTGCAACGCCATTGTTTTCACAAAAAAAAATTTTGAAGTATCAATTTTTCAGGATCTATTATAGATGAAGCTTAGATACGACCTGATATGGATCGAGCATTAAATTCTGGAGGAGGTAGGGAGGTTCACTAAAGATTTCCATATGTGGTTCTTTTTATATTTCTAGTTCACAGTTTTCTCTTTTCCTTGAAGCAATCATTTTCTAAGATTGGCTGTAAATAGAGTTTTGGTTATGGAAAGTAAAGGGATTGAGAAAGAATTTTTAGTTCGAATTTTTTCCTACTTTCGATTCAAAAAATTTCCCTTGTTTCTTGGAATTGGCTACAGATTTCCAAAAATTTCCAATCTATTTCTTGGAATTGGCTACAGATAAAGCTTAGCCAATGATTGATACAGTCACAGTTTCAGGATGATGCAGTCACATTTACAGGAAATCACTAGGAATTTCAACTTCCGATTGTGGAAATGTCACTTTCATTTAAAAATTTTACATTTTCCTTGCAGCATCTTTTTTTTTTTTTTTTTTTTTTTGGATGAGCTTAGATGATGACTGATATGGATTCAGCATCAGATTCCAAAGGAAGTAGGGAACCTCCACTGGAATTTAGTTTTCTAAGGATTTCTACTTGCGGTTTTGCATCTCATGGTTCAAAATATTTCCTTGAAATGTATATTTCGTTCTCGATTGACTATTGAATATAGATAGAGCTTAGGTAATGACTGATATGAATTTAGCATCGAATTTCAGGGACTATGGGGATTTACTAAGGAATTCTTCTTCCAGTTCTTTTTCCAATTCTGGATAAAAAAAAAATTATTTTCCTTCAAACATTTATTTCTCAGAATCGGTTATGGTTAGAGCTTATGATGACTGATATATTAGAGATTCAGTATCAAATATTTTAGAGGTTAAAAAATCCATTAAAGATTTCTAGTTCTAGTTCTATAGATGTCTCTTTCGATTAAAAAATTACAGTTTTTTGCAATAATTACTTCTCAGGGTTGGCTATAGGAATGACTTACATAATGACTGATTCAACATCGAAATTTGGAGGTGATCACTAAAGATTTACACTTCCAATTCTGGAAATGTCACTTCCGATTGTTCCAAACAAGTGTATGACTATACGAAATACGCGAACAAAAAAGTATAAAAATAGTTCTTCTAAAATGAAATGTACACACCACTTGCCATCATATGAAATATCATTCACGAATTTCTTATTACTTTCCTTATAATGTATAAGGAAAGTATTGTGACGGGGTCGAAAATTCGAATTCGAGTTTTCGACGGGGGAGAGCACGTTTCAAGCATCCCTGATCACGAATCAAACATTTTTGAAGTGATGTCTCTGTGTGTGTGAAAGTATGTGTGTGTGTGTGTGTGTCCGTGAGCCTTTGGAGACGATAACTGACGAACGAATGGACCGATTCGAACGAAATTTGGTACAAAAATTACAATCCGTAAACACTGGAAACCTATTGTTTTTATACGCAATCGAATGCTCAGAACCCCCCTAAATTTTCGAGTGAAATTTTGAAAAAATCTTCAAAAATCAAAACCTCTAATAAACTTACGCAAATAGACATTTTTAATGTAATTTTTCATTAGAAAACGATTCACATAAATTTTAGAACGCTAATATGAACCGTTCTCGAGATATTGCGCATTTTTTAAAAAATTATCAAAAAGTCATATAAAATAAAAAAAAATATTTCTTATTGAGAAACATGTTCACTTTTCATATGTAATACCATGCGATAAATTGGGTGACATCAATCTCGTGGATCTAGCTCGTTCCATTCATGAAAAAAGATACTTTGAGTAATACTTTTGTATTTGAACGCCAATAGTCATTTATCTACTATAAGAATAACTTATTTCTCCGTCCATAATGCTTGGCGAGATTTTGGCGACAAATTTGGTGAAATGTCGCCAACTTGGCGACTTTTTAAATGTTGCTAAATTAACGAAAAACTCGCCAAATGGATAAAAGTGATGCTAAATCAATGAAAATGACGACTCATTGACGAAAATTCAATATCTTGGAAAGAATATAAATATCTACTATAAAAATAATCTATTTTTTTACTGTAGTTGTAGTAAATTCATTGCATTATATAAGGAATGACATATGCTGCCGACATCAGATTTTTTTCAGTGTTATAAAATCTTGTACTTGATATATTTTATTAAATTCTACTCTACCCCTTAATAATATATAAAAAAGGGGTACCCTCTCCCTTTATTTTTTTATCTAGGGATCGCGGCTCTATTTGGTCCCCGGGCCAAAAATTGGATGTGGGGGGGCCTGAGTACCATTGCACGTAGGTAAATGCTTTGCAGTATAACGTTCCCGAAAAAATTATTAAATATATGCAGTAAGTTTCATTTCAACGCATGCTATGTAAATAAAGTTTATTCAAGCTTATTTAGATGTTTTGATTTTACTGGAGGGGGGGGGGGGGATCCCAGAGTATGCGTAAATAAAGTTTATTGAAGCTTATTTAGATGTTTTGATGTTACTTGGGGGGGGGGGGGGATCCCAGATATGCTCGTCCAAAGGAAAATGCAGTGAAACTCGATATGTTTGTAAAACTTGAGTACCATTGCACATAGGTAAATGCTTTACAGTATACCGTTCCTGAAAAAATTATTAAATATATGCAGTAAGTTTCATTTCAAGTAATGCTATGTAAATAAAATTTATTCAAGCTTATTTAGATGTTTTGATTGTACTTGTGGGGGGGGGGGAATTCCAGAGTATGCGTAAATAAAGTTTACTGAAGCTTATTTAGATGTTTTGATGTTACTTGGGGGGGGGGGAATCCCAGACTATGTGGAGTATGTTTTTCCTAAGGAAAGTGCAGCGAAACTCGATATGTTTATAAAACTTGTGTATCATTGCACGTAGGTAAATGCTTACAGTATACTGCTCCTGAAAAAAATATTAAATATGTGTAGCAAGTTTCATTTCAAGTAATGCTATGTAAATAAAATTTATTCAAGCTTATTTAGATGTTTTGATTGTACTTGTGTGTGTGTGTGGGGGGGGGGGGATCCCCGAGTACGCGTAAATAAAGTTTATTGAAGCTTATTTAGATGTTTTAATGTAATTTGGGGGGGGGGGGATCCCAGATATGCTCGTCCAAAGGAAAATGCGGTGAAACTCGATATGTTTGTAAAACTTGAGTACCATCAGAGTCCCCACAGGGGGGGGGGGGGGGTCAGACCCGGTGACTCTTAGGGGTCTGTGAACATTGCTGAAGATAAAATATTTATTATAGAACATCTTTGTATGAATTTATAATTTTTTCCTAAATTACTTGAAGATTGTCTGTTCCCCATAATAGTCAAAACAAGGTGAAAGAAGATCTCCTCAGTCCAATACAAGTCGTCTGGGTAGAAATAGCTTCACAATGTCTTCGTGTTTACGGCAGAATCTGTCATTATTTGTTGTCAAGAAAAGCGATGGCGACAAGGCAATAAAGAACCGATCCCTACAAGGGAAGTTGGGAGCAATTTTCTAGAATTGCACTGCTAAAATGGATATGTTTATAACACTAGCGGATAAGTTTCATTCATTCAAGTTTACAGCTCATATCAATCACATCCACCTGACTATTAAAACGATTCTTGTCTACAGATTTATTTTGTGAAATTATAAGGATGGGAAGGGGCGATCGTAAACCAATTAACGCGACGGGTGTCCTTATATAGTGTCCCATGTCAGACTTGGTCCGACTGAATGCTGGGCTGTAGAAGAGAAAAATTCTAGTTTCTTTTTACACCTTTGGCATGGCACGAACCAAATCAGATTAAATTGCTCCTTCCTTGAAAGCATGAACTTACTTCGTACACTGATTTCAGTGATGTAATAGTTTATATTACTTTAAAGAAAGTGCAAAAAGCAAGTTTTTTTTATCGGTGCTAGTGCATCTAAATTTTATAAAAAAAAAATAAATTATTCACTGAAACAGAGGCAGTATTGATCCCAAAGTTACCATCTTACCAAGTTTTTTTATCGGTGCTAGTGCAACTAAATTTTGTAAAAAAATAAATAAATTATTCACTGAAACAGAGGCAGTATTGATCCCAAAGTTACCATCTTACCAAGTTTTTTTATCGGTGCTAGTGCATCTAAATTTTATAAGAAAAAATAAATTATTCACTGAAACAGAGGCAGTATTGATCCCAAAGTTACCATCTTACCAAGTTTTTATATCGGTGCTAGTGCATCTAAATTTTATAAAAAAAAAATAAATTATTCACTGAAACAGAGGCAGTATTGATCCCAAAGTTTCCATCTTAGCAAGTTTTTTTATCGGTGCTAGTGCATCTAAATTTTATAAAAAAAAAATAAATTATTCACTGAAACAGAGGCAGTATTGATCCCAAAGTTACCATCTTACCAAGTTTTTTTATCGGTGCTAGTGCATTTAAATTTTATAAAAAAAAAATAAATTATTCACTGAAACAGAGGCAGTATTGATCCCAAAGTTACCATCTTACCAAGTTTTTTTATCGGTGCTAGTGCATCTAAATTTTATAAAAAAAAAATAAATTATTCACTGAAACAGAGGCAGTATTGATCCCAAAGTTTCCATCTTACCAAGTTTTTTATCGGTGCTAGTGCATCTAAATTTTATAAAAAAAAAATAAATTATTCACTGAAACAGAGGCAGTATTGATCCCAAAGTTACCATCTTACCAAGTTTTTTTATCGGTGCTAGTGCATCTAAATTTTATAAAAAAAAATAAATTATTCACTGAAACAGAGGCAGTATTGATCCCAAAGTTACCATCTTACCAAGTTTTTTTATCGGTGCTAGTGCATCTAAATTTAATAAAAAAAAATAAATTATTCACTGAAACAGAGGCAGTATTGATCCCAAAGTTACCATCTTACCAAGTTTTTTTATCGGTGCTAGTGCATCTAAATTTTATAAAAAAAAAAAATTATTCACTGAAACAGAGGCAGTATTGATCCCAAAGTTTCCATCTTACCAAGTTTTTTTATCGGTGCTAGTGCATCTAAATTTTAAAAAAATAAATAAATTATTCACTGAAACAGAGGCAGTATTGATCCCAAAGTTACCATCCTACCAAGTTTTTTTATCGGTGCTAGTGCATCTAAATTTTATAAAAAAAAATAAATTATTCACTGAAACAGAGGCAGTATTGATCCCAAATTTACCATCTTACCAAGTTTTTTTATCGGTGCTAGTGCATCTAAATTTTATAAAAAAAAAATAAATTATTCACTGAAACAGAGGCAGTATTGATCCCAAAGTTACCATCTTACCAAGTTTTTTTATCGGTGCTAGTGCATCTAAATTTTATAAAAAAAAATAAATTATTCACTGAAACAGAGGCAGTATTGATCCCAAAGTTACCATCTTACCAAGTTTTTTTATCGGTGCTAGTGCATCTAAATTTTATAAAAAAAAAAATAAATTATTCACTGAAACAGAGGCAGTATTGATCCCAAAGTTACCATCTTACCAAGTTTTTTTATCGGTGCTAGTGCATCTAAATTTTATAAAAAAAAATAAATTATTCACTGAAACAGAGGCAGTATTGATCCCAAAGTTACCATCTTACCAAGTTTTTTTATCGGTGCTAGTGCATCTAAATTTTATAAAAAAAAATAAATTATTCACAGAAACAGAGGCAGTATTGATCCCAAAGTTACCATCTTACCAAGTTTTTTTATCGGTGCTAGTGCATCTAAATTTTATAAAAAAATAAATAAATTATTCACTGAAACAGAGGCAGTATTGATCCCAAAGTTACCATCTTACCAAGTTTTTTTATCGGTGCTAGTGCATCTAAATTTTATAAAAAAAAATAAATTATTCAGTGAAACAGAGGCAGTATTGATCCCAAAGTTACCATCTTACCAAGTTTTTTTATCGGTGCTAGTGCATCGAAATTTTATAAAAAAAAATAAATTATTCACTGAAACAGAGGCAGTATTGATCCCAAAGTTACCATCTTACCAAGTTTTTTTTATCGGTGCTAGTGCATCTAAATTTTATAAAAAAAAAAAAATAAATTATTCACTGAAACAGAGGCAGTATTGATCCCAAAGTTACCATCTTACCAAGTTTTTTTTATCGGTGCTAGTGCATCTAAATTTTATAAAAAAAAATAAATTATTCACTGAAACAGAGGCAGTATTGATCCCAAAGTTACCATTATTTTCGGCGTATATATAATTATATTTAGTGGCGTAGGCATGGGAGACGGGTTGCATGGTAAAAAACCTCATTTGTTGAACAATTACATTAGTTCTCAAAATTGTCCATATTTAAAATAAAATGAATTTTGCACTATAAGCTCCATTCGATCGTCGACCCCCTTTTTTCCTAGATACATAGTTACATCGATATGCGAATGAGCTAAGAAGTGCGAAATTTGTCAACGGATGTTGGGTCGGTGCACTGGGAGTACGAGTGAAGGATGCAGTTCTGTGTGATCTGACGAAGAAGGTTTTCGCCTTCGAAACCGGTCGATATTAGTATTTTGAGTTGTATTCTGCTTTTTCCGAAGATAATTTCATTTCTTTAGCAGAAATTTGGACCGCACGTATTGATATTGTTTACTTGAAATTGAAAATTTTCAATAATTTTTAAAAGCATTATATGAATAACTTGAACGAATGCTTTAAAACCAAACTTTTGTTTTGCATTTTGGTACATATTACCATGTAATCCTAAAAAAAGAATGTATGGTATTGTCTAGCAGATATTTTGTTTTATCTCATATGTTCGGCTACAGGGAGAAATGCCTATGGGTGGCCCTATGAATTTGGAAGAAAAACATGAAACACCATTGCCATTTGAACATTAGAACAAGGTGGGGGGCTGCCTATAAGTGCTGTTTTTTTTTTGTACGGTGAAAGATAGCACTGATAAGAATTTCGATTAAGAGTGAACATGTAATCGACCGCTATTTTATTTCGACAGGCGCGTCTCCTTTACACACGCTTCAGCAAATTACCACATCTCTTACACGAACAATGCTCAAAAGATCCGCAAATCAGCGGGGGTTCTGGAAATAGGTAGAACACCAGGAAAGGGCATTTTGTACTGCCTTCAGAGCGGCCTCTAGATACAATAGGAAGTATCTCATTAGCACATTGCTCATATGAGATCGAATCTGTTTTTACTAAGAGCCGTCACATGAACAATATTCTTTTTCGTTCATAATCTGCGAATTTCAGCATCCAAAAATCCCGTCACAAGACTTTTCTTTGTATTATACTATGTAGTACGAATCACTATATTACTATGAATCCTTAAAAAGCACCGTGGACTGGTTTCGCATTACTTAATTCTCTTGCATATAAGCGTAGGCAAGATCTAAGATAAGGGGTGTGTGGACGATCGAATGTGGGCTTACACAACAGTATAAAATACTTTTCAAATATAATTCCTATGGAGAACTAATGTAATTGTTTAATTATTTGGTAAGTGATAATTTTTCTCGATTTCGAGTTATTTTCTCGATTTTCGAGTTATTTTCCAAAAACGAATGCATTCCTAAGGCTGGGCAAAGACGGGGTAATCTAATAAAGTTTAAAATCCAAAGAATTAAAATATATCCCAAAAGAGAATAATATACTAAATTTAGATATTCTAGTTGCACGGTTTTCAAGCACTGATCGGGCTAGCCCGTTAAGGTTTTAAATCCAATGAGCTAAGATATACAGCAAATGACAACGACATTTTAAACTTGGAATATTCAGATGATCCGGTTCTAGAGTTATTCCCCCCCAAAACTGAATTTCTAAGGCGGGCACAAAACGTGTTCGCCCGATACGGTTCAAAATTGAAGGAATTAAAATATTCCCCAAAAGATAAGGTTGTACTGAACTTATATTTTCTAGTTGTCTCGATTTTCCAATTATTCTAAAAAAAAACGGGTCCATTCCTATGTCTGGCCCAGGACTGGCTACTCCGATAAAGTTCAAATCCAAAGAAACTTAAATATATCACAAAAGCCAACGACATGTTAAACTTGGAATTTTTAGCTATTGCGATTCTCGAGTTATTCTTTAAAAACGAATGCATTCTTCAGCGGACCCGAGACGGACTAGCCCGATAGGGTTCAAAATCTAAATTAACATCCACCCAAAAGGAAATGATATATACTAAATTTACATTTTTTAGCTACTCCGTTTGATCGAGTTATTCTTGAAAAGAGAGTAAATTTCTATGGCGGGGCAAGACGGGCTAGCCCGATAAGGTTTGAAATGCGATGAAATATAATATACCACAAAGGACAATGATATATTAAATTTAGACATTCTAGATGCTCCGAATTTTGAGTCATTCTCAAAAAACGGTATATTCCTCTTGTTAGGCTCAGGACGGGCTAGTCCAATGAGGTTCGAAATCTAAATTGAAATACTTCCAAAAGGAAATTATATACTAAATCTGCATTTCTTAGCTATTCCCTTTGATCGAGTTATTCTTGAAAAGCGAGTAAATTTCTATGGCGGGCCAAGACGGACTAGCCCGATAAAGTTCGAAATGCGATGAAATATAATATAACACAAAGGACAATGGTATATTAAATTTAGACATTCTAGTTGCTCCGAATTTTGAGTTATTTTCAGAAAACGATATATTCCTCTTGTTGGGCTCAGGACGGACTAGCCCGATAAGATTTTTAATCCAAAGTTTTAAAATATACAGCAAATTACATGGATATGCTAAACTTCGAATTTTTAGATACACCTGCTCTCCAAAAACAAGTAAAGTCATATGGCGGGCCCAGGACGGGCTGGCCCGATAAGCTTCAAAATCGAAAGAACTGAAATGTACCGCAAGAGAAAACGTCATACCGAATTTCACGTTACTGTGATGCATGAACTTGGTTATTTTCGATCTCAAATGTTTGAACGACCACAGATAATGTTAACTAAAATTTAAAAAATAACGAATTTATCCCTAGATCAACCTCTTTGAAAACCAAATGACTTTTTGTGTATACCAATTACAATAATTACACTAAATTTCAGGCAAATTCTTCAATTATTTCTAAAGATATCGGTCATTTCAATTGCATTAATTTCCCATTAGTTTCAATGTTATCTTCTCCGCTATTAACCGCTTATTCGAGACCAACGCCGTCTGGCGGAGGCGGGTTTTACGGAACCTGTTTTTCGCCTCGGTCGGCACCCTATTCCGTCTAGGCACTGTAACGGCACCATGACCAGCCTAACAAAGTCTGTGATGAGCGGCTTGCCTCTAGTTGCGATATTTTCTTACGTCACCTTCGAGATCTAAAGACTATTTCCTTGGAGATCTTTAGATCTCGAAGGTGACGTTTTCTTATAGCAAGCAACCCCAATGGTAGCAAAGAAAATGTCACATGACATCAGAGACGACCTCTGATTGGACGGAGAGGCCACTCTCTCTACCGGCTCTACAGAGAAACCAGTTTTATTTGAAATTTGCCAATGAACATTTGCTGACAAAGATAGTTTTATGAACACAGAATTGTCCATACATTTGAGAAATTATTTGTATGTGAAATATGTACTAAAGCATCTGAAAAAAGAATTTTTAATTAACATAAATTCGTGCATACAGATGAGAAACCATTTATACTTAAGAAATATCATAAAGCGTTGTTTTTGTGTATAAAAAGTATATGATTCACTATAAACCTTTGCATACAGATGAGAATCAATTTGTGTGTGAAATGTGTCATAAAACATTCCAATAAATATTTCAAACCTATGCAATGAATCAACATAAACTTGTGCATACAGATAAAAAACTACATGAATGTGAAATGTCGAAAGCCCAGACCATTCGGCTCGTCCAAGGACTTAGAGCAGCAAGTTGAATGGCCGGATGAATGTGAAATGTGTCAAAAGACATTTTACAGAAAAAGTATTTTGAATCAACTTATACTTGTGCACACAGGGAAAAAACCATTCGTATATGATATATGTGAGAAAGAATTTTCAAGTAAAGGTAATTTGAATAAATATAAAATTTACACACGGGTGAGAAACCATTCATATGTGAAAAATGTCAAGAACAGTTTGTAAAATAATTTATTTTGAATAATCATGAAATTGTGCACATAGGTGAGAAACTATTCGTACCAGAAATATGTCTGAAACCATTTAGACAAAAAAGTAATTTGAGTGGACATAAACTTCTGCACATAGGTGAGAAACCATTCATATGTCTAAAGCTCAGGCCACCCGACTCATCTGACGACATAGAGTAACAGGATGGATGGCCGGTAACCATTCATATGTGAAAATGTCAGAAAGCATTTTCAGTAAAAAGTAGTTTGAATCGACATATATTTGTACACACAGATAATAAGCCATTCATATGTGAAATATGTTGGAAAGTGTTTTAACCCAAAGTAGTTTGAATAGGCATAAACTTGTGCGCATGAATAAGAAACCATTCTTATGTGAAATATGTCTGAAAGCATATGCAGAAAAAAGTAATTTGAATGAACATAAACTTGTGTACACAGGTGAGAAACCATTCGTATGTGAAATATGTCAGAAAAAATTTTCAGTAAAATATTGTTTAATTCAACATAAACTTGTACATCCAGGTGAGAAGCCATTTGTATGTGAAATATGTCAGAAAGCATTTTCAGTAAAAAGTAATTTGAATCAACATAAACTTGTGCACACAGGTGAGAAACCATTCGTATGTGAAATATGTCAGAAGGGATTTTCAGAAAAAAGTAATTTGAATCAACATAAACTTGTGCACACAGGTGAGAAACCATTCGAATGTGAAATATGTCAGAAAAAATTTGCATTAAAAAGTAATTTGAACCAACATAAACTGCTGCACACAGGCGAGAAACCATTCATATGTGAAATATGTCAGAAAGAATTTGCAGTAAAAAGTAGTTTGAAGCTACATAAACTTGTGCACACAGGTGAGAAACCATTTGTATGTGAAATATGCCAGAAAGAATTTTCACGAAAAAGTAATTTGAATGAACATAAACTTGTGCACACAGGCGAGAAACCATTTTTATGTGAAATATGTCAGAAAAAATTTGCAGTAAAATATAGGTTAAATCAACATAAACGTGCACACACAAGTGAGAAGACATTTGTATGTGAAATATGTCACAAAGCATTTTCAAATAAAAGTAATTTCAATCGACATAAACATGTGCACACAGGTGAGAAACCATTCATATTATGTGAAATATATGCTAAAAAGAATTTGCAGTAAAACGTCATTTGAATCAACATAAGCTTATGCATACAGTGCCTAGAATACCTAGTGTCGAGTTCGTAGGAGAAAGGTGGTGAATAACTTGTTCCAATAATTCAGGACACATTGGGTAAAATGCGGTACAAGGGAGTAGAGTGCAATGTGTTATTGTCAGTTGAAGTTATCAATTATACTGATCTATTAGTATCCGTCCGACAGTATAATTTTCTTTTAGAAATCCTAAATAGTTACTATTTCTTTATTTCTATTCATGGTGCAACCAGGGGGGTAGTTTTTAAGGTAAAAAAAAACCTCCCCAGAAGCCCTCAATTTATATGAAGAAATAGTAATTTTTGTGCTAATTTCAAGGTTGTAACCCTTTAAAGAGCGAATACCCCCCTCCCCAGAAAAATTTTCTGGTTGCGCTACTGTTCCTATTTAATTTTTCTTCTTATTTGTCTGTTTTTTTTACATGATTATAGTTAAGGTTAAATTCTTAATTCAGAAGAAATACATATTTTAAAATTATTATATTTTAAAGCAACTAATAAAAATCAAAACCAAAACCAGCAGTAGCCACGAGACTATTAAAACTTTTAAAATAGCCATTAAAGCTTAAGCTTTAAGTGTTTATATACTTAATTATTATCAACTGGTTATTAATATCATTACACTTGTTAACTTCTTAATATTTAGTAGCCACTGCTTAAAATAAAATTCCAGCTTTGATTATAGCAACTAAGAATTTAAAAACCTTATCACTCGTTAAATTCCTATATAATATCACAGATAACTTGATAAATTATAGAAATAGAAATCATAAGTACTTTTAATTCCAACATTATAATTTGTTGTAATGATGTCAATAAATTAAGAAATGCTATGTCCTCTTATATGCAGCAGAAAACAATGAAATAACAAGCTTTTCATTATATCAATGACATTAATTCAAAACTGTTTAACTCTACTTCAACCCTTTGAGGAAATTACCGAGCAAATAAGTTCCTCAAAATCATTAATTTCAGAAGTAATTCCCATGGTTGTAACATTGAATAGATATTTGTCAAAATTTGAAGTATTTGGTGTTGAAACAATAAAGGATACATTAAAAGAAAACATACATTTAAACATTTTTCTATGATACAGCTGAATGAACATTTTTCAATAGCAACCATTTTAGACTAAGAATCAAAATTCATTTTTTTGATAAAGATCAGGGTTATGATAAAATGATTAAATCTTCTTTATTATTGATAATGAAGAAAGAAGTTCAAACTTTGAGTTCTCCTGAAGAAAACAAAGAGTACCTCCTAATAGAATCGAAATTTCAAGGTAGTAAAAATTCTAATCTTGCAAATAGTCCTACATCTTTTTGAGATTGCTTTACTGAAATAAATGTTAATTCTAGCATATCGCAATTACAAGTGCAACAAGGTGACGAGTCAGCTTACTTTAAAGAGTTGAAAACCATCTTTCACAGCCAGTAATGGAAAGAAAAATGTCACTATTTGACTGATGGAAAATGAATAGGAGTAATTTTCCTTATTTATTGCAATTGCTAAAAAAGTATCTTGCCCCACCATAAAGCAGTGTATATAGTGAAAGACTGTTTTCTGAAACAGAAGTCATTTATGCCAAGAAGTGAATTGGAATTTTGCCAAAAAATGCAGAAAACTACTCTTTTTGCATAATAATTTTTAAATTTTAAAAGGGGGAAACAAATTTTTAATTAAAAAAAAAATTTATGATGTTTGAAATATTTGTGTCTTTGAATGTTTAGTTAATAATGTAAAAAAAAAAAAAAATGCTGTTGATGGGAAATTTATTTTTAATTTGTAATGTAAAGCGTAAGTTAAAGTAATATTCATTGTCAAAGATAATGAATATAAAGGAGAGATTTTGAATTTATATTAAGTAATAAAATGAAGGTTTAGTTTAAGAAAATATGATAAAAATTGAGAAACCTGAAAATTTTAATATTACTATTAATTGAATAATTAAAAATATTTATTTTGCATATTATTTATATGACCGGATATCCGACTGGATAATCCTAATAGCCGGATACAGGATGTTTACCGGATATCCGTTGCATCCTTACTTGTTATTGTAGTTCATATGTTATATTTATTATTTGTTTCAAAACCTGTTTCATTTTTCAACAAACAGTAGTTTTCATCAGTCATTATGGAAAATGATGATGATGTTAATGTGCAATCGAAAAGTGAGTTTTTAAAGAAATTTCTTCATATGGATGACTGGGAGAATCATTGCCATGGTATAGGTGGTTTCATGAGCAAAATAACATATACTGAATTCTGAATTGAGAGTCACAATAAGCAGTGCTTTATCTTTTATCCAGTATCTGACATAGACAATTTTAATTATTTGTTGACATCACTTTTATCATAGGATAAACTGGAAAAGTTATTTAGCATAATATGACTGTGTGGAAGGTGTAATGATCATCCTACTACTGCAGAATTCTTTACAATTGTAGAGTGCTTGTCATTTTACAATTTAGCACATCCTCCAAGAGGTGGAAATGCTGACCCATCTGTGATTGAGTCATTAATTACAATATGCCCTGATAATTCCAGTGAAAATTCAATTTTATCTGAAGTTGATTTACTTCTTGAGAATGGAAATATATCAGATATTTCACAAATTTTATCTCAATGTACCTGATGGGCAACACAGTGATGACAGATTAATTTATTACATAGCTGTTTATGTTGTCAGAAAATTTAAAAGCAAAATTAAATGTGCTGAATGTGAAATGCAGATAGAAGATCAGGGAAACTACAAATGAATGTTCATTATTCATAAAAGCATTTGATGATGGAGGTCTTATGTACCCCTCAATAAATCTATTTAATTTTATTCAAAATTTAGAATACAAATTTACAACATGTTTCTCTATAAATTTAATTCTCAGAGATAGTATAAGTGACTTATTTGACACTTTGTCAAAGTCCACATTAAACTTTATAGGATGTGAAAACCACAAGGTGTCGAACTGACAAAAACATTATTGACATTTTACTTAATAACCAGACTTCATTTTTATATTAAAGGTATCAACAGAGAAGAATGTACACAAAGAAACAAAGTAAAAATTTCAAAGATGAGTAAATGTAAATAGTGCATTTGAATAAATGAAATGCATGTAAAATCTTAAAATAATGATACCTTTTTGTTATTAAAATTTTTTATTTTTAAATTTAGTTTTTGTCTCCTTTAAAGTAGATAATATTCTTTAAACATTTATTTTTTTGTAAGGATGTAAATATCTATATTATACTGATGATTTTTTATTAGACGTTGTATAATATTAAACTTATTATCTAATATAAGGTAAGAAATAATACCTTATCTGTAAATATTTTGTTCAATTTATATATGTCATTTTTTTTACATGGTGCAAATTGATTGCTGAAATCGTGACATTAATTCAATGAAGTTTGAATTCTAACATGTAGAAAAAAAAATCATTTAAAAGTTCTCAATATGATGTCAAATTGATGCAGAATTGATTTAATATGTGCATATAGTTAGTTATAAGATAATCAAGATAGATGTAATAGAAAGCTAATCAAGGTAGAATATTATCTTAATAGTGCTATGTATAGATATAAGGTAATCTTCAAGGATTTACAGTAATATGCTATGAAGATAAGCTGCCAGGTAAATTGTATGATTTATGTTGTTATAAAGATAAATTTGATTATATCTTTCTCCAAACACAATTCCAGGGATCGCATTCGTCCTAAAATTCCTAAAAGTTTAAAAGCTTACCTTGAATTCCTAAAATTAACTTAAAATTTTTAAATCATCCTAAGATTTTGTATGTCTAAACAGCGGCATTAGAAAAACCCTTGGTCGCCGGAATCCATTTGTACGGCAGTTGATGTTAAAAAAGTTCGAACCTTCAGAAAACGAAGCCATTGCTCAAAATAATTTGCTTACTACTTAATAAAGACGACAAAAAGTGTCAATCACGATAAATGAATGTTTCTCAATGGCTAAACCACATTTGCTCCGCCCATGATGAACGTGTTTCGTGAAATATGATCATAAAAGAATGGTAGTTCACTTGATCACTTACAGTTTCCGATCGTAGTTTGGAGAATGCGTGAAATTCTTTTTGCTATAAATTTATTTTATTTGCTGCAACATGCCACAAAACAAAACCAAATATCAAGATTCATGGCTACATTACAAAGATCTTAATGGTGTTGTATTAAAGGAATGGTGTGCTCCAATAGATAAAGTGTATTTAGCCCGATGTCTACTGTGTTCTGAAATTTTGACATTTCAAATAGTGGGTTTTCAAAGTAAAATCACATCACAAAGACAAGAAACATACTTTAAAATTCAACGATAGATTTAAGAATAAATCTATTATTGATGCCTTTAGAAAACAAGATGTTTCCAAAGCTACCTCTAGTGGTAGTGATGAACTTAGTCACGATTTGCGTGTTGTGCAAGTTGAAGCTCTTTGGACAATGAAAATTGCTGAAAGCAATATGTCATTTAGATCATGTTCAGAAAAAATTGAACTATTTAAAATCATGTTTCCTGACTCTGTTGTTGCTAAGGATATGTAACTTGCTGAAAAAAAAGTAGCATATGTGATATCCCATGGATTATCAAATTATTTCGATGAGTGTTTTAAGGACGATGTAAAGATTTGTACAACTAAAGTGACTATCGCACTTGACGAAACCACTAATGCCCAAATGAAGCACCAAATGGATATCTATGTAAAATACTGGTCTTCTGAGAAAAATGTAGTATGTACAAGATATCTCACAAGTGTTTTTCTTGGTCATGCAACTGCCGACATACTTCTGAAGAAATTGTTAGATGTATTTTCATCATGGAACATTCCGATATCAAATATTCTGTGCCTATCCATGGATAGTCCAAATGTAAATAAATGTATTTTACAAAAATTTAAAGAACTACTAAAAGATCAGACTTGTAGTGAAATGCTAGAAGTAGGTTTTTGCAATTTGCATATCGTTAAGTAATGCCTTTAGACAGTTATTAAATAATTTGGAATTTAACTTTGATGAATTTGCCACAGACGTGCAGGAATAGAAATTAGAAAAATGAAGTCACTGGTCCAGGACCAGTGACTTCATGACTTCAGTGGTCTAAAACCTTTGTTATTGGTCCGTACACTGGACTACAATAAATTACAAAATAAAATAAATTACATGTGGAATGTTATTATGTGTATTTCCATAAATTCATAAATATCATACCTAGTTCAATTAAAGATTAGAGATTCCGGAAAAAAAAAAATAAATAACAAGTTATCGTAAAATTATGGCAAAAACCGCCCTTTCCCGTGCTATAAATGAAAATTGTCTGTAAATCCCCCCCTCCTTATAAACTTAGCTAGTGTGCATTATCAACGCCTTTTTCCTAGGAGAGCCGTTAGGTCTGCATTGTAACTACAGGCGCTAGTTATCACAGACTAATATTATATATTAGACTAATAATAATATAGTATTCTGTGCTAGCTATTTTCTCTCTCCTCATCCCCCCCCTCCCAGTGAATCCGATGGCTGAACGAAAATGCGATAGATAGCACGCTCATGATCGAAGTGGCTTGTTCTGTTCTCCTTTTCCGAGGTCTACATGTGTCGAAATTTTGTATTTTTTCCCGACCGACAATACCAATGCTTAAACCAGGGCCAAGACCGAAGAAATTTATAAATGTAGAATGAACTCGGCCTGAAGATAACTGCATCTTGACGGGCCTGAAATGATTTGTATTCAAATATGTTAAAAACAAATTTGTGAAAATTTTGTATGGAAAATTGAGCTTATTTTCTTAAACATTTACCTTTAGATAGCTGAAATAAACGGAATAAGTTCATGTATTCAATTTAAATCCATTGAAAAAAAAATTCAGAATAAATATGTTCGGTCCAGTCGTAACGGACGTTTAAAAATAAGACTCAACCCGGCCTGAAACAGTAGAAAACTCAAGCTTAAACCCGTACAGAGCTCTATCCCCTTTTAATTCTTAATAAAATTTCCATTTGCTGTAATAGGCAGGAGTACGTAACAAGTTTGAATTTTTGGAATGGATTCTTCTATTTTCAGCCAGAAGTATTTTCTTTTCTTCCCCACTTTAGTTTCAACTTTAAAACTAATATGTTTACAATTCATTCATGGTATTTGTTTCAGTTGTCTGACAACTGAAGTTAAGGTATGAAACGTCTATTCAGTCCAAATAATGGCCATGAGGTTTAAACTGCTTAGGGACAAGAGGATTTATATGATTATTTATTTACCATTCCTTCAAATTACCAAACATTGGAAAGAGAAGAGATTCCTTACATCAGTTACCTCTCTGCACCCACCCATAGATAGGAATTCCAACGGGTTCCGTCCTTTATCAGACTCTGTCGGCAAGTTTGATAGCGGCAGTTAAGCGCTATGGGGGTGATGTATGAATATGCAGTTACCGCACTTCATCATGAGGCAGTTGCTTCTAATTTATTATTGTTGTGCGATGTATTTGAGCACACATGTTAAAGAATATAATGTGAAGAAAAAATTCTTAGGAGGACGGATAAAAAATGTTAACAGCCGTTCTCGAGGACGGGCTAGATTATACCGATTTCCCAAAGCCTGGTAGGGAGTCAGAATAGCCAGATGTCTTGCGGGAGAGAGGGAAGAAAGGGGGGTGACAAAATTACAAACATGGAAGCAGTATTGTTTACTTTCCCCAGACTGTTGAATATCGTCTTTGTGTACATAAGTGCTGAGGGGAAAATTTAATTTACGAGAGGAAAATGAGAATAAAAGGTTACTAGTCCGACGGACCAATATAATTTATATTCTACTGGTCCGTTGAATGTTTTTGTGGTCTCAGACCAACGGACCACCATTAATTTCAAGCTCTGGACGTGTATTACTTTTTAAAGAATAGTGCTGCTAGGTGAGAAGATTATAAATGAATTGAGAGTGTTACCTCAGTAACTGCTCAATTTTTGTTACGTCATGTAAGTAATAGGCGGCAAAAATCTGGCTACAAAGTATTTTCACTATTTTAGAGTTGCAAATATTTTCTTATTTTCGGTGATTATTATCCTAATGTTTAATACTGTCTGTATTGGCTGCTACTTGGTTAGATTGAGATTCTGACTTTTACATGATTGAAATATTGAAAAAGTTATTATTTTCAGTATATAATATAGTATATAATCATAATGTATAGGGAAAGTATTGTGACTGGGTCAAACATTCAAATTCGAGGTTTTGATGGAAGAGCATATTTCAATCAAATGTTCAGAAGATCCCAAATTCTTAAATGAAATTTTGAAAAATCATCAAAAAATGAGAATCTTCAATAATGTTATGTAAATAATCATTTCTTATATAATTCTCTATAAGAAAACAATTGGCATAAATTTTAAAATGCTACTATGAACTGTTCTCGAGATATTGCACTTCTTCAAATAAATGTATAAAAAAAATGACAAAATTAAAAAAAAATATTAACTATTGTGAAACAAACTCAGAGGGTTGTTAGTAGACATCAAAAGGAACAAAATTTGAAATGGAACATGGTGTCGCAAACCATGTTTAGTCGGTGAAATCGTGAAAAAACATATGCAGGCTCTGACTCCAGAGGAGAGTGAAGACGAATGTCAATTATTGCTGAATGCGTTTGTGGGTTCTCTCACGATGTCTGACATAAGTAGTGTTGTGAAATGCATGCTCTGGGGTAGGAGCACATGCTGTGATCACAGGTGCCCACTACAGGCGGGCTCAGGGACACCAGCCTCCACTGAAATATACCATAGAAGGTTTTGCCCCCTATGGGAAATTTCAAGATATTTTTTCTAACTTCATTTTTTACTAAAAACCAGAAAATGCAATTTTCAATTATTAAAACAAAAAAAAAATCCTATAAACTTAAATGCCACATTTCAATTCAGCCTTGTTCACATCTTCCGTACCGCAAGGCCATAAACTCTCTCGCACACAAACCAAGTTCCTCTTCACCCTTGGAAACATGTTTCTACTAATGACAAAAACACATGGCTTCCAGAATCTTTTTGATTTACCACTCCGTGCAAAGAAAAAACAAGAATATTGACAGCCATGAGAATACGAGATCAGCATTTTCAAAAAGTAGTTATCTCCAGTAATAATTATAAAAGAGAATCACAAAGTAGGAATGACTTATTTGATCTACTCTGTACCAAAGATTTCTCAATTATAAATGCTCCTTAATTCTATATATCAGATCAGTACCATCTTTTCAGGTGGTATTGTGTATAATAGTATATCTATAGTATATCTGTTTGAAGCCGCGAACTCTGCGGGTAGCTTTGTGCCTGTGAGCTCCGGACTTTTGCCAGCCATCAACAGAGATATAGATTAGGAGAAAATAGAAAATACCAGATTCATAAGAACTTTATGGTTGCTTTTGTTGGAGAACTTGGTATGTCTTCAACTAGTATAGTCTCCTATGAGTGATGTTTGTAGTGTTGAAGGCAGTATGATGTTTGAGTTCTGTTAACATAAGGAAGGTTAATAAAGATTTCATTTTGGTTTGTGATGCAAAAAGAATGCAATATTTTTGTGCCATTTGTAAAGGTTGCATTTCGGTTTGTAATTGAGAAAACATACTTGTTTCTCAAGGATAAATTTAAATTAGAACAGCAAAAATTTCTTCTTGCGTGAGAAATCCCCAGACTGCTGAAAGAGCTGCATATTATCTTAAAAATCATGCAGATGTTGACCTAAGCGCAACACTATATGGTAAGTATATATGTCATAATGGCTCTGCAAATTTGCACCATATTCTGCAAACAGAGTAATGCTATAATTTTATCAAATATAGGATTTTTCCAGAAATAGTTGCATACAACTAGGTATCATGCGATGAAAAAATCCCAGTTTTGGGGAAAATGTCGCTAGTCATATTATTGCTCCAAGCCCCTCATTTATACATTTATGTTTTCTTAATGAAATTTGTTGTTACATATTTTACACAACTGTGGATAACCAGATGTATATAAATTCATATGCGCCGCAATCTTAAGGTTTCGTCACATACTCTAACTCCAATTTTGATTTTTATTGTTTTTCAACTTATCATATTTTCCCCTCTATGGGTGTGGGTCAGGCTCGAATACTAACTCCGAAATTGGCCCAGGAGAAACGGGCTATGATCATCCTTTTCAATTTCGACCCATCATGCGCATTATTGATAACGAAAAAATTAAATGCAATGGGCCCGGCCCACCGGGAAGTCTCCAGGGATCTCATTGGCCATATCCGAGTATAGTGTGGTTAATAAACAATAAACTGAAGAGCATTACATGACGGACTTTTGTAGTGCCTTGTAGCCCCTCCCCCTTCACTTTCAAGCCTTAAATGCTCCTCGAAGGGAGAAAAATGCAATATGTAGACGATATGGTATCTGGTAAGTCAACGAGAGAGTGAGATTTGGAGTCTCAAGTTGTATAACTGGTAAACTAGAGTGGCACAGGCCTAAAAAGAGTTTTTGTATAACTTTATTGCACAATAAATAAAACTGCTGATTTCTTTCATTCGACTCAGACCATCCAACCAACCTACCTGAAAGTGTAAGGTATCTGTTTAGAATGACGGACCGTGTCACCCAATTTAGACCTGAGCCCAGTGGAAGTGATATCCACAGGGATCATACCCTCTTTTTCCAGCCTTTTTCTGCTTGGAAAGATTTTTGAACCCACAGATTTAACGTACTCGTACTTCGCGTGAACAAGGGTACAGTTTAAACAGAGACGGGAATTGAACTATGTTTCTTTGTAATACTTGGCTAACTTGGTGACTAATTTAGTGTAATATCTCCAGCTTGACGATATTAGACCTCTGATTGCTGAACATTGCTCTGATGCATTAAAATTGCAAAAATGATGCTAAATTAACAAAAATGATGCAAATTGATGAAATAATTATTAAAGTATTTTAATATATGGAATGTATTGCTTATTATGGTTTCTATCAACATTGAAAATTCTCAATTTAGAGTTGTGTGAAATAAAAGTTAATTGGGTACTTCGAAATAGTTTTATATGTTGTCATCTGATGTATAATATCTCATAGAGTGATTAAAAGCTCCCTATCCCAAATTTTTGTTTTCTGGAATGAGACATGTTATGAAAGATTTTACTTACATTATTGTGAAAGAAGGAACTTTTTCATTGAGAAAATCTATTGAAATATATGGGCTTGACAGAATGATTTTATTAAAATATAGAAATAGGAAAGGATTGTTCCAGAAAATCGAGTAGATATGTTAAATAAAAAATCAGCAGTGCCTTCATTCTGATGGAGCCGAAATGGTTTTGCTTAGATAGCATTTTGTAAAATAAAGTTCCAAATATAGTATATCCTTGTAGGGCTATAAGTTATTCGCACACTGTTAGTTCATAGCTCACACTTTTAGTTTTTGAGATACAAGCATCACAAATTTAAGAAATGGAAAATTTTCATTCTTCAACTTGACCAGACAATTGCTCAAAAACTTATAAGAGCTTTATAAAAACATATTGATGCAGAAACTAGATTTCCTGCTGAACATTTTTACTACTTATGGTTTATAAGTTATAGTTAAATAGTTTAAAAGCTTTAGTTAATAGTTTAATAGCTTTTATAGTTTGAAATCGATATGTCAAGTGAAAGTAAGCAAAGTGAAGCAAAAAGTCATTTGGACAAAAATTTATTTTTTTTAAATACAGTGAAACCCTGATTTTGTTTTCTTGCTTGGTATATAATTTTTCTTAAGTCCCAATAAATGCTGTATATCAATAATGTTAATAAATTATGAATGATATGAGATATAAAACAAACTTTTCCTGCATCGTATATTTTTATTTGAGGTGCTAAATTTTTTTCTTGTATTTTACTTATGTGTTGCTATTATTTTGGTTCTCACTGATGAGTAGCCAATTTCAACTGATTTTTCTTTTTCATGCACTTCTCCCATGAGGGGAGGGGGGGGGGAATTAAAAGTAGATTTCCAAATTCATCTGACAAAGTATGCAATCCAACAGATGAAGTATGATCTAACAGAAAATTGAGAAAAGACATTGAGAATGATATTGAAAATTGAGAAATGATTTATTGAGAAATGACCAATTTGCTTAGTTACACATTGATCTTAGTGAATATGTTGACTGTGCAGAGACATGATGATGTCAGAAGTTCTTTAAATTTCCAATTTAATATTCTCAGATGATAGTGATTACGATGATGCAAACAATGACCATACTGAGCCTGTACAGAGAGTGCCTTTTTTGATCAAAGCTATAAATGCACTAAAAACTGAAATTTTTTTTCCTAGCAAATGAAAATTAAGAACTGCATTTGCAAACCTTGTCAATTGTTAAAAACAAAGTTGCAAATTTGAAATTGCAACTAAAATCAAAAACAAACTAAAATCATCAATCAATGCTTCAGCAAGTGATGATTTGCATTATTAAATATAAACATAATACAAAATGTTTCTTTTCACTTTTTGATATTTTTTGTTTATTTTATTCATGCTTGAAATATTGATTTTCCCTTGAGCTTCATTTTACATTTTACCATATTGTAAATTTTTTGCTGCTAGGTCGAAGAAAAATGTTAAAACCGGATTCCAATGTAGTTTAAAATATTAATTGGAATTTCGTATATATTCATAAATGATAACCTATTTAAAAAAACAAACTAAAATACATTGTTTAGATTTTTATCTATTAGGTTCGGAGATATAAATGTTACGCGTCCAAAGTATTTATAGTTTTCATAGTGCTTCAATTTTAGCCAGACCATAGATATTATTCACATTCAAACATAAATAGGTAGAGGTAATTTGAAATATTAGCCGAAATACTTTTTGTTTAAAAAATTATTATGGCTTAATGTTGCAGGTTTAATGTTACAGTGCCTAATAATGACATTTCAAATATTTGGATTTATTCAAAACTTCCAAATCAAAGCACGGTGATTCATGGCATTTATGAAAAATAATCCTTTTTCTATCAGATTTTCTAGATCCTTTTCTATCAGTGTAATATCGGAACCCTATTGATTTTAAATGTAATCAACTATTTGGAAGGACTCCCCACAATTTTTTAATGAATTTTTGAAAACATCGTATAAAAAGGACCTTTAATGATGACACATAATAATTTTCAACGTAATTTTTCATTAGAAAAAGAATGACATGAATTTTAGAAATCTAGTATGAACCATTCTTGAGATGTATATTTTTTGAATAAATTTATAAAAAAAATTACATAATTAAAAAAGTATCAAATACGTTCATTTTTCACATGCAATATTATGCAACAAATTGGTTAACTTCATTTTCATGGATCTAATTTATTCCATTCACCAGCGAAGATACTTTCTACTACGTTTGTATTTTGACACCCAAGAATTTGATAATTTATTTCACCTGATATTAATAAAATGTTAATTGCATTTTAATGAGGATTTTGCATATGATTATGAATAAGTCACTCTGTTTAGACTCATAAGCTGCTAAAAGCACCCAATTTCAACTTATGGTGTTAAAATCAATGCTAGAAGCATTGTGCTCTGGATCTTGAACATCATTATTTCGCTGTGAAAAAATTAAAAGTCATTGCATTATGTAAGGAAAGTCATGTGCTGCCCACATCAGATTTTTTTTTGTTATATGCTGTGTTATTAATAGAGTTTTTACTTTATAGTTATTTTCCGGCTGAGTGATTGATTTAACACTAAACCTAATTATAATTTAATGTATAGCTATTTCTACCACAGTGGGTTAAATGACTCGTCTTTAATAAGCCATATTTTACGATGTATGTATAGCAAAAATACACCATTTATAACAATTTGGTGGGTGAATAAAACAATTTTGTCCATTGTAAAAAAAAAACTGTTCTAATTTGTTTGTTTATTCAATTTAAAAAAATGAATAAAATAAGAGAATGTAAGAAATTTTGCCAGAAAGACCCGTCCATGGTAGGTTAATGTTAAATACTGCTATAAGTCGGTCAAAAACTATGTAATACTCTATTATTTACTGTAAGCAAGTTCAACTTTATTTACTTGGTAAATATTTAATGCAAGTCTTGTGCAATGCAAAGAAAAAAAAAAAGCATGAATAAAAATGACCATTCAAATAAATAGATAAAGAAAATAATTTATTGGAAATGATCAACAATACATAATTCTATGACATGTATCCATACATAATCTCATAAAATGTATTTTCAATAACAAAATTCAGTATATGACTTCATGACCAACTTGATTATAGATAAAATATTGAACTTAGAAATCACATTCTTAAAATAAGAACAAAGGGAGCAACAAATTAAAAAACTAAACTTAAAAAACAAAAAATCTTTGGATGAAATTGGATTGAAAAACAAAATAAAATAGGGCTTAAAGTTTTTCATAGTGTATCTACAAGTTATAATACAAAAAGAATATCATAAGTTTGAGACAATGTAATGGTTTATAATTGCCACTTCTTTGAGTAACAAAACAGATATAAAGACACAAAAATCTTGAAAATAGGAAATTCAGTGGCATTCCAATAGAGGGAGGGGGGGGGGGGGCATTTGGTATGCTATTGGGAGTTCAAATGCAGTTTCAAATTATGATATTTAGCTATAAATAGTTCTTGAAATTTTGGAATACAGACAGCAGGAGTTTGTATAGTTTTTGTGTATTTTCAATAACAAAATTTAGTATATGACTTCATGACCAACTTGATTATAGATAAAATATTGAACTTAGAAATCACATTCTTAAAATAAGAACAAAGGGAGCAACAAATTAAAAAACTAAACTTGAAAAACAAAAAATCTTTGGATGAAATTGGATTGAAAAACAAAATAAAATAGGGCTTAAAGTTTGTCACAGTGTATCTATAAGTTATAATACAAAAAGAATATCATAAGTTTGAGACAATGTAATGGTTTATAATTGCCACTTCTTTGAGTAACAAAACAGATATAAAGAATGCACAAAAATCTTGAAAATAGGAAATTCAGTGGCATTCCAATAGAGGGAGGGGGGGGGGGGGGGGCATTTGGTATGTTATTGGGAGTTCAAATGCAGTTTCAAATTATGATACTTAGCTATAAACAGTTCTTGAAATTTTGGAATACAGACAGCGGGAGTTTGTATAGTTTTTGGAAGTTAATGCAATATAAACTTTTTAAATTGATAAAATGTTTAACAAAATTGTGTTATTTCATTAAAAAATTATGCAGTTGACAAATCTACTGGCTAAGTCTAAATAATTTGTAAAATTGTTTTGTACTAAAGAGTGAGCAAAGAGGGATTGGGATCTCAAATTACAATTCTAGGTGCCAAATGCCCTTGGCATGCCACAGCTAATTAAACTTGAAAAATTAAACCACATTTTTTAAGATGAATAAAAATAAAGCATATGATGTGTAGTAAATATTTAAAATCACTAAAATAGCTGCTTTCATTTCATTAGAAAATTATGCAGTTCACATAAATGTACTGGCCAAGTCTTAACAATTTGTAAAAAATTTTTGTACTAAAGAGTAAGCAAAGAGGGATATGCTCTGGGTGCCAAATTCCCTTGGCATGCTACAGCTAATTAACTAATTTGTAAAGCTAAACCGCATTTTTCAAGATTAATAAAAATAAAGCATGTTTAGTATATATTTAAAATTACTAAAATAGCTGCTTTCATTTTATTAGAAAATTACATAGTTCACTTAAATATAACCACCAAGTCTTAACGATTTGCTTGTAAAATTTTTTATACTAAAGAGTGAGCAAAGAAACTGATGTCCTGGGTGTCAAATGTCCTTAACATTCTACAGATAATTAACTATAGAAGACATTCGCTAATCCAGTCTTTACTGGCCAAGACACAAAAAAGGTGACGTTCCTTATAAGTGAGAAAAATTAAATGATGGTACGATAATTTAATTTTAATAAATAATTAAACTAAAGTCTTTTATACCCTCTAACAAATCTGGTACTCTTGCTAATCTGGTAACTTTCCAGTGCAAAAGATTGACAGATTAACAAGAGTCTACTGTAACTTGTAAAGCTGAACCATATATTGCAACATGAATAAAAATAAGCATATGTGTAGTAAATATTTAAATCACTAAAATAATTTAATTTCACTAGAAAATTACACAGTTCACATAAATCTACCAGCTAAGTCTTAACAATTTGCTTGCAAACGTTTTTTTTCTACAAAAAGTGAGCAAAGATATACACCTTGGTTATCAAATGCCCTTGACACACTACAGCTAATTAGCTAACTTGTAAAGCTAAACCACATGCTGCAAGATGAATAAGTAACTGGAATATATGCACTATAGCAGCAAACAAAAACTGCAGCACTTGTGAATTTTGCAAAAGAATAATAATATACTGCAATGTGGGTTTGAAAAATGCACAAAATGCATTTTATGGGATGTAGTATATCACCAATAAAAAGACTGTACCTGATATACCTAATTGCCATAAATTTCTCCCTAAAGTGTAAAAGTGTAATTAATGCAAATATGAGAAATTATACAATTATGTCAATCAAAAATTATACATACTTTTTGACATTTAGGTGTACAAATCGTACAAATCAAAATGATAAGTAATATGGATATGCCATCTTAATGCATCTGCTTAAATATATCATTTTTGGCACTTAAATGTGAGCAGCATCCTAGCCAATGCCTGTTTCCAGTTATTCATGTTCACCCAGTCTTGATTTCATTCCTTTTTATTATCATCATTCTTGGTTTTTGCTTGACTGCACTTTATGCTTCGCATTGTGTAACTCTTCATGAAGCTCATTTAAATATAATTTACGTCTTTTAAATTGAAATAAAATTTTTAGCTATTTTAAAATATATTCATATTTGGCTGACTCAGGCTCAATATCGTCAATAATTAAACAAATAAATAAAAAATTGACTCTGATTTATGAAAGTTTTTCCAACCTAGACCATCTAACCTACCCGAAAGTGTAAGGCATCTGTTTAGAAGACCTAATTTAGACCGGAACCTAGTGGGGTAGACATCCCATGTACATGCTTTTCTATGCTACCAACCTATCGAAAAACATTTCGACCCATAGATTTAATATTCTTGTACTCTGCGTGAAGACAGGGATAGTTTGGGCAGAGCTAGAAATTGAACTTGGGCTAGAAATTGTACTGAGTGCAATCCCTGTGCCTTAACCACTGGGCCAAACTAGTTTTAAAAACCTGTACCACTATGTCTATAGTCTAGAATCAGGGTTGGAACCCCCTTTACAACAGCCAGCTAACCCTGTTTAAAACTACCAAGACCATACCATGAATAAATTTGAGCCTATAGAAATGACATTTTCCATTTATTCTACAGGTTAGATATTTTTTCAGAAAACAGAGACTTAATAATTTTTAAACTTCTCTCCAATGTTTAATAGATATGTATATTACAAAAAATAAAAAATTGCATATTTAATTTAATAAGCTGAGATGAACTTTGAGATTTATCTTAATTGTGATGTATTTTTTTCATAGATTCAAAAGCCTTTTTCACAGGAACTGTCGACAATTCTCAATAATGCTGAAAAATTTAAATTATTGGTCATTAAACTCTCACTAGAGGTCAGTTCTAAAGCACATATTTAAAATTATTTAAAATATCTAAAATGTAAAGTGTAAACAAAAGTATTTATGTTTTAATGTTCAAACATACAAATTTATCAAAACATTCTAAATGTAAATAGAAACAGTCTTAATGCAAATGTTTGCAATTCTTAACAAATATAAATATGTAAACATTTGAATTTAATAACACAAAATGCAAACAAACCATTTTTAAATTTAAATGTTTTTAATAAATTTCGAAATATATACAGAATGCTATTTAAATTTTAAAATATTAACATTTTATTTGTTTAACAAATAACAAAACATAAATAAAAGCAAATTTAAGTATAAAAAAAAATATCAAATATAAAAACTAAAAATATCAAATATTTTAAATTTATTTACCTTTTAAAAATTCAAAATGAAAACAAAAAAACAACATTTCTACATATAAATGTTAAGTGAAGATAAATTTATCAACATTTCCTGACATCAGTGGGAAATATTGATAATTTCCTATATCATCAAGAATTGTCAGCAATTTTCGTATCGACATTTTTCATAACACAAACATGTAAAATAATGATGTGTGAAAGAGAACATGCATATATACTGATACATTGCACAATAGCTGTTGAATAAATATAAGCTGCATAAATAATTAAAAAAAAACACTAACAAATAAAAACAGGTGCATCTTCAACAACAGTATATAACTATATAAATTTATAAAAAAATAGTGCAGTAAAAAATTGTCACATTGCACACACTTTAGGAACATTTTTAGGAACATTTAACTAACTTCAGTCAGTAAATCTTCCACAATTTTTGTACATCTGCACTTTAAATTTTAAAGAGTCAAAGTATAAATCAAGTTTATAAAATAAAAGTAATTATATACATTAACATTTTATTACTATTCAAACATTTTATATACTTAAATAATACATCATCAAGGAAAAAAAATTGAAATAATTTTACAGACATTGATTGACAAAATGAAAAAATCTATTTTTCTATACTCGGAATTTTAATTTGGTCCTTATATTGCAATCATATATGAGTATCATATGGTAAAATAGAAATATGTTTAGAATGCCACTTTAGACAATTTTTACAATGGGTGGAATACAGCATTGTCATACTATAGTTAGAACATGAAAAAGTGTGTAAATATAAAGTTATAGAAGTAAAAATATTTTTGTATACAACAGTTCAATAAATACAATATCACAATGTTGTCCAATGATTAGGACTTTAAAAATGCAAAAATATTTTTAATTTCATACAAATTGCTATATCACATATATTAAAGAGAAATATAAGAATATTTTCAATATAATATATATAAAGCTAGTATATTAACTGTGTAGGAGCTATCAATATATAGGAACTTTATTTTTGGAAAACATTAATTCACTAACTATTCTACAACATAAAAACTACTAATACAAAAAAATTCATACATTTTAAGGTTTAAAAATATTTGGTATGTTAAAGCTCAAATTGCTGCTAGCACTTAGAAAGTTTATAAAACTCTATGAAACAGCATAAAACACAATAATAGCGTCAACAGGTTTTAAAGGCAAAAGTAAAACTAACAGTCTTCTTCATTAAGACTAGAAGAAGTGTGACCTACACTCACCAGCAAAAGATCGAAGAAGTGTGATCTACACTCACCAGAGAAAGATCGGCATCAGCTGTCGATGTTGATCTTACTCTGGTGAGTGTTAAGTTATGCTTCTTAACTTGTATTAAGTTTTCAATTTATAAAAGGGTGCAGATGCACTCTGTGTACTCTTCTTTTGCAGGTGGCTGTGATATGTTAAATGTCTTTAAAAAACTATAGGTTCTCGTGCACCTTAAAAACTAATCAAATATTGTAATATATATACATAATTTGAATTCTGTAATACACTAGAGTGTTCTGCCTAGTGCTCACTAATATTCGTTGATCCCTAGAACTCACTTGTGGGCTCAGAGTCTTCATCCCTGTTCACTACCACTAATTAACCACTAGAACTTGTGGCTTGCTATGCAAGTATAATATGGATATTGGGGCTCTACCCCTTGTTTGCTGATACTTACCATGCTCCAGAGTTCGCTTTGTGAATTCTTTCAACATGGTCACATAGTAGGCGGACGCCTCCCCCACTGGGTTCCGGTCTAAATTGGGTGGCACTTCCCGACCGTCCAAATAGTTACCTTACACCTTCCTGGTAGGTCGGACGGTCTGGGTTTCAACAACAACATAGTAGGCGGACAGACACCCCTTGGTTATCCTTCATAAATGTACAGATTCACAAGACTCCATTTTATTATTTCTCCAAAACTAGTATATTCTTATGAAAGGCCTAAGACAGGCTTGAGAATGTTCAAAATTCAAATAATTTAATCATAAAGATAATAACATACTACATTTAGACATTTTAGTTGCTCTGGTTTTTCAATTATTCCTCAAGAATGAGTACATTCTTATGGCAGGCCCAGGATGGGCTAACCCGATAAGGCCCAAATCTAAAGAATTAAAATATCACACAAAAGACAAGGACATATTAAATTTGGACTTTCTAGATACTCCTGTTCTTCAGTTATTTCCCCAAAACGAATACATTCCTATGGCAGACTGAAGACTGACAAGCCCAATAAGGTTTAAAATCCAAAATATTAAAATATACTATAAAGGGCGACATACTAAATTTAAACTTTCTAGCTGATCTACTTCTCAAGTTATTCTCAAAATTGAATAAGTTCTTATGTCAGGCCTAAAACAGGCTAGCCCAATAAGGTTCAAAACGCAAAGAATTAAAATATATGACAAAAGACAATGGCAGTCCTCAAGTTCATTTCCTAAAAAAAAAGTACATTCTTATGGCAGGTGGCACTTACTTAAAATATATTATTACATTCTTAATTCCTCTGTGAAATGACATCATGTTATCACAGCAAAGCATGTGACCTATGGGAGAAAAGTTCGATTCCTTTTCTACAGGAGAAATAACGGATATTTAAAGTTTTGGTGACGGACTATAATTTACTTAATTTCACATGAAATAGTGTAGAAGACCCAGACCGTCCGACTCGTCCAGAGGACTAAGAGCAACTATTTGGACGGCCGGAGCCATGAAATAGTGTATTAAAATTAAATTGACTTATACA
This sequence comes from Amaurobius ferox, assembly GCA_951213105.1. Lineage (NCBI taxonomy): Eukaryota > Metazoa > Arthropoda > Arachnida > Araneae > Amaurobiidae > Amaurobius > Amaurobius ferox. The sequence continues at coordinate 75,685,338 of OX578153.1, forward strand.
TTTTGCTTGCTACATTTTTGTATATATATATATATATATAAGAAACATGCATACCAGATACAATGGTAAGGGTTAATGAGAGTATGAATAACCACACATTCATATACAAAATTAGAACAATAGGAAAATTAGAAAATTGGCCATTCAACTTGAGCCCTTATTAAGTTCAAGCTCAATATATATATATATATATATATATATATATATATATATATATATAAATTGTATATATATGTATATAAATATAAATTAAAAATTTGTTCCATATACAAATCCAGTTAAGGTCAGATTTTTTAAAAATTTGGTATGGATATTCTTTGCCAATGTAGGTAAGCCCTCACCTATGTTTCAAGCTTCTTTATTATTTTCAATGTGTAAAACTATCAAATGTGCTTAAATAACAGATGATTTTTATTCAATTTATATAATTAAAAAAAATAAATAAAGAAATTGATAAAGATTTTTATAAATTATTCATGTATTATATTTTTATTTGTAGATAATATATGTTTTGTTTGTGTTACATTGGTAACAGCCAAGATAAAAGTAATTATTAATCTCTCTATATTATATTTTGAATCTTTTTAAGCTATCTGTTTTATTTTGGTAAAAGGTTTTTTAACGTCACATATTTCCAAATGTGTTCAAATGATTGTTGCAATGGAATAAAAATGGAACAGGAATAACTTTTGCTACCATTTCAGCATCCTCATTTGGCATTCACTGACTAAAATTCATATTGTTGTAAATTGGTTTACAAATACAGCATGTTTTATTACTATGATTTGCTTGTGAAGATAATTTTGTAAAGCAAGAACAGAGCTTTTTATACTTTATTCTTTATAGGGTAACTAAATAAAATATTTTAGTGAAACTTATAAAAAAAAAAATGAATGCTTTTACAATTTGGACATGATGTAAGTTTTATTTATAGGTATTACTGTGCATTGGTTATTTTTTTTTTTAGTTTTTTACTTTTCTCAATTTATTATCTAGTTACCCATTAAACTCTATAAAATTTAATCGTTAACATTTTAATGCTTGAAAATATAATGATCAAAAGTTCAAGATAAAATGGTATATAGACACACAAAATTTGACAATTGGAATATTTTTGCATTTCTCTTGGTGTTCAAATTAAGCAAATTCTGTGTAATAAAATATTTCTATAGTCATATCTTCATTTGTGTTATGAAATTTTAAAATTACACAATATCTACATACAGTGATTTTACTTTTATATAGTTGTGTGTTTCAAATTAGGGATTCTCAGTTTTTCACAAATTGAAGACATCTTTTCCACAGACAAAAAAATATCTAAACATATTCTTTCCCAAAAATGTGAAAATAAAATTTGTTGCAAACTTTTAGAGTGTATTATAAAAGTAAAATAATTAATACAAAAATTGTTAAAACAAATAATTATTTGAGCATTATAATTAAATATGACAAAATAAGAATGTTATGATTTTGTAGCAATAAAAGGACTAGATTTGTACTTTGTTTAAAAAGGATATGCAAAATTCATTAAAATTTGGACAGTTTCTGTGCATGGTATACACATTTACATTCTACAGCACCAAACAAAAACACTATTTTGTAAATTATTGCTCATTATGAATAATGAAATTATCATTAGGTAAAAATTTACATTATCTTAATATACAATAGCATTATGCACATACAATTCAAATTGCATTCAGTCATTTTATACTTTGATGTTAAGATAATTTGGGGTATATTTTACAAGCTCAATAATCCAACATATAATACACCCAGAAATCCATTAATACTATGCTTTACAATTTAGCAGTTTTTATATTCTCCTACCCAGTAAGCTAACACTTTTATTTATTTCATGCCTGGTATCAAATTGCTTATGCAAGTCTAATTCTCGTTGTTTCATTATGCTTTTTAGTTAAACAATACATATTGACTAGAAAATATGTGTCATTGTCACAAGTTATTGAGCTGAGAAAAGAGAACTGACACAGGATAAAATCCAAATTTAGTCTGTCGAGTTCTGAACTTAATGATTGTAAAATGATTGATTATGAAATTATGCCAGAAACTAAATCAACAAAAGATTGTATGGAAGAGATCAATGTTTTTGTCGTACATTCTGTCAATCTGTGTATGGGTTGCTTCATTATACTTTTGAAATGCAATTGAAAATTAAGGAAAATGTAGGAGGAAGGGGCATTTACTGGGAATTTGCAGCTAAAAGAAACAAGTAGAATTCTATTGACCAGACCTTGAAATGCATCTGGAAGTCGTGAAAAATGTAGGGAGGGATTTAAAATTTTTTCCAATGTTTAGATGGGGGAATGTTTTCCTGGGGAGGGCTGATCGACAGAATTCTACAGCACTGCCAAATTTGAAAATATATTCCATGCTATCAATACTAGCATTCAATGGTCAAAACATCAATGCAAGAGGTTATAATAAAAATATATTTTTTAATAATTTATATATAATTAAATTATTAAAAAATATAATTAAAAAATGTATACTTGCAGGGGAAAAACATTTTCAATTAAGAAATTCCTGACACATATTTGTAATGTCTGTCTAATAAAATTTTGATCTGAACAAAATCTTTTGTTAAGTACTTGTAGTAGTTTGACATTCCCAGTAATTTGATGCTAGGTTATTTTCATAGTGCCAGAATATTGAGCTTGCACTGTACTAAAATACCGCAAAACACAGATAGAAAATTCGCTCTAAAGACTATCAAATAAACCAGGTGGTAATTCATGCCGCCATCCTTTCTTGATTCTTCTTGATAAAGCTATGACAGTATTTGAAGAGTGATCTTCATCACATAAATTCATCACTTCTAGTGGGTCATCTATATGGTTATACAGTTCTCTAGACACTATCAGTGGCCAATCAGGCTTAAAGTTCTCATTATCGTATGCAACCCATTCTGTGTAGCGGTAAAAGTTAGTCCTTATAGAATACCCCATGATTTCAATATCTTGCAAAAGTGGCTGATCACTGTTATTACTGGGTAAATGAGATGGACGGGGATACTGGCTGTAAGCAGCCTCTTTCCAAGAAAAAGGCGTGCTTCTGTCAAAAACAGTATGTTCTATAACTGGAAAAAAACTAATGCCTTCAGAACAAAATTCTGATATATTTACACTATTACATAAAGGTGGTACAGCTATGTTAGCTATCTCAGCTAATGTAGGGAAAAGATCAACAAGTTCAACTATATCTGTGCTGCTGTAAGCTGGATGGCTTTCTGAATAATAGGAACCATTTGAAGAACTCTGAGAAGTGATTTCATTCAAAATCGGTATTCGTTTAAAAGGCTGTCTTTTTGAACCATCAGTAAAATCTGGCATATGAAGAATAAGTGGAACTTGCACAGCAACTTCAAAGTTGCTGTATTTTGACCATTCTTGGTGTTCTCCAAGTGAAAATCCTAAAACATTTTCTTTTATTAAAAATTAAAATAAATAAAAATAAAAGTAGTATTTACATTAAATCCTCCAAACTGCTGCACAAAAATAACAAATTAATAATGGTATCAAACTATTATTCAGTTTACTAATTTGTTATATGCAGTATTTTTAACGAAGTTTTTTTAGATAAAGGTATAGGGTATTTCACAATGTAGTCCCTCTCCAAAGAACTAATAATATTTTTTCCCCCACTCTACACAGAAGCATGATGTTTGGTTTATAAGTGACCTTGATCCTTGAGAAATGTGCAGTAATGATTTTAATAATGTGATGATTCATTGTAACATTACTCCACCAGGCACATTTTTTCTAATGCAGGGCTGTAGCCAGAAACGAAATTGAAGAGGAGCTGGATTGAAATTCAAGGGGGCTCAACAGTCTTGAAGGAGGGGCTTACTAAAAACACTGTTAATCATTAGCATTCCTAAACCATAATAGTTATTATATATTTCAATCCATATAAATTATTAACAAATAATCAATTACATATTTATATTTGTAAGCTAAGAGTTGATTAGGAAAATCCATGTAGCTACAATACATCAATATGTAATAATTACAGTTAATTTAAATATAGGTATTAACTAATACCAAAGTTATTAATTGAAGAAAATTTCAGATAGTAAATACAAGTTAACACTTGATATTAACTTTTAACTACTTATCAGTTGATTTTAACTTTTTAATGTATAGCAGTGAATGCTGCAATAAAACAAAAGCATCCTAAATACTATTATCATGATATGTTGGATGAAATTTCATATCACTACTAAAAATGTAATATATTTATCAGGGGGGCTGAGTATACCTCTTAATAGGGCTTAGCCCCTCTGGTTCCTGGTCTAATGCTAATGTGTATTTCACTGTGTTGCTGAATGCCATGTAGAATTGCTGGATATACTAATGCAGAGTGGGTGTTTATTGTGTATTTAAGTTATTAAATAACACAGTTTATAAAAATAAAACAGCACAAAATCCTGGAGAAGTTTGAGGGACAACCAAGTGAAATACCCAGTTGTATATTTAAAATCATAAATGTAATTAAATAATTAAACATAAATAGAATAATAATAATGAAAGAGATATTTTTTGACATATTTGTTTAGAATACAATCTGTTCCACATATTTTTCTACAAAAAAGTATTTTTCTATAATATTAAATGTCATTTTATCTTCATAAAAATGTAAATTTGTCACTGTCTCCATAGTGATGAGTTGAGTTTTCACCTCCTAATTACACCAGTATAAAATGTAAATAATGGAAATAAAATGGGTAGAGCTTAAGAAATTACAACTTAAACTGAAAGAAAAACAAAAACTTATTCATAAAAATGCTAATGATATTATTTTGTGAAATTGCTGATATGTGTTTGTCCCTGAGAATCGGCGACATTACAATGTCTGAAACATTGTTTTTTTCATTCACCAGATGGCGACAGCAGTGATTTTAAGTCAGTTGAAAAACACTATTTAGAGTCTTGTTCCACATATGCTTGAAGTTTTGAAACATTGCTATTTACAGTTTATTACTACATTAAGTTTTTTATTACTACAGTTAAGTGAAAAATAAAATTTTATTACTCATTTTTGATGAGTATATTTATTATCTGTAATTTCGAGCGCACATTTAGTTATTATTAATATGAATAAAATTCTGTGTCTCTTATTAGTGCATAAAAGTAAATTATGCACAGTGCATATTTGGTTTTCCAATTTTAGTTGCAATTTCTATATGGAATAAAAACAAATCTATATGCCATTCCTGTTACGGTCATTTCTGATTTTGAAACAGGAATATGATAAATATGGATTGAATGCTAAAAATCATTCTTTTATATGAAAATTCTAAACAGCAATATCCTCTTACTTAGGTTTAAAAAATTTCTATTGTAACCACTTGTTTTCTTTTATTTAAAAAATCAGATTATGATCCTGCCCTAAACATTTTCCTATTTCTTTACTAAAAGAGCGATAGTATTGTTGGAATTTTATATAAATTACTTAGCATACCACAACAGAAATATACATAGTAACAAGGTGGCATTTAATTCTTCAGTGTCACTAGTGTATTGCTGTTGTTTTTTATAAAACACCACATGAAAAGTCATTGCTGACATACTATAAAACTTTCAATTTTCACAAATGATTAGGATTTTATATTAGATTCCCTCAGAATTTACTAATGTATTAGTTGCAGTAACTGCAGCTACGAAGGGCATTCTAAAAGTAAAGAACGTTTTGATCTGACGAGCCGCAATGGTTGTTTACTGTTTATAGTGTGACTTTGAAATGTGTGACAAAATTAAAGATCCCGCCAAGTGTGAGATTCGTAGTGCAATAAGTTTTTTAAGTCCGCCCTATCGAAATTTACAGACAGATAACCGAGATTTATGGTAATGTGATGATTGAAACTTCAGTTCGAAAATGGTGCATCATGTTTAATGGCGGGCAAATGAATATTCATGATGAAGAACGCTCGGTCTGACCTTCAGTTGTGACTGCCAAACTCAAATCGAGGATTGAAGAAAAAATTCAACAGGATAATGTTGTGTTGATGAACAACTTGCTTCAGCAGTTTATGTGGGAACTTTTTGAACATCCTCCTTATAGCCCGGACTTGGCTCCGAGTGGTTACCATCTTTTCCCCAAATTGAAGGATTTTTTGGACGGGAACCACTATGGAAGTGACAACAAACTGAAAGCAGATGTTAATCACTGGTTCAACAATTTGGTGGTAACTGAGTATGTAGAAGGTATAGAAAAACTGGTGATATGCTATGATAAATGTTTAAATTTGTATGTCGACTATGTAGAAAAATAGCTAAGGTATCATACGTGTTGTAAAATAAGTTTTGTTTCATTATCTTAAATAAAAATATCTAGAGAAACAAATGTTCTTTACTTTTAGAATGACCCTCGTAGTAAGCATTTTTTTAGCATTCAATTTTTCAGTGGTGATTTATATCAGTACACATTTTTTTAACAGTCATAGCTAACGATAGAAATGCCTGCCATGTGAGCCAGTCTTTGATCTACCAAACTTTAGATAGATTTCACCGAAAAGTATTTTGAAAAGCTGAATAAATAATCTAAATTTTAAAAATGTGAAAATCTACTAAAACTGGCAAAACTAATACTAAAATATTGTAATACACAAATTAAATAGTTATGCACTAAACAATGATAAAATAAAGAATATTTGTAAGTATTTGTTCATAGAGCTACATATTATATATTTAAAAAAATAATTTTCTGAATGGCAACATTATAAATGATTATTGTTAATTTCACAATTTTAAATACCAGTAATAATTTGAAACTTTAGACTTAACGCTTTAAGCAATGAAACAATTTTTAGGTCCAGTTTCACTGGTTTGTGGAAGTTTTTCATAAATAGTTAAACATCTATAATTTTTTTAAATTTTTGATTATTTTGTATACATTCCAAGATCATCACCTAACATTAAATAAAAAACAACTCCATGTTGAAAATTAATGTTTTTATTTGTGGGATATACATACATGGTCCAACACATTTCCTATAGATAAATTTTGTTGAATGAGTTTTCCAGAAATTAACTATCAATTTGTCTGCTCAAGTTTCCCATAAGCCTATTTTCACATTTTCTGGTAAAGATGTAACCATCAATTCCACGAATTTAGACAAGCAGAGATACTGTAATGCAGTTTCAAAACATTCAAAATACAATAATTTTAAATGAATCTATCTATAACTATACCATGATCTCCAAGTAATACAATGGTTGTATGTTCTGCATACCCAGTGTCTTCCAAAGCTTCTAACAACTTTCCAAGTTGATCATCAATATAGGAAACTGAAGCATAGTATCCTTGACGAACCAATTTCTATATAAGGAATAACTCATTATTATTGCCATATAATGTATATAAATCTTTTAATACATTGGTATTTAATCCTGTCAAAGACAGGTAAACTAACACTCCTAAAAAATTAGGAGGCAACTTTTTGTTTTATTGCCATATAATATATATAAATCTTTTGATGCATTAGTATTTAATCCTGTCAAAGATGGGCAAACTAACACTCCTAAAGAATTAGGAGGCAACTTTTTGTTTTATTGCCATATAATATATATAAATCTTTTGATGCATTAGTATTTAATCCTGTCAAAGTTGGGCAAATTAACACTCCTAAAAAATTAGGCTGCAACTTTTTGTTTTATTTTGTTTAACAATGCTTAGCACGCTTAGCATAAAAAATAATCACATTACTGGCTCAGGTTCTGTCTCATGCTTAAGGTTATAGGTATGCAAATTTTCAGCCTTCTAGGTTACCAAGAGGAGAGCTTCTAGAGGGTCTGGAAATAATTTTTGCCTGCTTTTCTCCCATGTTGTCTGCCGTTAGAGGGGAAATTGAAAATATGGCTCTAAAAATAGCATACAAAATTTTAATTTCAGTTTCAAAATTAATTTATTTCAGTAAACAAAACAAACTTTTTTCTTTTTTGATCAGATCCAAGCCATGAACATTTTTGGTTAGATCCAAGCCATGAACTTTTTTGATTAGATCTAAGCCCAATTGCAGAAAATGGCAGTATATGAGCAGAATGATAAAATACGAAAATTTAACTCTTACACTAATTTTCAAAAAAGGAAAATCTGATTTTACTAATTAAAAGGAACTTCTTTTCTCTGCAATTTTAAGTATTTTCAGTGCATTTATTTAAGGCTTATTATGCCGACATTGTACAAGTGGCATGATTGCATATGGAAACAATGGAGCATGGGAATGATTTTGGTTGAAAACAGGTGATTTGTAAATTGAGTGGCATTATCTGTATTTGTATTGTTTAAGTAGCAGGTGCTTATTTAGGATGTGGGCAATACCACATAATTTGTCATAGTTTTATATAATAAAATAATGATTCAATTGTGAAACCATGCATTGAATTCCATCAATACATTTTCACATTTTATGTGAAATTACAGTTGTACTTTAGATCTTGAAGATAAGTTCAAGTATAAGTTAACACAAGTAATCACATATACTTCATACTGCTATTCCAAGTACAATATTTCATTAATTCACATTCTTAAAAATCAAATGGGTCTATCACATGACTCTTCTTTCAATTTTCAAAATTGTGGGAAATGATAACCCAAATTAGAGCTTTCTTATGACTCAATCTCATTGAAAATAAATTTTGTAGTTATTAGTTAAATAAGTATACGAAACTTCATAGGAAATAGCTTGATTGTGTTTAGAGGTCTGCTGCTTGTGGAAAAGTTAAATTTCTAATACCTTGAGGACAGATCATGATAACTTTCAAATAAGTATATCTATACATTTCTTATTAACATTATTTACAATGTATATACTCATTTTATAATAGTGAGCACAATTTATTTATATATATATAGATTGGATATATATATATACTAAAGATATTAAGTAAAAAAGAATGATGAAACAAAATACATATATATATACATACACACACACACACATATATGTCATTCTATTGCTAACTAATAGACTACATGTTTTGTTCCTTCATTGATAAGTTACTAGCTAATATTTTCCATATTTATAAATTGTATATATCTTGTACCTTGTATAATATCGTATCTTTGTAAATACTTTATCTTACCATGTATACTAAAGTTGGGTTATTAGTCATTTTGGTACTTAATACATAAATTTTAAATATCCAATTTCATATATATATATATATATATATATATATATATATATATACAGTAAACTTCCGATAATCTTGTATGTTTGGGTGTGGTGTCAGATTACCAAATTTCTGAATTATTGGTTGTCAAACTAAAATAGGGTAAAAGATAATGCAAAACAAAATAATGAACAATAAATGTGATATTCATTTACCTAAAATTTTACATACATTAGATTACACTATACAGAAGGTAGAAAAAACAAAAACTTTTAAATTAATTTAAAAATTATAGCAAATCTTAATAAACAGAAACCTGCATAATAGCATAAGCTTGGGAGCATTTCTAAATACAGCTGAAAGGATCCGAATTCTGTTAAAGATGCATGCCGAACCATTGGATGGCAGACTAATGGAAGTTTACTGCATATAATTTCATTTTAGATAAAAAAAAAAAAAAAAAAAAATCATGAAAAAAAAATATCTCAACAGAACAGAACATTTTAGCATTCTACAAATGACGTAATATACTTTTAAGTAAAGAATTGCATAAAAAATCTGTTTATGTAACATTTTTAATATAATTATTTTTTATGTTTTCTGATTGTTGCAACATTTTTTTAGAAAAATTGAGGGCCTTTCTTTCCTTGGTATGATCTCTCTAATAATCAATAGGCTTCTAACATCAATAAATTGAAATAAATTTCATTGTTATTTCATTGTATTTCACCAGATTTCATTTCCATGTTTAACTTGTTTGAGTAAAATTTTTATCACAGACATCTTTGAAAATAGTTGCATTCAAGGATGCTCAAAATGTGTTAATCTATGAAAATCCGAGACATTTGTGTCTTCACACTATCTTTTGTCTTCATACTTTTCCTTTACACACACCTCCCTGTATACACAACTGAAGGGAAATTTCAGTTCATAAGAAATTATTGAATTAAATTCAGGATAAATTAAAATAACCAATTGATAAAAGCACTGCAGTTTTCAAATAAATATAAATAATTATCAAGTATATAAATTAATTACTATATTAATTAGATTAATTAATGTAATATTTACCTGAAAATCTTCAGGTAGTGGTCCATATGGAAAAGAGACATTTAAATCTTTTACATCATCCATGTCTCTAATATCTTGCCATGGATTCCATGCCACTTTTGGAAATTTCTTATGTATTTCACGATTAGGAGCAAGATCCATATCTTTATACAGATCTATAAATAATAAACCCATCCACAAAATTTATTACTACTTTTAAAGCAAATTTGAATAAAAGGGAGGGGCACTCCCTTAATTGTTATGCTCACCAATTCTATATAAGCCTGCTAAAGAGATATATTTTTCAAAAACTCAGCCAGCAACATCTTTTAATGAGATTTATTTTGTTTAACAGTGCATGGTGTTTACTGTCAAAAAATTTCATATAAATGAAAAATTGGTTCATTAGGATCTATCCCTAGGTTGATATTATAAGTACACACAGTTTCAGCTTTCTATGTCCCCGAGGGGGCTTCTGGAGGACTTGAAAATAATTTTAAAAAATCCTTCACTTTTCCTGTCATCCATGGAATCAAAATAAAGTTCTGTTAAATTTTGTCACATTGACAATACTATAAGTGTGCAAAGATTCAGTCTTATATATCACTGGGCTCTGGAAAGAATTTTTGAAAAAAAAATAAAAATAAAATAAAATAAAATAAATAAATAAATATATATATATATACCATTGGATTTACAATTTTAAATATATATATATGTGTGTATATATATATGTGTATATATATATATATGTGTATATATATATATATATATATATATATATATATATATATATATATATATATATATATTTCACCTTTAGGGGTGGGGATAAAAAAATCAGGCCTGTTAAGCTCTGCCTTTGAGTCAATATTATAAGCATGCAAAGATTTAGCTTTCTTAGCCATTGGGATCTTCTGGAGGCTGTGGAATGACTTTTCAGAAATCCCCTATTTTCTTAGCCCCTATAGGGAATCGAAAATCCACCTCCATCAAGTTCTGTCTTATGGTCAAAAATACCACAAGTGCAAAAAATTCTTTTAGGCCACGGGGAGCTTCTGGAAAGACAAAATTATAATAGATAATTATCACTACATAAGAATAGCCTTTGTCTCTATCTGTCTGTAATGCTTGGCAAAAAAATTGGTGAAATATGTCAATATAACAATTAAAAAACAACATATTGTAAAATTGACAAAAATGTCACCAAATTGATAAAAATAACGTTAAATTAACAAAAATGACACCTGATTGATGAAAATTCAACCTATTGGAGAGTAAGTTCAATTTCTTTCATAATCCCTGTTGGTTTATAGAAATTATTAACTTATTATTCTTGATTTAAAATATGGCAAGTTTAACTTTTCTTGGGATTGGAACAGGATCAAAGGGGACCATAAGTTTGTCTTTTGTTAGGGCATGGTAAAGTAATTATGTTAAAGTAGTGTTTGTATGACAGTCTCATTTGGTGACAAGTTTGGCAACACTGACAAATTCTACTTTTGAAAATGTTGCCAAATTGATAAAAATGTTACCATATTAACCAAAATGATACTGAATCAATGAAAACGATGCGAATTTGATGAAAATTTAATATTTTGAAAATTAAGTTCAATGTTTTTGATAATCCATGTTGCTTTGTGGGAATTATTAATTTAATATACTTGCTTCAAATTAAAGTGAGTTTCCAAACACATGGTAAAAACAAACAATTAATTTAAGATAAAGTTCCCCCCCCCCACTTTGGTAGCATTTTAAAACATTAAGCAACTGAATTTGAGCTGCATTAATAATCACAGAAATATTTAACTTATGAACATGAAAATTTATTTTTATTAAATTACTTTGTTTAATCTATAAATGAACTTAAAAATATGTCTGCGTATGCTTGTCCCATCATCCCAGGTGAATAACTGTCCCAAATTTCATGCAATTTTGTGGGTAGCCTTGGAATAGCCCCACTAAAAATTTAGTCCTTATGTCGAGTTTCTATGATTGGGGGTTATCGAGATATTAATAAAAAGCGAACCTTCCATAGAAATAGCATTACATAGATCGACATTTTTCTTGCTAATTTATTTAAAGAATATATCATGTTACTTAGCAACAGAATTAAGTCCAATGGGTTTATATAGTAGACAAATTTTATTAAAAATTTTCCAATTTACATAATAAAAAAAATGCATATAAAAATTAATTTTATCAGAATTGCAATTTTGACTGGATTACATCAATTACGGCTTTTGGATTTATCTGTGAAGACAAGTTTGTATAGCAAGAACAGATATTATTATACTTCTTTTAAATTAAATATTTTAATTGAATGCTTTGAATAACAATGCCATGTATTGCACATAGTTGTGAATTTTAAGTTTATATTATATATTCCGTATAAAGAAATAATATACTGCTAGTTATTAATAAGAATCAACAATAAGACAATTGTCAACTGTATTAATACTGAAATTATAATTGTAACTGTTCATGACAATTATAGTTGTGAAATGCTCCTAAGTAATCAATGATAAAGCATATTATTGTCCAACCCTTGGCCACCTTTGTAATGTTTCTGCCAACAACCAATTATATAGAAGTTGGCTTGACCCATTAAATTGTTACTCATACTGGCAATGCTAAATTTTATATTAATTAATATTTAACTAAGGCTTAAATCACAATTCAAAGCAAATCTTGCATATCTATGGATTCATGTCTATAAGTCTAACTTCAGAACTGTACGTTTTAAAGCCTATTCACAATGCAGTGTTAACAATTAACAGTTTCTTTTATTGATATAGAGAGTAACCAACTTTGACACATAGATATAATTTCATTGGTTAATAAAGAAATGCTTTAGAATATCAAAGTAAAAACAAAATACAATATGGAAATAAGTAAAATTTCTTACCATAATAATCCTTTGGAATTTTAAATGGTATATGAGGTCTATAATATCCTACTCCTAGAAAAAATGGGACAAACTTTTTTTTTGCATTTTTGCTTCTATTTTGGAGATATTGAACAGTATAGTCAGTAATTTCAATGTCAGGTAAAGTACTTCCTGGCTGGTCTTTAACATCAACAGGACAAATCAAATTACGACGTTTGCCATTGGCTGTTGGGCATTCCTAATGGGGAAGGGGATCTCATCAATAATTTTCAGCAGACATTACAAATTGCAAGGAAATTTTTATAATTAACTGTACATTACATGAAGTAAAATAAGAGTAACCGTAGATGATAAATATATTTTGAGCACATTGTTATGACAGAAAATGTTACTTGTATATTATACTGATCTCTATTAATGAGCTTTAAGGGCTGTTATTTTGGTATTTCTTTCAATCTGAAACTACATGCTATGAAATGGTTACAAACAAGGTTTAAAATACTAAAAAAATATCATTAGCAAATGAAAAATGTTAAAATCTACAAAATTAGTTTAGAATTTTTCAGATTTTCTTTGGCTAAAATGCCAGATGGAATTAATATTTATGTGAAATAAATATAACATTTTTGTGTTGAAAATTGTAAAAATAAATTTAAAAATTCATATCCATTGAACTATTTTTACAAAAACATGAAACAATCTTGGAGGAGGAGGAGGGGGGGGGGGGGGGGCAACAATGTTATTTAATGCTTAATTAGTAAACTAAACTGTTTCTGTAATTTCTTTGAGCATACATTGCCATTTGCATTTTATGCTTATCATCAAATGCTTTATGTTTATCAATAAAATAACCACTTTTTCATTCTAATGTTGTTTTGGATAAAAATCATAGTAAAACACTGCATTTTCAAATAGTAATATTTTATCTTTAAATATTTTTACATGGTTATAGTGATATCTTTCATATTTATGAAGTAAATAAATATAGAGGGTGTTTCAAAAGATTTTACAACTAAATACCTCTTAAACTGTTAGTCACAGAACAATGGTTCTGATTTAAGAAATTCTTCAAATAAAACACACTTTCAGACTAAGACTGTTTTAGTTATGCAATACATTTTAGTAAAAAGTACAAAATTTAACTTTTTACATGGGTCCTTTACAAAAGCAGTTTCAATTTGCAAATTCTTTCTTATTCATTTAAGGATACTTTAAGGCAAAACCCAAATATCTAATGTGCAAAATTAGTTGAGAAAAATTGTCAAAGTTATGATTTAAACCTCACTGACTCAATCAAAAGAAACTATGAAAACAGATTTCAGGGCTAGTTGTGCAAAAATTGAATTTCCTTAAATAAAATTTCTATTCAAAAATATATCTCCGTACCTATGTTTAGCATATTTTATATAGTCCTCAATTATCTATACAAAACTTTAATTAATGATATCTCAGGTAACTTTGATCATATGACAATGGAAACTATTTTTGTTTAATTAACTAGGCTACGGTAAATACTTTTACAACTGAAATTTTTTTCTAGAGGGCCCATAAAAAAGTTCTATTTTGTAGTTTTTGCTAAAAGGAGTCACATGATCAGAAATATGATAATAGTCTACATTAATTAAAGCATTTCATAATCACATAATCGGAACTATGGGTCTATGACTAATCATTCGAAAGATATTTAGTAATGCAAAGTTTTTTTAAATACGCTGTACAGTTGAGTCAGTGTTCAAAACAGGAAGTCAAGTTATGTAGAAAAAGTAGAATTTTTTAGTAAAATATAAGCACCAGCTTTGGTAAGCAATAATAGAGCACATGATGCAAAAACAAATTTCAATACAGTAAAATAATACACATCTTAACAGATCCCAAAATCCTTTCACTTTTCATAAATGAAAATTTTAAGAAGCTTTTTCACTTTTTATAATTAAATATTAAAATTTAAAAATGTTTCTATTCACTTTTGAATGATTAAAATTTTAAAAATATTTTTACTTTAAAAAGTTTGCACACATTAATAAGCTAACAAAAACATTAGATGTCATAAACACTGCATATCAAAATGGACTTTTAAGCATTTTGTTGTGGCTATAAACATTATGGAAGTCAGCAAAATAGCACAAGTAATACCTCATGAGCCAAGATGCAAACTGAAAAGCATATTATGATTATACCTTTGTATCATTCTTTTCTCAATAAATAAAACTTAAAATTAAAGATAAATGCTTTAAACATTGGTATTTGAATTTAGAATTGTTAAAATTTTTTTGTTGAAACAAATTAATCATGCATTAAAGTGAAAAGCAGCAGATAATTTGAAAATTACTGGTTCAGTTTCATACTCTTGAGAGGGAGGCCAATATGGAATATCACTCCAGCTATTTGGATAATCATCAGTTTGATTGGAAACAATACCTTAAAGAAAGAAAAAAATATTTTTTTAATAACACATTAAGGATTGAAAGATATAATATTATTGGAAAATCACAAGTAAATAAAATAAATTAAACTACTGTGGAAACCTTCACAGATAACACATAATTCATTAATATTTGTATTTCTTATATATCTCAATCAACAGTTAAAAAAATGGTGTAGTGTTTAATATTTGTATTTAAGGGTTGGAATATTTTTAACTAAATAATGTTTAAACTTTGCCCCAATTAATGCTGTTAACATAGATTCATAAAATATATAATACATAATTGGGTACAAGCAGACATTCATTGCTTGGGAGTGTGATCCTAGCTTTGAAAACTGAGTATGACTATTGGGTATTCTTCTATGATTCACTTGTTTAGTTTAGTATATATATATATATCATACCAGAAAAGTAGACAAGTAAAAGGAAGCAATATACCAAAGAATAGCCGGGGGGGGGGGGGGTTGTGACCCCCCCCCGGCAAAAAATGAATACCGAAAGTATCAAATTTTAAAAGATGTAAAAAGAGGAAGAAATGAATACCGAAGTATCAAATTTTAAAAGATGTAAAAAGAGGTACCAGAAAATCTGCATTAAAGTGTCTTAATTCCACAATTTGAAAGGCAATAAGAATTAAAAAGCATAGATTATAAACACATAATCAGATACTGTACCATAACCTCAATACTTCATTCAGCAAGATGAATAAGCACCAATCTATCCACACGTATATATTTATCATATAGGAAAGTATAAACGACATTAACCTGTGTAAGGAAGGCACGGACACCCAGTTGTGATCAACTCTTTACCGGTTCTGTATCTAAATATATACGGTAGCTTTCAGTTACGGTTAAACCATAAAATCTGCATATGATGTTGCTCAGAAAATGCTTCGGAAATCCTTGTGTAATTGAACCATGGAGGAAGCCAATATCGCTTTTGCTTCGTATAAGTTGGTTCAGTATTATGTTCCTGTACACATTCCGATGTAAACATGAATTCCAAGAAACAATGTAATTTATTTCAAATTTAAAATCTCTACGTTTATCGTAGAGTCGAAATCCAGTGGAACTATCAGGTAGTTTGTACAGAGACAAGTCTAGAAAATTAAGACTTATATCTTGGTTGTACGGAGTTTCTGTTAACATTAAACATTTTGGATAAAATCCAAAATCCAATGAAAAATGTGCATCATTGCAAGCAAAAAGGATGTCGTGAACATAACGGATGTACAACAATTCGTTCAAAAGGTGTGTGACTTCTTCATATTTGTTGAGGTAAATGTCCACCAGTATAGAGGAACATCCTCCTCCCATAGGAATACCATGGAGCTGTTTATAGAAATTTGTACCATCGTACAAGACTGTTTCAAACAGTACAAGTTTGACCAAAGATTTAAATTTACATCTGGTAATATGTGTTTGCATATTATGTTTTTTGTAAATTTCCATTAGAATGGCAAACAGATCATTAATATCAATATTACTGAACAAATCGTTAAAATCGTAACTTTTATAATGTAAATCATCAGAAATAGTTTTGATTTTTTCTATGACTGCAAGACTATTACTTATAAAATAAACACCATTATTTTTAATTTTGATCATCACGTCATCAATTTATTGCTACCTTTTACTTGTCTATTGTTCTGGTATGATATTTAAATCCACGTTGTAGTGCAGTATCGCGCCTTATTCGTGTGATTTCTGGTATTTTATAACTTTCACACTTATATTACATATGTATTTATAAATATATATATATATATATATATATATATATAAAATTTATTTTTATAAATACCGTAGCATACTAAAAAAAATTAAGGATACTTTGCAAATATGTAAATGTAAAAAAATATTGAGTAAATAGGAATGACAAGGCAAAATACATTTAATTTATAGCGCAAATGCAGCTAATAAATAAAATGATTTTAATAATAGTAATAGTTTGAAAGTTCAATGAAAGAAAAGTGAGAAGCTGTAATTCGAAAAACCTAACATTCTAACAAGCCCACAAAATAAAAGTATAAATCAGCAAATCTTCAATCAAATGAAAAAAATACAAATTTCGAATCATCAAGTTAAAAGAAAATCATCAAATTTTCTTTTATCGATTCCATACCATTGATTTTTGATGATTTTCTTTAACTTGATGATTCGAAATTTGTATTTTTTTCCATTTGATTGAAGATTTGCTGATTTATACTTTTATTTTGCAGGCTTGTTAGAATGTTAGGTTTTTCGAGTTACAGCTTCTCACTTTTCTTTCATTGGACTTTCAAACTATTATTATTATATATATATATATATATATATATATATATATATATATATATATATATTAGAAAAATGTAATAATAAAAATAATCAATTTATGTAGTTGTGAAATATCAACATCACCATAGAAGCAAAACTGCGGCCATAATGCAGATAATAGAAAAGAACAGCAATGGCCCAAATTCGAAGATTAACTAGAATTAAATTCATCTTCAGGTCTGAGTATTTAATTCTAATTAGCCCAAATAAATGCCTGTTTCAGATTGGGCAATAGTACATTACTATAAATGCCCAAACTCAGACTACAGGCACCAAAAGATGAAAAATTGAAGATAAGAAAAGTTAAGAAATCTAGTATTACCATGAGGCAGGAACCCTTCTTCTTTCACTACGTGCAAGTGCGATCAGCCGCAACAGTATGAAAAATATCGAGAAGCACCGGAATGAACATGACGAAATACAGCCTAGGAGGTAGGACAAACGTTCACAGCGACCCTCCCAGACCCGTCCAGTGAGTCAGAGCAGGAGACAGGACAATTACCCATATAAGTAAAACAGAATATGAACATGAAGCATAGATGAAAATTTTTACTAAACAAGTGATTCATACAAGAAATGGATAAACTAGACTGCCACTATACACACCATATAAGGGCACTCAAATCATAGTATCAAACTAGGTGAAGTTACAATTTTTTAGCGAAAATAAAATTCAAAACATTAATATTAATGTATCATATTCTCTGATTTTTCATTTTTCTAATTCTTTTATTTTATTTTATTATTATTCATTTTTAATTAATTATATAATTAATAAATAATTTTTTTTTCTTTTTGTTTCCATATTATTAGCCACTATAATTGGGAATTTTATACAGGTAATCTATATCAATATTATTAAACAAATCTTTGAAATCAAAAGTATAAATACTATGAATATTAGTAAGAGTTTTTAATTTCTTAATTCAAAACTGTTTTTCACAATATGACAATTATTTGAGATATCATCTGACAAGGATAGTTAAGATTTTTAATAATAATTTACCAGCATTAGTAATGTAAGAATTATGCTCACTAGTAATAGTTCGAAAAGCAACAGGGGATTTATGAAACTTGGGTACTAAAGCAAGATATTAAATGTTATTACAACTATTTTTTAGATGGATTTGCTTATATTTGGCATATTCTATTGAATAAGATTTTAAAGTTAGTATTATGTAAATTATATATATATATATATAGAAAGATATCTGGCATGCCCAATTTCTTTATGAGATCACAAGACACAAAGTCAATAAGAATAAATGTAAAATAGGTAAAATATGCCCCATTTGTTAAACTCAAAGTGAAGAGATAATTGTAGTTGATTTGCCAGCCTGTATATGTAGCAGTCTTAGGTTTAATATACACTTTAAAATACATTTTAGATACATAAACTTTACAAAATTAGTACAAATCAAAATATTTCATACCATGTTGGAAAACTTTTCCAACACTGATGGTGTCATATCCATTATTTTTAAAATGTTCTGGCAATGTCACAAAATTTCCGACTCCTTCTCGCCAATAGCTGCCATCATCATACAGATGTAAGTGATCTGGTCTGCGACTTGTTAAAAAAGAAATCCGACTTGGGCCTCCAAGAGCTTGCTACAATAGAGAGGAGTAGAATTGTTAAGAACTAAAATATTGATAATCTCTACATATTAAAAAGAAGCAATTTTTAGATGATGATTTTGGTTAATGTGGGATCAGTATTTCAACAATGGTTTAAGTTCAGTGCTGCTTAATTTTGCAAGGCAATTAACTGCATTCTAACTCAGAATTCTTCTGTGGACCACAGGAAATAATGATTGTATAAAATCATATTTCATTCACGTTAAGCGATATATTTCATAAAATTCTTTTTTATTAGGATAAGATATTAACGGAAGTTCGTTTAAAAATAATGTTTTCAACTAAGTTTTATCAAGAGATCTTTTATTTAAGGTTCATTAAATTCACAAGCCTGGATTTCTTCTGGTTTTGGTACTGTCTTCTAGCTTATTGTATTCTCTGAAAGATGGGGAATTTTTGACCACACTGTTAAACACATGAATTTCAGGAAACATCAGCTAACACAGGCAATTTATCTAAGCATATTTTTGAAAAATGATTCATTCAAGAAGTGATTGTGAGGCTGACAACTGATTTCTGGAAAACATTATGAAATTACATGTATTATTGCCCAAATTATGAAAATACACATGGTTTCCTGTTTTATCAACAGAGTATAGCCAGTAAATAATATTTACTGGTTATGATAATACTGGCTATAATAATATTTACTAAATATGTGAAGCATTTAAGATATAGAAAACATATTTGGTTTAATTAACAGAGTTTTAACTTATTTTTACGAAAGTTTATATATTTTTATAATTTAATGTATGCAACATTCCCCCCCCCCCCCCTCGGTGACATTTTTATCAAGGCATTACAAGCAAAGTAACCCAAAATTGATATGTTGATTGCAGAATGAAAGATATATTTTTCCGGTTTTCAGTTCACTGATAAAGATTCAAGGAACATTTGCACCTTATCTTAAATATATTAAAATGCTCCTTTTTATTACATTTCATTCCGGCTCGACAGGAAATGTTTATCCATTGAGCCATACAGAACTCCACAGTACAAACATATAGGTCTAGATTTTATAGCTTTACACATACTTGGGAATAAGCATTCTTTAAAATGATACTTTTTGAAGCTAAGGAATCTATGTTAGGCGTAATAGCTTTTGTATCTCCATAGCACCCCAAAGCTGGTCTCAGGTCATCAACAACAATGAATAAAATGTTAGTCCTTCCTGAATAGTCATCTAAAAAAATAGATGGAAAGAAAATATTTAATTGAGTAAATATTATTTCTTTGAATTCTAAATAACTGCGGGTCATTCCATTTCAATTCAGCAAATTTTCAAAAAAGTTGAAGCATCATCATTTTTGATTTTGATGAAAATTTGCATGTGCATTCCTACTACTTCCTAGATCTCAAATATGTATATTTTTTACTTTTAAAAAATATACCCTTTGATATATGGCCAATTTTTGTTATAGCTGACAAGAAAAAAGTGGTGTTTTGGAGCTTTCTCTTATGAGTTATAACTTTTTTCCTATCAAAGCTGTAGCGCTCAATGACAGCTCATTGGAAAGCTAAGAAAAAGCTCTTTTTCTTATGTAATATGAAAAAACTTCAGATTTAAAGACAAATCCTATTTTTTCAAGGTTAAAGTTTACCAAGCAAAACTCATTTTTTACCATTTTTGGAAATTTAAAAATCCTCGATGGGCTTGGAATAAGTAGTCCATTTTTTTTTCTTAAATACATGTCTATGGTTACTTATTGTATAAAAAATTTTTAACTTGTTACTCTGATCCCTTCATAAGATATGATTCCCCCAAATAGTCAAATTGTCTGAAAGATCCAGTTTTCAAGGCTAAAAAAATATATGTGGGGGGAGGGGTAAAATTCTTTTTACTCATGCAATCTAAAGTATATTTTATCAGCTTTCAAGAAAAAAAAAATTACCTTGTTGCTCACAGGCATTTAGGAGTTATAAGGGTCTTAATTTTCAAAGAATTGTGCTGAAACGGCACAATTTTTGCAATACATTTTAATCTTAGTTTTTAATTAAAAGAAATTTTATGTAATGATTATTGGTTTTAAAGGGTGAAAATAGTTCAAAAAGACGAAATGTTAAGGAATATATTTTAATTCTTTTACATTTAAACTAATAGGTGTTTTAATAGGAATGTAGAATAAAGAACTCCAGAACAATGCTTTTCCCAAAAATGAAAAAAAGCTTTAAATTATAATATTCAAAATTAAGCTAAACTATCAGAAACTATGGGCTGATTTAAATTCATACTAAGATAGGCCAAAGTCAATAGATTTGAAATTATCTCATTGCCATTGAATTTACCCTCTATTCCATTAAATGTAGTTCAAGGTTATGTATGTTTTGGGTCCAGAAATTTTTGGCATCCTTACTTACGTATGTATTACATTTTAAAAGCTTTTGTTTGAAAAAGAAAGAATTGGAAAAAAATGACATTCCTATGGCAGTATCCAGTAGCTTAATAAGATTATATAGACATAATTTAAAAACGCATGATAATATCTAGGCTTTAATGGCTTGCTTTCTCACAGAGAAGAGTTGACAGATGTTCGCTCATGACAGGTGTAACGTTTTGCCCTCTTCCTTGAGCAGACCATACTTCTGATGCAGTCAGGTTCATCAAAACATCTTGAAACTGAACCCAGGTTTGGTTATCATTACTTGATTTTTTAAACAATATTCCAGATCCCTTAGGATGAAAAAAGTGGATCCTATATTCCTCTTCAACATCATATACTTTTACTTCCAACAATTCCCCTAGCTACCAGTCACCATTATATATGCAACAAACATAATCTGTCAACTTTGGTCGAGTGCTTGGTGTAGGCTGTCTAAGGTTCATAGGTTCATCATTGCACACCTGCAAAATCCTGAAATTAGATGAAAATGTTGTTAGCCTGGCCTGAATGATATTTCTACTGAGTGGAATATAGCTATGAAAAGACCGGGTTTGAGGTATTGATAATTCTATTTTATGTCTTTTCAAGGATTTTTTCTCCTGCACTGGCATCATCACAGGAAACATAGAAAAATGTAACTCCATGAATATGTTCAGTGCAATATTTAAAAATATCCAATGGGTTTAGGAATTGATCATTTACAGGCCGTTGCAAATTAGTCTTTCAAACTAGCCTCTTGAATGTTCCCCCAATTCCATCACATGGGCCTTTTCCGTGGGATGTGACAAAAAAATACCACTCCGCTTTTAGCCCAAAGTTCTGTTCATGGTGGCTTAAATTACTTTCCTATTTTTGTACTGTGCTGCCGAACCATCTGAAAAATAGATTAATTTTGAACTCAAAGGATGGTCTGACTTCAGTTTTTTAATCAGGATCTTTTGAAAAGCATAGAGTGGGTTGATGTTGTTGTTGAAACCCAGACCGTCCGACCTACCAGAAAGGTGTAAGGTAACTGTTTGGACGGTCGGGAAGTGGGTTGATGTTGTGATCAAGATAGTCACTTATACAGTAAAAACTTTGAGTTTAAATTTCCCAGTCCTTTCTCTAGTAGATAACAAAAGGATGTAGTATACACTGTAAACCTGACCAAAGATATGCCTGGACCTCATCTTGGACAACACAAGAAAAATTCTCAGAAAAATCTCCAAGAACCAAAAGATCTCCCTTATTCAGAGCTTCTTTCTGTGAGTTTTAAGTATTCTGCTTGTTTCTTGGCAATGAAATGGTGGATTTTTAGATGCTCAAGTTTTACAGCAAACTTAACCAAAAATTCTTGAGAGATAGTACACACAATATCAGCTCACTTCTATCTGTGGACACCCACTGCCTATATGAGACGTGCACTTCCTCACTTAAGTAACAGTCATCGTCCAAGCCGACTTGTACCATTCTTAAGACGGCATTCACACCAAGACATGCAGGTATCCAGAAAGCACGCAATTCTCATTTTCAGTGTCACAGACCATATTCTTCAGCAAATCTATGTAGCTATAATGACTTTTAATTGCTGATAGCATGAGTTTTACATTTTGGTGGTATAAACAAACACACACTGAATCTGTATCAGACGCTCCTGCTAAAACACAAAATTTTGGCCTAAGTTCCACAAATTTAGAAAATCCAATTTTTAGATCAGGGTAATTTTCTTTAAAATGTAAGTATAGTTCTTTTGAGTTGCACAAAATGAGCCTTTTTTCTGAATGTTTGATTTTTCTCCATCCTCAACTCAGAAATGCAGTCTTTTTTACCAGGCATCATCTCTCACAGTCATCTCTCTAATAAAAATCCTGTATAGTTTTAATTGTGCTAGTATCAAGGATATTACTTGGCCGCTTAGCTTCCACTTTCGGTAAAGCTCCATGTTTTTTAACCAAATCTCTAGTTTTTTGAACTAGGTACCGGCTGACTCCAATGCTCCCTGGAGCTATGCAAAAATTCTGATTGAATTTTTGCATAGCTCCAAGTTAAAGGCAACAAACTTAAAATGTTTACTTTTTTCTTAATACATACAGTAGTTTTCATTCTTTTTTTGAGGTTTTCTATTAATATTTCATATTTAAATATATAAAACTTACAATAATTACATAAAATTTCTTTTAATTAAAAACTAGGATTAAAATGTATTACAAAAATTGTACTGTTTCAGTGCAATTCTTTGAAAATTAAGACCCTTATAGCTCCCAAACATATGTGAGTAACAAAATAATTTTATTTTTGTTTGAAAGTTGGTAAAAAGTACTTTAGATGGTATTAGTAAAAAAAAATTTACCTCTCCCCCTACATTATTTTTTAGTCTTGAAAACTGGGTTTTTCAGATAATTTGATTATTTGGAGGGATCATATCTTATGAAGGGGTCAGAGTAACAAGTCAATTTTTGTTATACAATAAGTAGCCATAGATATGTATTTAAGAAAAGAAAATGGACTGGTAATTCCAAGCCATTCATGGAATTTTAAATTTTCAAAAGTGGTATAAAATGAATTTCGCTCGGTAAATTTTGACCTTGTTGAGAAAATAGGTAAATTTTGACCTTGAGAAAATATAATATATAGTTTTGGTTTCAAATCTGATATTTGTTCATATTACATAAAAAGGGCTTTTTCTTAGCTTTCCAATGAGTTATAGTTGAATTCTGCAGCTTTGATAGGAAAAAAGTTATAGCTCATAAGAGAAAGCTCCAAAATACCACTTTTTTTCTTGTCAGCCATGACAAAAATAGCCTATATATCAAAGGGTATATTTTTGAAAAATAAAAAGTATATATATTTGAGGTCTAGGAGGTAGGGGGAATGAAAATGTAAATTTTCATCAAAATCAAAAATAGTGGTGCACACTGCATTTGCTGAATTAAAATGGAATGACCCCTACATAAATTTCATATATTTTGTACAGTAAATGAAAAAAAAAAGAAAAGAAAGAAAATATTACCATTATTTGACAATTTAATAAGTTAATCTATTAATTTACCTATTTCATATACCCTACCTTATATATTACCAAATTTAAATCACCATCCCTGGCAGATGACTTAGTCCTTCATCAATAATGGTGAAATTTAACAAGAAGGTTTTTAAAATATAAATTGTATCAGTACAAAGCCATCTCTTTAAATATATGAATATATATACAACATTGTATAAGGTAGCGAACAAGAAATTATGAAATAAATATAGCTGTCTGGAAAGTAATTTAATATTTTCCTTAAATGGAAAGATAAGTATAAAATGCAAGACATAAGAATTTTAAAGGTTGTTATGTAATGACTATTACTAAAAGAAGTCTTTATTATTTTTAAGGATGGCATGAAATGCGCAAGATATTAAACAGATAAGACTGATAAGATATAAATTAAAATAACACAAATTACCCTCTTTTTCCTTGGGTGGATGGATAATAATCAACGAAATAACAATACACATTACAGATATTACAAAAATGCAGACAGCAATGAAAAGATAGACGCTCCTCCTATAAAGGGCATGTTTGTTTACAGCAGCCATTGCAAAATACTGCACTAGAATAAAATTATTTTCGCGAAAAAATTGGTAGAAAAATATTATTTTGTAACGTAAACTGTATAAAAATATTTTTACATGACTGTCGCTTTAAATTTTTTAAAGCTCATCGAGTGACTAGAATGGATATAAAATCTTTATTTAATTTGACGTGTAATTCACATGATAAACAAACATTCAAATTACACGCCCCCTTTGGAGCCCACAGTCACAGTGAAAAGATTTATTAATTAAACCATGGTGGCATGATAGTATGTACATGAGTTCGAACAGGAAATTTGACATCAGTAAATAGTTTCCATAAAGTGACGCTGTCAGCAGCAGTAGGCCCAATCACACTCTTGTTGTGAGTAAGAAATTGCAAGTTTTTGTTCTTTAAAAGATTAGTTTTGGCTTTAAAATATTGCATTTCTGTATAGACAGGCTGCAGTAAGAAATTATTATGTGATGTATAGGGTTTCCCGTAATCAACGCGTCAGCATTGAGTGAACACGCCATAGAAAGCAAGGGCAATACTTTTCTGGACAGAACGATCTACGGCGAGTTTATCTAATAGTATAGTCATCTGGTGCAGATTGCGAACACTAAAATTGTTTTAGAATAAATATATTTGAGTTTGAATAGCATATCTATATAATATAAGGCAATGCCTGTCTGTGTGTCCGTCTCATACATTATAGGCTCAGCGACCGCGCGTCGCAGAGCTACGAAATTTGGCAATCGGAGACCCGGGGGGGGGGGGGAGGTGACACGTGAAAAGTGCTTTTTAAAATTTGAATTATTTTTTTGTTATTTAATGTTTTATGCGATTTCGACCATTTTTTCCCGACCATCCAGACGTCGTAGAAAAAATAAATTACACGACTGGAAAGAGCAGTAAAAATATATCATTTTCAAATCTCATAGACAAATTCTAATATTTTTTAAAGATTTTAAAACAAAAGTCACTTTTGGCTAAAAAAAACAAACTTTCGTTTTTAAATCCTCGCGTCTGGAAAAGTACCAACAATTTCGACTAATAATTTACATTTTTAGAAAGCTCAAAGATGGTCAAGAAATAAGAAAAAGTAGCCGCAGGATCCGGATTTTAAGGAAGTAATGATTTCCAATTTCTCGGCCAAACCGCGAAAGTAGTGATCGATTTTCACCCGCATGCGCGCGCAGACGCACGGTGTGGTGGAGGGGAGGTTTGCGAGGTTATGACTTCACGGTTATGACGTCACTTTGAAAATGTCATCAGTGATTGATTTTTATACCGTTTTTGGCCTAGGGACAATTAAAAATCGAATTAGTGTTTGCTTTTTATAAGGTTTTTGACTCATTATGCTGGATTGAATTGTTTACATCGGGTGGTGGTTGTCACCACAATGAAAAATTTAAACACTGAAGAAATAAAAAATAAATAAAAATAAAGTTATGGAGATTGTCGCGGTGCTTTTATGCATCGGGTAGTGGTGGGGACATTCTTTAAAAAAAAAACTTTTTTTCGCTGAGCAGCATCGTTATTTCTTAAATACTAAATTCACATTCAACATCATCAGTCTCAAAAATACTTTTATGTCATTTACGATGCAATACTAAAATCGCAGACAAAACGGATATAATTTCATTTATGTAAAACAAAAAATAGAGGCGATTACCTATATAAAAAACATAAGAGCAGCTGATCTCGAACTGCTTCAGAAATTGTTAAAAGTAATTCTCGGTTTGTGATGTGGGACACAATAAAGTACTTTTTCTCAGTAACTGTAAACTAGATTAGCTATTACATAAATAACAAGCCTGCCCTAAAAGTGTTAGGGAGACTGCACACTGAGGAATTAGGACGCAATGTTCATCGTGCACTGCGTCTCGTGTGTTGCTAAAATATGTACTAGAAACCGGTTTCTTTAAAGTTGTTTTACATTTCAACTGCAGTGTGTAGCGATGTGTCAATATGTGGACAGTAGGTAGCAACCATTGTTCAAAACGAACAGCATTTTGCATGTTGCAGCATGCATCTTCAATGTGTGCTCTCACTTATAGATACATACTTATCAGAAATATATTGCAAGCTGAGTTACTTAAAACTAGAATTGCTAATAAAATTTACAAAAAAAAAAAAAAACTATGTATGCTTGGTTTGTATAAATAGGTTTTTGTCCTCAATCTGAATGAAATAAAATAACATAGATTAAAAATAAGACGAATCTGAAAGTAGAAATTATATTGCATTTCGAATAAGCCACTTTTGAAGATAACAGCATCTAACGGACCTGTTTCATCACGCTTTTCATGCGATATTCAAAATGGAGTAATTAATAACTGCGATGACAACAAGAAACTTGTTGTAAGTCCAAATATTGTGAACCTCTATGGTAACTCACAAATTCAACCCTATCCCGTAACGGTCCTCAAATTTCAATAAAATGTAGCTTGATCTATATAAAGTTGCAACAGCTAACTTGAAAGTAAAAGACTCCGTCTGCAAGGGAGTATAAAAAATTTAGAATGCACTCGTATTATAGAGAACTTTACCCATGGGTTAGTGTCACGCTTATTATGGTTGTGTCAGTTTGGAACAGCCAATATATGTAATGACAGCAACAAATTTGTTGAAAGCTACAATTCTACGAACTTCTATGAGAGCTGACGAATGAAATCCTACTCCGTAGCAGTTTTTAGATGCATGAGCATGATTTAAGAGCATGATATTTAAAACTTTTAATAAATGGCGTAACAAGACTTTAAGCTTTGGAGCAAATATATGCAGAGCGCATTTTCCCACAATCCATAGTTCCTGATACTTGAGTTAAAAATATATTTATCGCAAGAGACGCTCTTTTCTCGTTTGGCAACCTGGAAGGACTGCTCCGTCCCACTCCATGCAGAAACGTCACTGCTTTTAAGCCACAGCACGAGCTCATTTTTACCCAAATTGATATTGCAAAGGTTTCCAAGGTTTATTGCTTATTTCTTCAGCTCACGAATATTCCCGCTGCTTATCTGTCGTCCCTGTCGGAAATTGAACTTTTTTGTAGATGGTCAATTGCATGATAATTGCTATCAATCTCTGAAATAAATATAACGAAATGAGAATCCTCTTGAGATCATAGCTTTCATCTTCACAACTCTCATCAATCCTCCTCCATTTTTTCTTCTCGCTTTTGATTTAAGAAATTTCATACATTGTTTTGAAATTTGAAGTATAATATATAAAAAAAATCTGATGTGGGCAACACATGACTTTCCTTACATAATGCAATAATTTTACTACTTTTACAGTTAAAAAAAATGTTATTCTTATAGTAAACACTTATATTCTTTCCAAGATATTGAATTTTCTTCAATTAGTCGTCATTTTCATTGATTTAACGTCATTTTTATCAATTTGGAGAGATTTATGTTGATTTGGCAACAATTAAAAATGTCGCCAAGTCGCGACATTCCGCCAAATTCGTCGCCAAAATCTCGCCAAGCGTTATAGACGGAAAAATAAGTTATTCTTACAGCAGATAAATGACTGGCGTTCAAATACAAAAGTATTACTCAAAGTATCTTTTTTCATGAATGGAACAAGCTAGATCCACGAGAATGATGTCACCCAATTTATCGCATGGTATTACATATGAAAAGTGAACATGTTTCTCAATAGGAAATATTTTTTTTTATTTTATATAACTTTTTGATAGTTTTTTTGAAAAATGTGCAATATCTCGAGAACGGTTCATGTTAGCGTTCTAAAATTTATGTCAATCGTTTTCTACTGAAAAATTACATAAGAAATGTCTATTTGCGTAACTTTATTAGCGGTTTTGATTATTTGACGATTTTTTCAAAATTTCACTCGAAAATTTAGGGGGTTCTGAACATTCGATTGCGTATAAAAACAATAGGCTTCCAGTGTTTATGGATTGTGATTTTTGTACAAAATTTCGTTCAAATCGGTCCATTCGTTCGTCAGTTATCGTCTCCACAGGCTCACTGACTGACACACACACACACATACAGACATCATTTCAGAAATGTTTGATTCGTGATCAGGGACGCTTGAAACGTGCTCTCCCGTCGAAAACTCAAATTCGAATTTTCGACCCCGTCACAATACTTTCCTTATACATTATGTATATAAGGAAAGTAAAAAGGTAAGATGTTTAATGAGTGCATGAGAAATCCGTCTCTCGCTGTCCCACAGATCGGCTTTCCTTTACTACCGTCGCTCGGTGCACATATCATCTTTGCTTACTAGCGCCGTCCCTGCGCTAAGTGACCAACCAGTTCGCTTCCCATTCTGAAAAGTGAAATACGTTGTTTTCAGCAAGTGACTTCACATTCTCGTATTTCCGACAATTATGTGCTGGTCTACTATCCCAGCTTCTTTATGTTTGTGAAAGATGTGGATATGGCGTTCTATGCATTTAAATTAAAAAAAAATCTTAAAATTCGAGTAATGGCGAAAATATAGAAAATACTACTATAAACAATGGCAGTCACCTAATTTTCACATGTCAGCTTTTATCAAAGAAGTACAAGGATTTTGTATTTTCACAAATAGCAGTTCCATTCTTTGTGAAATGGCGTCAGAGATTAATATGCGGGAGAAAAGTTGCAGGTTTATGGTCGTAAAATTTCATAATCGCACTGCGGGTAATTTGGACCAGTCATTATTAAATTAGAGGCCCAAATTTGTTTGAGAGTCGCAGAAAATTTGAATACATACTATTTTTGCTAGTTGCTTCTTTTGCAAATTTTGAATTTTAGTTTATTGGGATATACGTATTTTGTTAAACTTTGCCCAAAGATGCAACAAACACAGGTTCTTAATTTTTATTTTAAAACATGTATAAAGTACTAAAAATATCTATTAGTAATCAATATTATGAGCATTTAATTTAAATTACATTTTTTGCTTATTAGTACTGTTATATATACTATATTGTTTTATATGTGTTTGTTCTGATATTTGTTAATACTGTTCTAAAAAAATGAAGACTTTTTGGGGGTGGAGGATGGAAGGGGTTATCAGTTACAACTACACGGTGAAGTGGGTCCTCTGTAATTTCTAAATGTGAAAGAGCCTCATGAGACCAAAAAGTTTAAGAACCACTGGTTTAGACAATGTAAAAAAATCAGTTTTGCTTATTTTGGTAGAAAAAAGTGTTTTTTTCTGTTTGTCAAAAATCGAGGAAATATGTTTACGGATACCGATCACAGTTCATTAGTTCTGCGAATTTACGATGTTGAAATTTAACTAAGTTTTTCGTTAGTTACGATCAGATTGGTGCATTAATTGCGCCAAAATCCACTTCAGCACTATCTAAATAAACAAGAAAGATCAATCATGCATAAAACATTGATTATGAAACACTTTCCAACTGCAATGCAATTTTATATAAACATCTCTAAAATGCGATACATTCCTCGGTAATAGTTTTAAAATTATCACAATACTACATTAATTTAATATATTTGAAAACTTTAAATTTCTTCGAAAGAAGTGAACTTTATTCAAATGGCGGCATTGAAATATAAATTGCCTGTTTTAAACATCTCTAAAATGCGATACATTCCTCGGTTATATTTTTAAAATCATCATAATACTGCAATAATTTATTATATTTGAAAACTTCATCGAAAACAAATGAACTTTATTCAAATGACGCCATCGAAATATAAATCGACTGGCTCTCTCTATAAAAGCAGCATTTCATTCATAATCGTTTTTTCATTCCTTTCATTCATCACAATACTATACTAATTTATTTTATTTTAAAACTTAAAACCATGGAGGTACAAGTAATTTAACTCTATGCTTAAAACTTCATCGAAGAGATCGTCTGGTTCTCTGTAAAATCAATGAATGTTTCATTCATATCAGCTATTTCGCAGATTTCATGAGCTAAATAATTTTGCATTAAAGAAATGCAGCAATTCTTATACAACTCATTCTATAGTACGACTCCAGCGAGAAGGCATTTGGGTCACGTGATTTTGGACGAGTCCATTAGTTAAATTCAATGACAGGTAGAAACGTCTTAAGAAGAACGGATTTCCAGAATTGGCGCCTTTAGTGCGAATAAATTTGTAATTTGTGCAGTACGATAAAGAGCTTTATATGTATAAGTACATTAAGTGTAAGTGTTGGGATATGGCGGAATTGTTTTCTTTACAATGTTTAAAATTATTTATTACAATAATGGTTGTAAATGTTTTATTAAAATTGAAGAGTTCGTGATGCAATACTTTTCTTGTAACTTCTCTTTTATTTAGTGAGGAATGCACAACGTGACATACTCACATCTCTATTATCATTATATATTTTACTCTTTATATAAAGCGTTTAACTTCTATCAAACACAGAGAAAATTTTTCAATTCAAATACTTTTGCTGCCGTTGAAAATCATTTCAGTAATATCTATGCATCACATTTTATACAGTTACATATTTCATAAAGTATTAATATTTGTTCATTTTGAAATAAATTTTTGTAATTTAATTAATTTTAAATATGTTATCTAAACATTATCCTTGTTTGTGTGCCACTATTTGGACAGTTCTGGATTAGAGCTTAGCTCTGCATGGCCATGTCATCTAAGGAATCTAACCCCCCCCCCCCCCCCCCGAGATACAAAATTTGGGAAATTATAAAAATATTTAAAACATTTAAAAAATACATAAAATATTTATATTTTATATATATTTATTTTATATTATTTTATATATAAAATATTTAATAAATTGTATCACTGTCGCCATTCTCGAAATCTGATTCTGCACTTTCAGTTGACTCTGAGTCATGTTCTGAAGAGGAGTCGGCGCCTACCATAAAACTTATTTCCTCTATGGTTTCTTCCACTAAATTGTCAATTTCTCAATTTGTGTTGTCATCCACACTTGAAACTACATTTCGATATTTCTCGGGTCTCTTTCTTTTACGTGGCGACACTTCGGTGATTTACTTGATTCTTTCTTGATGCGTGCAATTGTTCTCATTGACACACCAGTTGCAATGGCTGTTGTTCTCTTCTGGGCCAGTTGGATGTGGATGCATAACTTTCCTGAAGTTGCTCCGGCCTCAAAAAAATTGAGGACTTTGTGGACCACATTTCTTTCCTTGGAATGAATTACTTTTCCTTTTACACACATTTTGTCGACAGAAGCAAGGTTCACAAATATCAGATTCTGATTAACTAAATAAACTGATGTTAGAAGTTGGAACAGAGGTTAGACAGACTTTTAGTCGCAAGCGCAATGCTAGTGCAACGCAACGATTCTAAATGCCACAGAATGCTATAATAGTCTGTGCTAAATGCATTCCAACAATTCCAAGTTCTTGGCGAAATATGCGGTCGCCAAACAGGTTTCTGCGTTCAGCAGCCCTTTCCCTGTAATGCACAAATCGTCTGTTTGCCAGCCTTCTTCCCTTAAGCGAAGTAGACTCATCCAAGGTCATCTGCCAATTCACGGGAGTCGGACTATACATATTTTGCTGTTTACAATCTCCATGAGTGAAAATCAGGCTTCGTTGTAGAAATAATCATAATTTGATATGATCATTTAAACTCAAATATATTGTAATTGCGTTGTTTCAGTATGTAGATGCACAGAATTTATGCAAAAATAAAGTGATTTTAGAATGGATACAACACTCAATATGAATTAAAAAGAACTTTAAAAATCACGATTTTGAAACAAGATGGATGCCATATATCATTTTGAAGTGGGTCACGTGATATTTTTATATAATGGTCACAATGATCTCTTCATGTAAAGGGTGTAATTATTATTTTAATTTTTATTTAAAAAACAACTGAATATATTTCGCTGAAATTTTTTTCATATATTTTATGGGATAATTTGAATATTTCCTAAAACTTTCGAAACAATTTGGAAATTTTAAATTTGATTAAAAAATGTTTGAAAAATTAGGTCCCATAGGGTTCAATGTATTTCATTTTTTCAACTCGGGTTCTATCCAAAACTAATTGGGTGATATTATTCATTTATAGTCCCATAGGTTCCACAGACCGCCTGAACAGCGAACTAAAATTTAATTTTGATAAAGCCATTTTTTCGCTTGTTATCGTGCTAACGGACAGATAGACAGACAGACAGAATGAACAAAGTCATAAACACTTTTCAACTATGTTGTAAAGTGTTAAAAATTAATTGTATATTGAAAAAATCGATCCAATTTGTCTGGACATGGCAGGCATCTTTGTACCAAATTTTGTAACTGTGGGCTGCGTAGATTTTACTCTAAAGCTCCAACAAACGGGCATACTGACACACGCAGATATTATCATTTCAAATCTATCGTCAGTCTGACTTTGGTCGATTCAGAATCAATTTCCTAAAATAGAAAAATAGATATTAAATTTTGAAAATTTTGCCGGACTCGGAAAGATTCCTCCTCTGGTATCTTCCAGGATTAGATTTTGGGGAAATCAATAATCCCCAGCAGTATAGGGGCCACTGGCCCTACTCTTTTGTTCTTCTCTCCTTCACCGGTTAACATACATCCGAACTTCATTAAATTCAACTATCAGAAGCCCCCGGACAAGGCCTCATTCTACCAACGACAGCCAAGTCGCTCTCCCATTGGTTGAGAGAGGAGCAAAACTCCAAAAAGTTCGCTTTCGGACTTCACGTTACACACCGACAGAGCGGGGGCGCCAAGAAAAAGAACAGCAGAAACATCAAATTCGCATCTCAAAACAAAACCAGACATATAAGACAATCTAAACGAAGCTTAACACAATGCAGGTGTTGAAAAAGAGAGTTTTTCAAGCCGCGTTTTCACAAACTGTCGAATCGAACATACAGGCGATACGACAGTATTGTGACGAGGTTGAAAATTCGATTTCGAGTTTCCGACGGGAAAGCACGTTTCAAGCGTCCCTGATCACGAATCGAATATTTTTGAGGTGATGTCTGTGTGTGTGTGTGTGTGTGTCAGTGAGTCTGTGGAGACGATATCTTACGAACGAATGGATCGATTCGAATGAAATTTGGCACAAAAATCACAATCCGTGAATACTGGAAGCCTATTGCTTTTAAACACAATCGAATGTTTAGAACCCTTCTAAATTTTCGAGTGAAATTTTGAAAAAATCATCAAAAAATCCAAACCTTTAATAAAATTACGGAAATAGATATTTCTTATGTAATTTTTTCTTAGAAAACGATTGACATAAACTTTAGAACGCTAGCATTAACCGTTCTCGAGATATTGCACATTTTTCAAATAAATTTATCAAAAAATCAAGTAAAATAAAAAAAAAATAGTAACTCTTAAGAAACATATTCACTTTTCATATGTAGTATCATGCGATAAATTTGGTGATACCATTCTCGTGGATCTAACTCGTTCCATTCACGAGAAAAGATACTTTGAGTAATACTTTTGTATTTGAACGCCAATAGTCATTTATCTGCTGCAAGAATAACTTATTTTTCCATCCATAACGCTTGGCGCGATTTTGGCGACGAATTTGGTGGAATGTCGTCAACTTGGCGACTTTTTAAAATGTTGCCAAATTAACGAAAATCTCGCCAAATGGATAAAAATGACGCTACATCAATGAAAATGACGACTGATTGAAGAAAATTCAATATGTTGAAAAGAATATAAGTATCTACTATAAGAATAAAAATTTTTTTTAACTGTAAAAGTAGTAAATTCATTGCATTATATAAGGAAAGTCATGTATTGCCCATATCAGATTTTTTATTTTAATTTGTTGCAGTGTTATTCAATGTTGCTTTCTGGATAGTTAATCTTATGCATTTATAATAATAACGAAATAAATTTTTATATAAAACATTCTTTTAAAATATTATCGAAACACATAAACATTACGCAAAATATATTTCATTTTTCAATTTTTCGCAATCTCATACGGATGACAGACAAACATGTTTTATTATGTGAGATATCTATACCTTGAACAAAGCTAGCTTGAAAGCATTATTGAAGGTGTAACTACTTATTTACTCATTTTTGTAAATAAGTAGTCATAGCAGAAACAACAACTATATAATAGAAGGTCTTTATTTCACTTCTTTAAGACGTACAAAACTTGAAAAGGCCAGAGCGCTTTTGAGCTCTTCATCAGTGGCTATATTGAAATAGGAATGATTGTTCATATATAGACCAGAAAAGGTGACAAATTTGCATAAATACAATTATCAATAAACTTACGTTTATCTAAGGAGAATCCAAAAATACAAAACATTTTGCACAGATTCAAAATATCGAGCATAAATCACGAAAAGAACAGTAAAAATTTACAATTTTATTACAGAATTTTCAAATTCAAAAAATTTTAAGATATGGGGACAGTCAGGCCCAATCCCCGAGAGGATGACGTCAAAGATAACTATGAAGAGACTTGAATTGCATGGAGTGGAGAATGAGTCGCCAAGCATAACTTAAAATCTGAACGGGATCAAAATTACAAATCGACTCGCGGTAAACATAAATAAAGAGGGACTCAAAAAAGAGAATATTTTGAGGGTTATTACAACGCATAAGAAAGAAAGTTCTTTCAAAAATGGGCCGGAAATTTTCTTTAACAACAAAATGAGCAAGGGCCGTATAGAGTTTACCACCTTTGACATCCCTAGCATGTTCTGCCAAACGGATACCAATAGTACGTTTTGTTCTGCCAATATAAAATTTTAACTTACCATCGATGGACAACAGGGGAACCACATACACCCCTGCAAAGCTTTTAAAGTCATCCTTATCACCCAGCTTATAAGACCGAATCCGGTTAAATAAAGAAGAAACATTGGAGTGAGCAGGCCTGAAACCAAATTCAGAGCAGAACTGAATAAAGGGACGGAAAATCCTAGGATGGTACGGGAAACTAGATTTATGATTCAAACGATCTTTTAAAGAAATAAGTTTAGTATCAATTTGAGAAAATTTGTGTGAAATTTAGTGAATTAGCTGTGAAATACAGTGTTCCTGTTCAGACATTTGATGAATGAAGATATCATTTAATTAATGGTTTCAAATTGTACTATCAAAAAAGAGATGCCAAAATACCAAAGTATCCTCCATACCTGGATCAATCAAAAACATCAGAGATAGCTTTGTAATCACTTATACAGATAAAATCGTGGCTAATTACGCATTTACCTGTAAAAATTTTAAGTGGAAAATTTAATGAAATGTTACCTTGATCAGGATATGTATACATCGGTATCACATAATAGTAAACATTGACCAATCGGATCAAAGCCTATTACAAAAGAATTGATATTGATCTTAAAAATGTTAAGTTCCCTTATTTAGTGCTTATACCAAAGTTGCATAAGGAACCCGTTAAATTCCGCACTGTCACTGTAGGATGCGGAACTTATTTGACCATTGCTAACGTAAAACTTTTAAATATCCTGAAGCGAGTTATGATTCACCTTCAAAAGCAGGGAACTGTTATTATCAAGAACAGCCATGATGTCATTAAAAGACTTAAATTCTGTGACAAGGAATTGCGATTCAGAAGTTATGATTTTCGCGATCTTCTCAATAATATTGATATTGCACAACTTTACCTTATATTGAAGGAATTACATGAGTTACATGATTTGAAAGAGTACATTACATATCGCAAATATATATGGACCTTATCAATCTGGTTTTGAGGGAAAATATACTTTTTGAGGGAAAATGCTATTATAAACAGATTAAAGGAATTCGAATGGGAGGAGGTTGCTCATCAATATTGGCTGACATATATCTCACTAAATATGAGCATGGAACACACCTATTATATGAGATACCGTACTTTCGTTATGTTGATGATGTGTTGTATGGATTTTATGAAAATGCACCAGTATTGGAATTCGATTTTTACCATAATGGCTTGGAATTGGTTGAAAATAAACTTGCAGAGGATGGATCGGTGAATTTCTCGGATATCACCATTAAGTACAATACAAGGAAGGGAATTTATACGAGTCTACACGACAAAAGAACAAGTTATGGAATAAAAATTAACCATATCATCAATTGGAAAACGAGCCTTTCAAGATTTATTTTTAGAAATATACTTTTGGGACATTTCAAACGAAATCAAATTTGCAACACTTTAGCAAAGGATTGCATATCCAGTAACAAGGGGATAATATTAGAAGCATTAAGAAAGAAGTACCCAGTTAATTTCCTGAAGAAATATTATAATTCATTTTTCAACAATAAAAATGAAGCAAATTCATTCAAAAGGGATTTTGCTGAATTGGGATAGTTTCTGCATATTACTTGAAGACTTGCACATGCGCATAGTTACTTATATAATAGAAGATTTTGTGTTTATTCATTTGTGCGTTTCTTGACTTCCATTCTTGGTGGTCTGTTTCTCCATGTTTGGGTGCTTCTGACTAGGCACGTATGGAGAATCAACCTATGCAATGCATTGGTTCCGTGAGCGTTTGCCGGGGCTGGAAAAGCAGCTTTAAACGGGATTGAGGAGTCGCAATCCTCCTCTGCCATTGTATGCATTGTATTTGGTTTCCCCTCCATTGAACTTTATCCTCTTTTTTGATTTCAATTGTATATTTACTTCGGATTAAAGAACAGCATTTGCGCCAGTTCCTTGGTAATATTAATTTACATCTTTGTGATTGCGTATAGCACTTGTCGTATATCGTGTATATGTATATATATATATATATATATATATATATATCGAGAACGGCAAATTCTAGAGTAATGGGGTTGATCTTATTCTTTCCGTCGTCAAAAATTACTTATAAGCATTTAATTGATATATTTCAGCATATGTAGTCTTTTGTTTTAAGATTTAACGTTTTTTGCGTGACATTTCACAAAGAAAATGCTGGTTCGTTTTTTTCGAATCATATTAAAATCTAATCAGCACTAGGTTAACCTACAAGGGATTTATCTGCCAAATTTTATGAAATTCGGTTAATTAGTTCTTCAGTTAGAGTCGATACAAAATCTACAGAGACAGATAGACACACACACACACACACACACACACACACACACACACACACACAGACGTTAAACGAAAAATAGTTTCTTCGTATTTTACAGGTCCTGACACGTGTAGATCCGTTGAAAACTCGAGTTGCGATTTTCGGCACGATTTCAATACTTTCCCTATGCATTACCGTGTATTGCAGGAAAAGTAAAAAGACCCTAACCTAGAAAAGTAAGAATTTGAATTACAGTAGTTGTGTCTAGTTAGAGGAACATCAATCAAATTATTATCTTTCTGTCGACCATTTCTGACCTCAAATATATGACTAATAATAGATCACTGGAATCAACACTATTAAAAAGTTTAAAATTAAAAAAATCATACAAGAAATTTTTGCTTCTGGTTTCGACGGAGGAAATATCAGGGTTATACTCTAGTTAGGAAATGCTATGTAAACAACGACCCTGAGATGCTGATAACCGATTAAAAGAATAATATAAAGATCAGGGGATAACTGATTAATAGAGGATTAGTAGGATTAGGATTTAATAGAGACTTTTAACAGAGACGGATTTAATAGAGTTTTTATCTTTGCCTCTTTACTGTTCATTGAACTTTGACGCAAGTTTAACTGTGCAATAAACTTAATTAACATTTAAATATTTAGTTGAATGTGAGCAAATTGTACATAATGCGATAGGGATGCATTTTTTTATTTATTAAGTCACAGAAAACGTGCTTTTAGCCATGCCTTTAGTAATAGCTCCGAATTTTCTTTTGAGCAACTTTTACAGTTTGGAGTTAATTTTGCGGTAACTCAAAACCATCTGGAGGTGAAATGTTTGGAAGGATTACAGAAGCATTCTTTTATATCTCAGTACAAGATTGTGTTCTGTTAATGAACATTAATTAAATGAAACCCAATTAAGTTTCGTCGAGAATTTGAATTTCAGTTACCTGAACTCGAAAGGGGAAATGTAATTTAGGTACTCAATCGAAAACATAAATGAATGAATTTCCTGTTTTGTGTCCGAGAGTGCAGTCTGGTTGGTTGAAACGCATAAAATACTGTTAGGATGAGTAATGCTTAATTATCCAAATTTGAAATTCACAAGGGAATAAGTAAAGTAATCGTATTCAGTAATTGCTTTCATTTTATTTTTTAGTAGTAGAAATTCTCGGAGTTGTCCGACATTTATCGTTATTAAATTAAAACTTATAAAATTCAAGTATACTAATTTGCAATGTTTGATTTGAATAACGTGTGAAGTCGGGGTATCCGGTTGAAATCTAAGAGTTTCGAAATATGTAATCATTTTGAACGCTTATATCTCCAAACCTAATAGATAACAAGAAAGATCAATCATGATTAAAGTATTGATTATAAAACACGTTCGACTGTAATGCAATTTTATTTAAGCACCTCTAAATTGCGATACATTCAGAGGTGATATTTTTCAAATTATCACAGTACTAGAATAATTTATTATACTTAAAAAGTTAAAACGATGGAGATAAAAGTACTTTCTAACTCCATGCTTAAAACTTCATCGAGAACGGTAATGCTATAAAATCATCTGTTTCTCTATGTAAAATAAATGAAATACATCATTTATATAACCTTTATTCCAGACTCCAGAGCAAAACAATTTTGCCTTAAAAAAAAAGCAGTTCTTGTACAACTCATTTTACAGATTGATTTGTTTACATTCTGCATACGTTAAAATTAGGTTTCGTTGTAGAAATAACCAAAGTTTGATGAACATTTAAACTAAAAAATATTGTAATTGCGCTGGTGTAGAATATAGATGCACTGGAAATACGTAAAAATAAAACGGTTTTAGGGCGGATGCAACATTAAATATAAATTTAAAAGAACTTTAAAAATCACGATTTTGACACTGGGAAAAAAAGATGAATGCCATATTTTATTTTGAAGTGAGTTGCGTGATCTCTTCATATACTATGGGTGCAGTTATTATTTTAATTTTTATTTAAAAAACTACCGAACATATTTTGCTGAAATTTTTGTTATACATTTTATGAGATAATTTGAATATTTCCTAAACTTTTCAAAGCAATTTGTTAATTTTAACTGTTAATTACTGTTACTGTGATAGTACTGTTTTTTGTTAATTAAAAATGTTTGAAAAATTAGGTCCCATAGGGTTCAATAAGTTATAAGGACGGCCGGGAAGTGCCACCCAATTTAGACCGGAACCCAGTGGGAGAGGCATCCACAGGCTTACAGTTTTTGTTTCCATCTGAACTGTTCAGTAACGTTGCCAAAGTATTGTTACGACGTATCCTCTGAAATTGTGGGTCTGCGCTCAAGATGCAAGAATGATTCCAAATTAATAATTACAAATAAACAGGAACAATATACAGCAATTAGCTCGATAATTATCTCACAAGATGACAAATCAAAAGTGAGGTACAGTGAAACAGTAATTATATGCTACACTAATTTCACAACACAGCTGAAACTATTCTCAAACCATTGACGTCACAATTCGATGTAGCTTGTATCAAGTTAACTGCACTCCAGTTGAGCGACGGCTCCTTTTATATACTCTTCGTAGAAACTTCCAGAAGATGTTCATATCTCCAAGAATATTCGTATTCCGATAAAGTTCTCGTACCTTCAGAAAGTCGCCAAATATCGACAAACTGGCGATAAATTGCCAAATCTGGTATTCCTGCTATGAGTGTTCAAATATAGGAATCCTTCATTGACGTAATATGATTGGCTGCCTGTGAAGGGATTTTTCCCTTTTGGTTTTCGAAAGAGCATCTATTGAGGGCTTTTTATATGTTTTTGAGTTAAAGTGGATATACATACATTGTACAGACACACACACACACACACACACACACACACACACACACGCGCGCACGCACGCACACACACGCACACGCACACGCACACACACACACACACACACACACACACACAGAGAGAGACGTCACGCTAAAAATAGATTTTTCGTGTTCTAGATGTCCCAAAACGTGTAGATCCGCTGAAAACTCCAGATGCGATTTTGGATACGATTAAAATACTTTCCCTATGCATTACCATGTATTGTAGGGAAAGTTTAAGTTCATATTAGTTGGATTTAATAGTTTTTCTCCGCCGTTTTATTGTTCATTGAACTTTGTTACAAGTATAACTGTACAACTGCCGCCTGTTACAAGTATAACTGTACCGCACAAGTATAACTGTGCCTGTTACAAGTATAATTATACCGTTGCTTTATTACAAGTATAACTGTACAACTGCAAGTACAACTGCCACCGTGTTCATGCGGAGTTCGATCACGTTAAACATGCGGGTCCGTAAGGGAAGGAGGGTTTGGTGGTAAGGGAAGGAGGGTACGGTCCCTGTGGATGCCTCTCCCACTGGGTTCCGGTCTAAATTGGGTGGCACTTCCCGGCCGTCCAAATGGTTACCTTACACCTTTCTGGTAGGTCGGACGGTCTGGGTCTCAACAACAACAACAACAACAACAAGTATAACTGTGAAGTAAAAGTAATTAACATTAATATGTTTGGAGGAATGTAAGCAAATTATAT
Organism: Amaurobius ferox; assembly: GCA_951213105.1. Taxonomy (NCBI): domain Eukaryota; kingdom Metazoa; phylum Arthropoda; class Arachnida; order Araneae; family Amaurobiidae; genus Amaurobius; species Amaurobius ferox. The sequence goes on from OX578153.1 coordinate 75,727,265, forward strand.
GAAGCTATTGGCGTCTACTTCTTCATTAACCATCTCGCAGAGCACGGGATTCAATCCAAATACCTTTAGAGACAGATCCGGGCTTTTTTCTGAACATCTTCTGCTGTTTATAGTTAATTCTGCGGCGACTCAAAATCATCTGGGGTGAAATGTTGGAAGGATTTCCAAAACATTCTTTTATATTGCAATACAAGATTGTGTTCTGTTAATGAACATTAACTAAATGAAATCCAATTAAGTTTCGTCGGGAATTGGAATTCCAATTACTTCAACTCGAAACTGGAGAAGTATATAATTCAAGTACTCAATTGAAAATAAATTAATGAATTTGTTGTTTTGCGTCCAAGAATACAGCCTGGTTCGTTGAAATAAATATAACACTGCAAAGTTATCTAAATTGAAAATTCATAAGAGTATATGTAAAGTAATCGTATTCAGAGCTCTTATTTTATTTTTTACTGTTAGAAATACACGATGCTGTCCGGGATGTATAGTCATAAAATTAACACGGTCAATAATGCATAAAATATTGAATGTGAAACACTTTTCAAGTGAAATGCAATTTTATTTAAACATCTCTAATATGCGATGCATTTAGCGGTGATATTTTAAAAATTATCACGTAATTACAATAATTTATTTTACCTGGAAACTAAATATTTCATTAAAAATGATCTTTATTCAAATGACGTCATCGTTATAAATCGTCTGGCTTTCTATGTAACGGCAGTAAATATTTCATTCATACACTTTTATTCCAGACTCCAGAGTTAAATAATTAAAAAATGCAGCAATTCTTATATATCTCATCGCATAATCACTTGTTTACATTCTGCATCCATTAAAATTAGGCTTCGTTGTAGAAATAATAAAAATTTGATGATCATTTAAACTCAATAATTTTGTGCTTGCGTTGGCATAGAAGATAGTTGCACAGAAAATATGCAAAATTAAAGCAGTTTTAGGACGGATGCAACATTAAATATAAATTTAAAAGAACTTTAAAAAAGAACTTTAAAAATCACGATTTTGAGACAAGATGGATGCCATATTTTATTTTGAAGTGGGTCACGTGATCTCTTCATTTTATATGGGTGTAATTATTATTTTAATTTTTATTTAAAAACTACCGAACATATTTTGCTAAAAATTTTTTTATACATTTTCTGGAATAATTTGAATATTTATTAAAAATTTTGAAGCAATTTTTTGAATTCGCTTAAAAGTGTTTGAAAAATTAGGTCCCATAGGGTTCAATGTATTTCAATTTTTCAACCCGGGTTCAATCCAAAACTAATTGGGTGAAATTATTCATTTACATTCCCATATGTCCCACAGACTGTCTCAACAACATACTAAAATTTTACTTTGATAAAGTAATTTTTATGGCAGTTATCGTGTGAACGGACAGACAGGCAGACAGACAGAATGAACAAAGTCATAAACACTTTTCAACAATGTTATAAAGTGTTAAGAATTAAAGTATTCATGCATACTTATTTTCATTTTTTTTACAAGAGAGTGATCAAAATTGATGACCCAAACCCGTCAAATTGTGAACTTCCTACTTTATGTGCAAGAAGATTGTTTTATTCGTTGAAAAGGACTTTCAAGATGAGATGACTAATGCTTAAATATCCAAAATTCTAAATTTACAAGGAAATAAGTAAAACAGTGGTTTTCAAGCTTTATTCTACCTAATCTCTCTTGACTTCTGGTTAGATGGATTCCGTTTTCCTACAGAACAGATAGATTACTTATTCTATTTGTCAAATTGATTTACATCTTCTACTGCTCAAATTGTTTAATTTTTTCTACAACTCAGATTAATTTCTTCTTCCTACTGATCAGATTTATTCCTGTTTCTTACTGTCAGATTGATTTCTTTTCCTACTGATCAGATTTATTCCTGTTTCATACGGTCAGATTGATTTCTTCTTCCTACTAATCAGATTTATTCCTGTTTCCTACGGTCAGATTGATTTCTTCTTCCTACTGATCAGATTTATTCTTGTTACTACGGTCAGATTCTCTTCATCTTTCTACTGATCAGATTTATTCCTGTTTAATACTGTTTATTGATTTCTTCTTCCTACTCATCAGATTTATTCCTGTTTCCTACGGTCAGATTGATTTCTTCTTCCCACTAATCAGATTTATTCCTGTTTCCCACGGTCAGATTGATTTCTTCTTCTTACTGATCAGATTTATTCCTATTTCTACGGTTAAATTCATTTCATCTTCCTACTGATAAGATTTATTCCTGTTTCCTACGGTCAGATTGATTTCTTCTTCCTACTAATCAGATTTGTTCCTGTTTCCTAAGGTCAGATTGATTTATTCTTTTTCCTGATCAGAGATTTATTTCTGTTTCCTGCGGTTAGATTGACTTCTTTTTCCTACTAATCAGATTTATGCCTGTTTCCTAAGGTCAGATTGATTTCTTCTTCCTACTGATCAGATTTATTCCTGTTTCCTAAGGTCAGATTAATTTTTTCTTTCTACTGATCAGATTTATTCCTGTTTCCTACGGTCAGATTCATTTCATCTTCCTAGTGATCAGATTTATTCCTGTTTCCTACCGTCAGATTGATTTCTTCTTCCTACTAAACAGATTTATTCCTGTTTTCTACTGTCAGATTGATTTCTTCTTCCCACTGATTAGATTTATTCCTGTTTCCTACGGTTAGATTGATTTCCTCTTCCTACTCTCAGATTGATTTCTTCTTTTTAATTATCAGATTGATTCTTGTGGATTTCTACAGGGCAGATTGATTATTTGTTTTTACAGGACAATTTGACTTTTGTTTCCTATGCAGCATATATATATATATATATATATATATATATATATATATATATATATATATATATATATATATATATATATATGTATGTATATATATATATATTCCTGTTTTCTACAGCAAGCATATCTACAGCAATACCCCATTCCTTTTATGCTACATTATATTGATAATTTATACAGTAACAATAATGCTTATTGTTCAAAGTTAAAATCTATTTTATATCATTTAGCAGATGAAGGTTTGCATACTATGAATAACAGGACCGCAGAACGATAACGGACCACAATGACCTGTATATAACGAAGTTATATACAGGTCATTGTGGTCTGAAGGACTAGTTGCTCATCCAGTGATGGTCTTCATATTACCATCGGACTTTTCTTTTTTAACGGTCTTGTGATAATTGTTATTGTCACTCCGGGGGTTGGCTTCAGCCAGGGCTGGCGTCCAGGAGTGCAATGCCGCGGCATTTATGACAAGCTTGTTGACAACTGGGGTGTAAGGTCACAACCCTTTACCGCCATTAAGTAAGCTTCTCGCTAAGCCTTCCTTCTTTTTTCAATTCTAAAATTCTTTTTATACTATTTATATTTATATCGTGTATAGTATTTGTAGCTGCTTTGCGCATATATGCTATAACACTTCAGTATCTTTAATAACTTCCATTTTCCATCTTATATATTATATATATATAATATATATATATATATATATATATATATATATATATATATATATATATATATATATATATATATATATATATATATATATATATATATATATATATATATATATATAAATTGAAATTTTTAATCGAAAACTATGCATAAACTACGGTAAGTACAAAAAAACCCATCTCTAGTATATCTGTTACAAATAAGTAACTATAGATCAAGACTAAGGATAAAAATAAGAGATAACTTATCACTAAAATGAAAAGGGGGTGAGGGGAAGATGAGTATACAAAAATCATAATTAAAAAGGTATATATATATGTATATATATATAAATATATATAAAATAAAAAAGCAAACACGCAAAAATGAGAAAAGGCAACAATAAAAAACTCGATTAAAGATCAAGACATGGTGAGCAATCAACTGAAACTACACAAAAAACGACGGTTAGTTCGAAATTGTATTCTTGTCAGGACAGCCATACAATTCGAATTAAAACCGATAGAATAGCCAGTTTCTGACAATGGCGATAGTATTTACTTATGGATACCATTGGAACTGTCTACTGGCTAGTGGAAGGACAAATAATAAAAACCAAGTGAATTATAATAAACCAGAAATATAAAAACAGAAATATTAACTCACAGGCACAGCCATCACGTGAGAGTCTACATGTTCGCAGGTGAACATTCGACAGAGCATTGTACATCTCTTCGTCAAAGCGGGTCGGGGAATGAATACACTTGAATGAAAAATAATGTGTATGTAGACTTTCAAAAATAGTAAGCAGTATAGGACTCAGGACAAGTGGAAAGTAGTCTTTCAAAAATAGTAAGCAGTATCAGACTCAGGCCTAGTAGTAAGTAGGTGATAAGATCGGGTGAAATTCACAAAAAACAGTTATCCAATCAAGGATAAATAATGCATTTGTGAAATTATTACATGGTGTATTTGAAATTATTAATAATATTATTTACAAATACTTCCGGATAGTGGTAATTTTGACAAATGCGTTTAAGATTATTCATGTGGAGTAAGTGAAACTGAGGATCAGAAAGTCGATGTATTCGAAATAGCTGGTTTAAAATGATGTTTCTAAACAATTGAATAGAATTACAAGATCGATATGATAGCTGTCTAATAATAGTGAAGTTCTAAGAATCGTTTTTATCATATCGATTAGTGATAACATGATTATTGAGGGTATCTAAATTTAGGTCTAAATTATATACAGTTTGACTAACACTAGGCTCATTAGGGATTAATTCTAGGTTAGAGGGGTAAAAATCAATATTAATGGGATAGGAATCATCAATGATAATACAAATTAAGTCGTCAACATGTCGATATATGATATATGAATTAGAGTTAAAATGACGTTCATAATAATAAAGATATAAATTAGCTAGCATACTACTACTACAGCCCCTTGAGGTACACCAGATGTTTGTAAATATATGTTATCACCTTGGATAATATAATTGTTGTATAACACAAAGTGAAATAGCATAGGGAAGTATTTGACATTAAATGGAACATTATTGGAAGATTGATAATCATGATAAAGTGAGGAAATAACTTTATATAAATCTTTAATATCAATATTATTAAATAGGTCTTTAAAATCAAAGGTATGGAATCCATGAATATGTGGAAGCTTGCTAAGGTGATTAACTAAATCAAAACTATTGTTCAATATGAAATAGCTAGAATTCTTAAATTTAAGTGATTCATTAATTCTATTTAAACAGTTTAGTAAGTACTTACTAGTTGTAGTGGTAAAGGTAATATGTCCACAAGTGATCATTTTAAAACTAAGAGGTGATTTGTGGAATTTAGGAACCAAAGTAACATATGGAAATTTATGAAACTTACAATTAATATTTAATTGTGTATATAATTTTAGCATTTTAGTTTTGATTTTGATAGACTGATTATTAATGGGTTTAAAAATATGATTATTTTTTAAGTAATTCTGTAACAGAGAAACATAATATTTTCTACAAATAATGGCATTATTACTAGAAGCTTTATCTACATAAGTCATGACAAAATGCTGTTGTAGTTCTTTAATAGCAGAAAGGAGTTGTTTATAAGGATAACTAGGTCTCAGAAACTTAATATTTATAATAATATTTTTAAGAAGATGTAATGTAGTATACTTTCATAGATGGAATGCTTCAATAGGAATGGAATGTGAACAAACATGTTGGTATATGGATTTATCAAAATCAAAAGATAAAAACTGAAGAAGAAGTTTGGGGTGATGGCAGAATGGAATGCAAAATTTAGACCCTTTATTCATAATATCCCTAAGTATATTATTCTGAACTATACTGAGATCCCCAGTAATAATGTGTCCATGAGATGAGTTGACATAAGGTGTAAGATTCTTATCGCTGCATATACATGATGTAAGATTATCGGAGTTTAATGACCTAGAAACATCATTGTAATTGTAAATAGTTCTACCAATTGGTAAATTATATTTGAAAGATTTTTGTATTTTGATATCATATACAGGTAACAAGCGCTGATGTTTTGCAAATAAATTGTTAAAGTTAAGAGAATTAAGAACTGTGTGTTTAAAAAAAATTACACAGTAAGCAATTTTAGTAGGTGGATTAGGTGAATGGTGTATGTGGAAAGTTAAGTAATTTCTACGAGAAAGAAGCAAATTATAAAATAAATGTTTAAAATGCTCATTAGTTAATTTTAATTTTGAAAAGTAAGCATAAACAGTATTAATTTGCATATATATATAATATATATATATATATATATATATATATATATATATGTGTGTGTGTGTGTGTTTTATAGTGTAAGGGTATAGTTGAAAGGACGCTAGAATGAATATAAAATATGATTGTTTTGCTAAAAATCATATTTGACTCAACATCGTGTTAAAATAATATAATCTAGAACATGGACATAAAAAGATTGCCATGAGAATGTATTACGGTATAAAGTATAAGCAGTAAATATTAAATATCTTAATATTGAGTCATAAGAGTTTTTCTATGAAGTTTACAGAAAACGAAACATGTCTTCTATTTACAGAAAATTTATTACACGGGCACAGTGGTAAATGTGTTAGAAGTTGTTTTAAAAATAACGTATTTCGTAACTTCAGATTATTTAAATAGACCATTTATGTAATAAAATGTATCTATTTATACGTAAATTTTTTGTGGGAAAATCTGAAAATCATGCACTCAAAGATCATAAATTTCCAAGGAAGGTAAAAAGTTTTGTATAAATAGTATGCAAGCACGACATAGTTTTATATGAATAATGCTGCATATAGCGAAAAATAAAACACCTTTTCAACTTGAAGTAAGTAGAAGTAATTTTATAAAATGTTTTTGCAGCATATTGACCTTCTTTATGTTTGAGTAATGTAAGATATGGACTTTATGAAGTAAATAATAGAATTTCTGCGAATAAAATATTTAAATTAGAATATCTTTCATAGATATTTTATCGCAAGTATCGGCATATGAAAAATATTCTATTACTATAATTTCAAGAAAATGCAAAATTTAATACGCCCCTCGCCCAATTAAGAAATGTCAAGCAGTAAATTTTTTGCCGTATTTAATTAGGGGTGAAAAACATTTACTGGTTACTTTTGAGGGAAAATGCTCAGTTATATTCCAATTATTGTTATTAGGACTGTTATTATTATCGTGGACCGTTCTTGAGATATTGAAATTATTTTTCAAATAAATTTATGAAAAAATTCACACAAAATAAAAATAACATTATTAACTGTTGTGGAAGATGTTCACTTTTTATCTGTAATATTGTTAATATCATTCTTGTGAGTCGAGTTCTTTCCATTCACAAGAGAAGATACTTTATGTAATAGTTTTGCATTTTGAGACCTAACAATTTGCCAATAGATATTTTTATATAAGAAATGCTCTTTTCTCCGTATGTCTCTAACGCTTGGCGGTAAATTTGAGGAACTTGATAACTAATTTAGCCAAATATCGCCAACTTGGTGATATTTCGCCCCAGATTGGCGAAAATATCGTTAAAATTACAAAAATGAAGATAACGTAACAAAAATAAAGTCAAATTAATGATTTAATTATTAATATTTTACAATCTGGACCATATTGCTTATTGCGGATGCTATCAGTAATGATAAATGTCAAGTTAGAATTATGTGAAATATGAGTTAATTGGGTACTTTGAAATAGTTTTACATGTTGTTATCTGGAAAAGCGCCAAATGTACAATTCAACAAAAGCATTGTGCATTATTAGATCTTATACATCATTTTTTTAATGTGAAAAGAAGTAAATGCATTGTATTTTAGTCCTGTGTTGCCAACATCATATTTTATTTTTAAGAATATCGTTTGGCAATGATTCGTAGAGTTCCGGCTTCAGTATCGTCTGCCTTTAATTTAATTTTGCAGTGTCGCAAAATTATTTGGAATGGAATGAATTATTTTTACAGTACTAATTTCTGATTCGAAAATAAAACTGTATTTTGTCAATAAGCTTTAATTAAATAAAGCTCAATTAAATTTCGCTCGGTAGTAGACATTTCTATTATCCCGATTCCCGACTCGAAATAGGCAAGTATGTATTCGTAAATATAAATTAAGGAATTTTCCATTTTGTTTCTGAGAAAGCAGTCTTCATAGATTTAAAAAAAAAAAAAAAAAGAACTATGAACACTTAAAAAATTAAGCATTGATAAGATATGTTATGGTTAATTTTCTGTAATGAAAACTAACAAAGTAAAATTAAACATATTCAGATCTCATTTCTTATATGTTGGCGACCATCAAATTTTTCTTGTGTGCATTAACTAAAAAAATTTCTTTAAGCATCTTTTTCTCAGGATCTGATATAGATATTGAGTGATATGGATTCAGCATCGAATTTAAAAGGAGGTAGAGGGGTTAGGATTATAGTTTCCGGTTGTTTTTCATTTCCGGCTCAAAATTTTCATTTTTCTTGAAACATCTACTTTTAAAGATTGGCTATATGTAGAGCTTAGATGATAACTGATATAGGTTCAACATCAAATTCTGGAGGAAATAGAGTGGCTCACTAAGAATTTTCACTTCCGATTTCTTTTCCATTTTCGCTTTAAAAGCTTTATTTGAAACATCTATTTTCAGGATTCGTTAAAGGTTGAGTTTTGATAATGCCTAATATGGCTTCAGCATTAAATTTTGGAGGGGGTGCGATGACTCATTAAGGCTTTCCATGTCCGGTTCTCCAGATGGCACTTTCGATTCAACAATTTACGTTTTTCTTGCAGCATCTATTTTTCAAGCTTGACGAAATAGCTTAGATTATAACTGATACGGATTCAGTAATTAATTTCGGAGGGGGTAGGGAGTTGACTAAGGATTTTCACTTCCGATTTTTCCCACTTTCATTTCAAATATTTTCTTTAAAACATCTATTTCTTAAGATTTGCTTTAGATATAGCTTGGATGATGCCTACTACGGATTCAGTATTAAATTTCAGAGGGGTAAGGGTTTACTAAGGATTTCCACTTCCGGTATTTTTCCAATTTCAGTTCAAAAATTTTCATTTACCTTGAAACATCTATTTCTCAGAATAGGCTATAGATAGAGCTTAGATGATGTCTAATATAGAATAGATTCAGCATCAAATTTCTGAGGGTTCAGGGAGATTCACTAAGGATTTTGTCGTCCGGTTCATTTCTGTTTTTCGGTTCAAAATTTTGCTTAAAACATCAGGTTTTGTTTTCTGAATCAACTATAAATAGAATTTAGATAATGACTGAAGTGGATTCAGAATTAAATTCTGGTAGGAGTAGGGGGTCTCACTAAGGATTTTTACTTTCGATTTTCGAGTTGGCAGTTACGATTAAATTTCTTACCATTTCTTTACAACATCTGATTCTTATGATTGGCTTAAATAGGGCTGAGATGCTGGCTGACATGGAATCAGCATACAATTTCTTAGAGCGTGATGGTGATGGTAGTGTGTGTTGAGGGTGGGGGGATTCTAAAAATTTTTACTTCCGGTTCTGGAGATGCCATTTCCAGTTTTTCCGAAAATTCCTATAACGGTACGAAGTAAATGTTCAAAAGAGAATAAGTTATTTTAATAATTTTGTCGAACATGACCTGTACACACCATTTTTTCCCACAATATGAAGGCTCTTTCATATATTTCTTGTTTCTTATGTTTCGATGCTCAAAAATTTCAGGGTGCAATGCAAAGCAAAATAATTCTATTTCCAAGAAATATTTTTCTGTAGAACTAGATGTCAATGTGACGGTTTGCATAATATTATACAAAATATTCCCTACCATCCGCCGTATATGTAGCACTTAAGCTTTCTCTATCTCCAGAGAAATGCGGAATACGCAGCTTTTTAAATCAATATTATTAATATTGTCTGACACTCTAAACAAATTGCTATACCTATTGCTCCCCCTGCTATACCTACCCTAAAATTGCTATAAATCCCCCTAACTAAACACATTTAATTTACGATCCCTAACAAAATATGCCCGTCTCACTAACAGGGAACCTTACTATAAAGTTTTGAATCAAGAATATTAAATTAATAATGTCTGACACTCTAAAGAAATTGCTATACCTCCTATAATTGCTATACCTATTGCTCCCCCTGCTATACCTCCCCTAAAATTGCTATACCTCCCCCTGCTATACCTACCCTAAAATTGCTATACCTCCCCCTAACTAAGCACATTTAATTTACGATCCCTAACAAAATATGCCCGTCTCACTAACAGGGAACCTTACTATAAAGTTTTGAATCAAGAATATTAAATTAATATTGTCTGACACTCTAAAGAAATTGCTATACCTCCTATAATTGCTATACCTATTGCTCCCCCTGCTATACCTACCCTAAAATTGCTATACCTCTCCCTAACTAAACACATTTAATTTACGATCCCTAACAAAATATGCCCGTCTCACTAACAGGGAACCTTACTATAAAGATTTGAATCACGAATATTAAATTAATATTGTCTGACACTCTAAAGAAATTGCTATACATCCTATAATTGCTATACCTATTGCTCCCCCTGCTATACCTCCCCTAAAATTGCTATACCTCCCCCTGCTATACCTACCCTAAAATTGCTATACCTCCCCCTAACTAAACACATTTAATTTACGATCCCTAACAAAATATGCCCGTCTCACTAACAGGGAACCTTACTATAAAGTTTTGAATCAAGAATATTAAATTAATATGGTCTGACACTCTAAAGAAATTGCTATACCTCCTATAATTGCTATACCTATTGCTCCCCCTGCTATACCTACCCTAAAATTGCTATACCTCCCCCTAACTAAACACATTTAATTTACGATCCCTAACAAAATATGCCCGTCTCACTAACAGGGAACCTTACTATAAAGTTTTGAATCACGAATATTAAATTAATATTGTCTGACACGCTAAAGAAATTGCTATACATCCTATAATTGCTATACCTATTGCTCCCCCTGCTATACCTCCCCCTAACTAAACACATTTAATTTACGATCCCTAACAAAATATGCCCGTCTCACTAACAGGGAACCTTACTATAAAGTTTTGAATCAAGAATATTAAATTAATATTGTCTGACACTCTAAAGAAATTGCTATACCTCCTATAATAGCTATACCTTTTGCTCCCCCTGCTATACCTACCCTAAAATTGCTATACCTCCCCTAACTAAACACATTTAATTTACGATCCCTAACAAAATATGCCCGTCTCACTAACAGGGAACCTTACTATAAAGTTTTGAATCACGAATATTAAATTAATATTGTCTGACACGCTAAAGAAATTGCTATACATCCTATAATTGCTATACCTATTGCTCCCCCTGCTATACCCCCCTAAAATTGCTATACCTCCCCCTGCTATACCTACCCTAAAATTGCTATACCTCCCCCTAACTAAATACATTTAATTTACGATCCCTAACAAAATATGCCCGTCTCACTAACAGGGAACCTATACTATAAAGTTTTGAATCACGAATATTAAATTAATATTGTCTGACACGCTAAAGAAATTGCTATACATCCTATAATTGCTATACCTATTGCTCCCCCTGCTATACCTCCCCTAAAATTGCTGTACCTCCCCCTGCTATACCGACACTAAAATTGCTATACCTCCCCCTAACTAAACACATTTAATTTACGATCCCTAACAAAATATGCCCGTCTCACTAACAGGGAACCTTACTATAAAGTTTTGAATCAAGAATATTAAATTAATATTGTCTGACACTCTAAAGAAATTGCTATACCTCCTATAATTGCTATACCTATTGCTCCCCCTGCTATACCTACCCTAAAATTGCTATACCTCCCCTAACTAAACACATTTAATTTACGATCAATAACAAAATATGCCCGTCTCACTAACCGGGAACCTTACTATAAAGTTTTGAATCACGAATATTAAATTAATATTGTCTGACACGCTAAAGAAATTGCTATACATCCTGTAATTGCTATACCTATTGCTCCACCTGCTATACCTCCCCTAAAATTGCTATACCTCCCCTTGCTATACCTACCCTAAAATTGCTATACCTTCCCCTAACTAAACACATTTAATTTACGATCCCTAACAAAATATGCCCGTCTCACTAACAGGGAACCTTACTATAAAGTTTTGAATCACGAATATTAAATTAATATTGTCTGACACTCTAAAGAAATTGCTATACATCCTATAATTGCTATACCTATTGCTCCCCCTGCTATACCTCCCCTAAAATTGCTATACCTCCCCCTGCTATACCTACCCTAAAATTGCTATACCTCCCCTAACTAAACACATTTAATTTACGATCCCTAACAAAATATGCCCGTCTCACTAACAGGGAACCTTACTATAAAGTTTTGAATCACGAATATTAAATTAATATTGTCTGACACGCTAAGGAAATTGCTATACATCCTATAATTGCTATACCTATTGCTCCCCCTGCTATACCTACCCTAAAATTGCTATACCTCCCCTAACTAAACACATTTAATTTACGATCCCTAACAAAATATGCCCGTCTCACTAACAGGGAACCTTACTATAAAGTTTTGAATCACGAATATTAAATTAATATTGTCTGACACGCTAAAGAAATTGCTATACATCCTATAATTGCTATACCTATCGCTCCCCCTGCTATACCTCCCCTAAAATTGCTATACCTCCCCCTGCTATACCTACCCTAAAATTGCTATACCTCCCCCTAACTAAATACATTTAATTTACGATCCCTAACAAAATATGCCCGTCTCACTAACAGGGAACCTATACTATAAAGTTTTGAATCACGAATATTAAATTAATATTGTCTGACACGCTAAAGAAATTGCTATACATCCTATAATTGCTATACCTATTGCTCCCCTTGCTATACCTCCCCTAAAATTGCTATACCTCCCCCTGCTATACCGACCCTAAAATTGCTATACCTCCCCCTGCTATACCGACCCTAAAATTGCTATACCTCCCCCTAACTAAACACATTTAATTTACGATCAATAACAAAATATGCCCGTCTCACTAACAGGGAACCTTACTATAAAGTTTTGAATCACGAATATTAAATTAATATTGTCTGACACGCTAAAGAAATTGCTATACATCCTATAATTGCTATACCTATTGCTCCACCTGCTGTACCTCCCCTAAAATTGCTATACCTCCCCCTGCTATACCTACCCTAAAATTGCTATACCTTCCCCTAACTAAACACATTTAATTTACGATCCCTAACAAAATATGCCCGTCTCACTAACAGGGAACCTTACTATAAAGTTTTGAATCACGAATATTAAATTAATATTGTCTGACACTCTAAAGAAATTGCTATACATCCTATAATTGCTATACCTATTGCTCCCCCTGCTATACCTCCCCTAAAATTGCTATACCTCCCCCTGCTATACCTACCCTAAAATTGCTATACCTCCCCTAACTAAACACATTTAATTTACGATCCCTAACAAAATATGCCCGTCTCACTAACAGGGAACCTTACTATAAAGTTTTGAATCACGAATATTAAATTAATATTGTCTGACACGCTAAAGAAATTGCTATACATCCTATAATTGCTATACCTATTGCTCCCCCTGCTATACCTCCCCTAAAATTGCTATACCTACCCTAAAATTGCTATACCTCCCCCTAACTAAACACATTTAATTTACGATCCCTAACAAAATATGCCCGTCTCACTAACAGGGAACCTTACTATAAAGTTTTGAATCAAGAATATTAAATTAATATTGTCTGACACTCTAAAGAAATTGCTATACCTCCTATAATTGCTATACCTATTGCTCCCCCTGCTATACCTACCCTAAAATTGCTATACCTCCCCCTGCCATACCTACCCTAAAATTGCTATACCTCCCCCTAACCAAACACATTTAATTTACGATCCCTAACAAAATATGCCCGTCTCACTAACAGGGAACCTTACTATAAAGTTTTGAATCACGAATATTAAATTAATATTGTCTGACACTCTAAAGAAATTGCTATACATACTATAATTGCTATACCTATTGCGCCCCCTGCTATACCTACCCTAAAATTGCTATACCTCCCCCTAACTAAACACATTTAATTTACGATCCCTAACAAAATATGCCTGTCACTAACAGGGAACCTTATTATAAAGTTTTGAATCAAGAATATTAAATTAATAATTACTGCAGCGCGACAGGGATTATCAAAGAAATTTTGCGTAATTCGCCGAGAAATTAAAATTTTTGGCAATTTGGCTACATTTTATAAAAGTCGTCAGCTTGGTGATAGTTTGCTGAGTTTGTCGCCAATTCGGGTAGACAAACAGGGAAAATGGCTTTTCTCTGTCCGCCTAGCTGAATTATAATTTTGTGTTATGGCATTATCATAAATCAGTCGGCAATTTCGATCCCCAAAAAATATTTCTCTCCGTATCAGCAGTTGAAAATTTCTGTATTTTGAATATATTGTTTAACCCTATCTTTCTACTCATATTTTTCAAACGCTCCTGCTAATTTGGGTGAACATTCACCCACACTTTTAATAGTTCTAATTGATGTTAATGGCATTTAATAACTACTACCTTTTATATAAATAAGAAAAAGTGTTTTTTTTAATTTAATTTTATCCTAATTTTAATAAAACATTCTACAATTTGTTCCAATTAAAATGAAAACATGTACAAGATAAACATTGAGATACTTTCGCAATTTACATTATGGGTAAATGTTTACTGACAGTAACAAGATAGGATTAAGTTTTGTTTATCAGCAGTTTGGGAAAACTGTTTCAATTTTGTGAATTGATGAATTTCTTGATATTTTACTAAATGCTAGATAGCCTTTCATAGTCTGCTGAGATCCTGAGGTGGTACTTGATACAGCTAACAGCTTAACTGTGTGATATGATAATCACATATTTTATACATAACCCTGGGAAAAAAGGAAAGGTGTAATGTAATTGAAATGTATACTATGTTTTGTGATTTATGTTTATAGCTAGGCCTTTGCACAGACGGAATTGGGATTTTTTGGCGCCGTTGGGTTGTGTGAGCACTGACATGGATTGTAAATATTCAGAGATTTAATTGCAGCAAAATGTCAAAGTTGAGCTACAAATCTTTGAAAATTTATAGCCCTGTCAGGTGTGGCGCGCGTCGGTGTCCGGTATTTTGGACCACCCTGGTTTTGTATGCCCTCTGGTTCTTGTATTTTAGTGGAACGCATAAAAAAATGAGCGTCGCTTCTAGACCAATGGTGAAGCATTTTTGGACCTCCTCCTTTTTTATAGCGTTTGGGAACAGCGAATGAGAGTTGGGAGGATTTCCTCCCTGTTTTTGTCGTTCCCCTTGTTTGTAAAATTCTGGAAGTTTTAGAAATGTAAAAAATAGTTAGTTGCTTTTCTGAGCTCGAGTAGAGAGCACTCCAAGTGCGGGGCACTTGTATTTTGGCGCCGTTGGGTTGTATGCGCACTGACATGGATTGTAAATATTCGGAGATTTAATTGCAGCAAAAACGTCAAAGTTGAGCTACAAATATTTGAAAATTTATAGCCCTGTCAGGTGTGGCTCGCGTCGGGGTACGTCCTTGGGACCACCCGGTTGTCGAGGAAGCCCTCTGGTTCTTGTGTTTGAGTGGAGCGCATAGAAAATGAGCGTCGCTTCAAAAACCAATGGTGTGAAGCATTTTTGGACCGCCTTTTTTATTGCGTTTTGGGAAGCAACGAATGGGAAGTGGGGGACTTCCTCCCTGTATTTTTGTCGTTCCCCTTGTTTTAAAATTCTGGAAGTTTTAGAAATTTGAAAAAAAGTTCAGACGCAATCTGATGTTTGATGGAGAAAGGTCTCCTGGGTTCCTTTGAGCACCTGTGCGAGGAACGCATCCGTGCAACGAAGTAGGCGGCCTTGACGGCACTTGTCGTGCGGCAGTTTTTACAAGTTTCACTGAACCGGCGCATGTTACCTAACCAGGGGTAACAGACTCTAGAGTAGCATATATATTTCTCCAGAAACAGCTTTCTGTTTATTTGCAGCTGTGACAGGGCTTAGTCACAGCTATTTTAGAACGGTTTCGACTATTTTCAGCCAAATCTTCACTACGAAAGTGCGTGGACTGAGTCTTGCAGGGGTACTTATCACGGGCTCCTAAGCAGCAGACCACCTACGAAGTGGAGCTTCTCGTCATTGTTTTTGTGGTTGCAGTGCAACACAGCTCTGCCTCCAAAACGGCGCGGTGGAGGACCTTTTGCTCCTTTAGCTGCATTTAAGCCGTGGTAACTGTAATACTGTGTGTACGGAATATTTGCGGAGCATCAATCCAGGGCTCCTAAGCAGCAGCCAATCTCTACAAATAAAGTATCTGATCTCCACTCTTTAGGCAAAGGCCTGTACGTAGATCTCACAAGATCCACTGGGATCAAGCCGAAATTAAGAGGAGGAGAAGGAAAGTGGACAGTGTGCCCATCTCCAAAATAATACTTGGCAAAAGTTTTCGTCACCTGATGATACGCAACCGTGTTTTCTCAGACTGGTAGTGTTTTCCATGAACTATTCAAATAAATGAACCAAACTTCAATTAATCGTGCCACCCATTCCAACGTGCAGAGGTCAGCTACAGCACTCAGTGGAGTTCGTATGTATGAAGGTATGAAAATTATATATTGATTTTAAAATGTGTATATGAATGTTTAAACTTAATTGATCCCCAGTGCTAAGGGCAACTTATGATAAATGTGATATTTTCAAAATGAAATTATGATGTGTTTTCTTTAAAAAAAGTGATTAATTACAAGTTTGGGTAAATAAAAAAAATATACAAATTAATGCTAAATAAACTGTGCACCCGAGGTCAAGCTTAGGTAAATTGGGAACTCATTGTAATTGTGTATTTTGTTATTTAATGTTTAAATTGAGATTTCATGTGTTCTATAAATAAATTGTTAGTTGGCCACAAAAAAGGGAGTGATTAATTGTTTTAGCAAACGCAATGTACTTAGGTCCAATCGGACCCCACTATACTTTAACGCGCGTGAGCCTGGTGGAACTATTTGGTGAGTATCGGTAATGTATTTAAGTGTTTAATATTTATTGTATTTATGTGTAAAATCCACCTCACCACAAACTGCATACATTTGATTCCACTGTATTGTATGCGATTAAGCGGGATATGCGATTAAGCGGGATATGCGATTGAGCAAGATATGCTATTAAGCCGGTTATGTGATTAGCGATTAATATTATGAATATCTCCTTTGATTATATACTATGAAGATAATGAATATAAAATAATTATAATAATTTACATAATAAGTAGTAGTAATTACTTATTGTATACATAATATATTATATTATATAAAACAATTATATACATATACAGTTTCTCAAAAACATAATAAAACTACTGTACCCCCATAAAATATTGCTTAACCAGATAAGGGTAGTTTAAAAAAATGTTGGTTTTCTTAGCTTTATTGTTTTCAAATGGAGGCGCTTCTAAAAGAGGAATTATATATTATTTTCACCTAGGAGTAGTTTGACACACCTCTAAAAATAAAATGTTGCAGCAAAATATAAACGTCAAATTAGTACAAAGATTTTGTTGGATTACTTTCTTGTGGTACTGTACATAATATATTATATAATATAAAATAATTGCCTACATACTCGTATACATATATTATTATAGAATATAAAATTATTATACCATTTTAAATAATAAATTGTAGTAATATATTATTATATACGTAATACATTACTACTATTTATTATGTAGTATTATAGCTTTGGAACTACGCATGGAAAAACCGGGATTACCAAGTTTGGTATTTTATCGCTGTTCCTCCCATGTCTTCCAACACTGATACAGTGAACCCTCCTATAACGCGATTAATTCGTATCGCGTTGTATGGAAACCGCGTTATAAGAAACTCAGATTAGTGAAAATCAGATTAATTCGTACCGTGTTATATGGAAACCGCATACCGTGTTGTATGGAAACCGTGATATAAGAAACTCAGAATTTGTACAAAACAGAACAATGAGTATTACGCGTTACATGGAAACCGCGTTAAGTGAAACTCAGAATATATAAATCAGGCTGATTCATTCTACGTTATATAAAACTGAATAGCATCATGTAATGATGAATACAGTTATGAAATATAAGTTTATAGATACAAAAGGCAATAAATACATATATGTTTACATATTCCGATTTATTTTTAATAAGACTTCATATAAGAAAATTAAAAGAACGATGTGAAATATAAACTTAATAACTTTTTTCCAACAAAAATCCTATAAACATTCATCACCGCTGTCAGATATTAGTGGCCTAATGCTTTTTCTTCTAAAGTCCTCTTCATTTTGCTTATCTTCATTTTCGTTTTCAAATGTAGTTCTTTTTGTAACTCTACCAAAATCTCTCTATAAGGAGCTAAGCAATTTTGTAATTCTGTTTTAAACTTTGCACTTCTCTTTGTTGAAGGACCATTTTCAATAAAGTAATTTTCTAATCGTTTACCCAAATCCAGTCCCCTTTCCACACCATTTAAATTGTAATTTGCAACCCATTCTTTATTTTCGCCTACCAATGCATTTGAGGTGAATGTATTAATCTTTTTACAGGGGATTTCCCTGACAACTGAAAGTGAAAAATGGTGATGTACGTGGGTGATAAATCAGGGGAATTCCCCATTAATTTCAACCGCAAAAGCGTAATAGAAAAATTCACGCTATAGGGAGGCTGCTTAAGTTAATTGAGTTGTATTATAGAGAAACGGCGTTATAAGACTACCGCCTTGTATGGAATTCGCGTTTTATGAGTTCCGCGGTATGAGAGGCCTGTTGTAATTTTTGCTCCGCGTTATATGGAAACCGCATTATGAGAGTACCGCATTATGAGAGTATTGCATTATGAGAGTACCGCATTATGAGAGTACCGCATTATGAGAGTACCGCATTATGAGAGTACCGCATTATGAAAGTACCGCATTATGAGAGGGTTGACTGTACTGAATTTCACGAGATTGGTGTTTCAGCCTTTTTTGCAATTAACAATTAAACGATAAAAATATATATGTATAAAAATAACCTTATGGGGTTCGTTTTTGTTCCACGATATTCTGTGTATATAAACAGAGTAAGAGAATATCCCTTATCTGATTAGATAGATGGGGGCCAATTGTACTGAGAAGATTTTGATATTGGTTTCCTTATGAATTTTCCAAGTAAATATAAATATCCTGTTTAAGGAAAATTTATAATAATGTAGCAGTGGTAAAGGCATTAAAGTGTGTTTTGAAAAGCATTTATTTACTCACATTAAATTTTTTTAAATAAACACATTTATGTGCACGAGAACTTACTATTTTAGAAGGAAATCTGAAAATTATGTTTCTGAAGATAACAAATTCCTAAAAACGGTAAAAGTTTTGTATAAATAGTGCACAGCTTGCAAAACATGGTTTCTACCCATATAGCTGCCTAGTTGAAGAAAAAAGAAAAAAAATACTGTTTTTACTGTAAGGTACATGTATTTTCGCGAAATACATGTTTATGCAGTAAAAAATGAGTGGTAAGAATAAAAATATTAAAATCAGAATTGTTTTCACCGTAGTAATTTCTCAAAAAAGTTTAAATAATAGGATGTTTCTAAGACTTTTAGATAATAGGATTGGTTTCTAAGGGAATACAATTTCCCTCTTAGAAACAGATTCTCCTAAAGATATTAGATTTTATTTTATTGGAGGGAAAAAATTTCGTTATACCGTTGTTTTTAATCCAAAAGTGTTTTTGAAGCACCTGTTTCTCAGGATATACTTTAGATCAGTGTTTTTCAACCTCCGGGTCGTGATATCAATTATACCGGGCTGCGAGATATTCTCCTGGAATTTGTCGTTTTAGTTTTGGAAGCATTTTTTATGAATAAATATTTCAGGGTGGAAATATTTTAAGGAGAATAATATTCGTGAATGTGTCGAAAAGCTCAAAACCAGAACGCCCAAATAACACCTGCGTAGTAAATGCCACTGACCAAGCCGCATTTGAATTTTAATATGAAAAAAAAATACTCAGTTGACTTTTATGGTGAATTATGATGGATAAATGTTTTTCTCAATGCCGTTTTTTTTCCAAGCCAACATCAGTAAAAAAAAATTTGAAATGCAATAATCAATTTTAGAATAACATTATAAAGTTTTGGTGATCAGTAGGCGATATATTAATGAAAATCAGAACAAATTAATTTAATGTTGGCTTGTGGAAATTACAATTTGTTACACGATTTCATGAGTCCAGTGATTGATAATTTATTTAAATGCAATTTTATATTTGTCAACATACCACAACGTATGCATAAATGTACTAATACGCTTTCTGATTATGCCATGATTAATTATTAATACGTGTTGTGAGACCAGGAGACATTTAGGTAGTGTTAATGTACAAAGATTTACGATACGATTACGATTACGATTTAAGTAGGTTAATGTACAGAGATGACGTGCCAAGCAAGATAAAAGGGCAGACGCATAGGCACCAGTTTACGACAGCCCTGACTCGGGATGTGATGAAAGCAATAAATAAAGGCACGTACATTACTGGTGTGGTCGAGTCAGAAAAGTTACTGGAGGCTAAAGTTAAAGCCATGCAGATTGGTTAAAGAATTGACCAATGAGGACCAATGAGACCAATGAGGACCAATGATAACTAATGAGATACGGTCGGCGTATCTGGACCTCAGGTGAAACAATGTGGCAACAGGCAGAAAAAGTTCACAACATAAGATTCATATATTCAATTTAGATACACAATTAAGATACTGGGGAGGCTGAGCGATTGGCGTTTAAACTTGGAAAATGCTTTCTATTATAAGTGAAATTCATATTGGAATTCACACTTAGAATAAGTTTAATTTCGTTGGTGAGTAAAATAAAATAATTTATCATAAAAATGCTAAGAGTGAATGAAATGCACGATATTTTAAAATATATTACCTATGCAAGATAAATACGTGCAAAATATAACATATTAAATGTTTCCTTAATTTTAAATTAGTTGAACTTTTACAACCAATTTATTAAATGTAAAGTCATGGTCGCTCCCCCCTTAGAAAACGCTCTACAGGCGCTCATGTATTAAAGAGTGCACTGAAAATTCATCAGAAATCTGGAATATCAGCTTAGTAGAAAATCAGTGTAGTTAACAATGTCCTTAAAGAATATTGTATATTAATTATTTACAAATACTGTACTATGAAAACTTTAAAATATCTTATAATTACAATATGCTAAGAATTTGCTAGAAAATTATCAACCACTTTTTTTTATCTAACTGAGATTCTCGTGTAAAACAGAATTTGCAAAGGGAAATCAGATTTATTCTTTCTAAAACTCCCAAATACGCAAACGGATGCTTCGCCATATTGATGCCGATATAAAGAGCTAAGTTTACTTTGCAAACTACTTTAGTTTAATGGAAGTCATTCTTAGTATATTTCTTCGTTTTGATATTGTTTAAAGTTAGGTAAATGCTAGGTTATTCTTGAAAAATGACTCAAATTATTTAGTAATTACAAATAATGAATATTTTCTGCGAATATTAATAAATAGAATCACGTTTGACCCGAAATGGAGGATTCATTAGCCTTGCACTATCCACCCTCACTCACCCATTACTGATAAAACGTCATGTCCCTATATATATATATATATATATATATATATATATATATATATATATATCACGTTCCTATATATATATATATATATATATATATATATATATATATATAAAGTCGGAAAATACGATACATTAATATTAATGTTTTCATTTTTATTTTCGCTAAAAAAATTGTAACTTTAGCCAGTTTGAAACTACGCTTTGAGAGCCCTTATAATGGTTGTTGTTGAGACCCAAACCGTCCGACCTACCAGAAAGGTGTAAGATAACTGTTTGGACAGCCGGGAAGTGCCACCCAATTTGGACCGGAACCCAGTGGGGGGGAGGCATCCACAGGCACCGTACCCTCCTTCCCCTATCACCAACCTCTCGGAAGGATTTACGGACCCACATGTTTAACGTGATCGTACTCTGCATGATCCCTTATAATGGTGTATAGTGGCATCCTCGTTTATCCATTTCTTCAATGAATCTCTTGTTTAGTAAGAATTTTCATTTTTGCTTCATGTTCATATTCCTTTTCGCTTATACGGGTAATAGTCCTGTCTCCTGCTCTGACTCACTGGACGCGTCTGGAAGTGTCGCTGTGGACGTTCGTACTGCCTCCCTGGTTGTATTTCGACTTGTTCATTCCGGTGCTTCTAGATAATTTAAGTTGTTGAGGTTGATCGCGTATACACGTGGTGAAAGAAGAAGGGTTCATCTCACATGGTAATACAAATTTTCTTCATTTTTTCATCTCTTGATGCCTGTAGTCTGAGTTTGAGCATTTATAGTAATGTACTATTGCTCAATCTGAAACAGGCATTTGTTTGGATTAATTAGAATTAAATACTCAGACCTGAAGATGAATTTAATTCTGATTAATCATCGAATTTGGACCGGTGCTGTTCTTTTCTCTTATCAGCATTATGGCCGTGGTTTTGCTTCTATGGTGATGTTAATATTACTTGAATTTTTTATTATTACATTTCTCTCTCTCTCTCTCTCTCTGTATATATATATATATATATATATATATATATATATATATATATAATGTAAGTGAATCATAAATGTATATGTTTAATAAATAATGTCTATTTTAAAGTTTAAAATGATGGAAGTTAATTTTGTGGTATGTTAGTATATTTATATTTTAGGAACTCGCACAAAGAGTTTAGAAGAGTGGCAGCGATACAATGTACAGCTATATGATTTACGGGCAATTTAAGAAGATTGATAATGATAAGTCAACCCAAATTCACTATTTAATATGTTAAAAAGAATCTAACTGGATGAATTCTTCTTTGCGCACCACACGTATGTTAGTTTAAAAAAATCGAAAGGGCGAGTAAATTAGTTGGTACCGGGCCCTCGTCTTATAGAACAAGTAACTTCCGCCGTCTCACAAAGGTTGAGAAACACTGCTCTAGATAGTGTTACGTACATGTAAAATTCCGTCACCGGACGCAACCAGAAGGGAAAAACACCTTTAAACGGAGCCACTCCTATTACGTCAAATGTAGTATTGCATTTTTTTGAAGACTCGGTGCAGGGTTGCTAGATTTGGTGAATTATTGCCAATTTGGGATGAGAACTTTCTCGAAATAATGAGTATTCTTGGAGATATCAGCCCCTTCTGAAAGAGTCGTCACTCAGTTGGAGAGCAATTGACGTGATACAAGCCATATTGAATGGTGAGATACGTCAATGTTTTGAGAATAATATCGGCTGTATTGTGAAATTAGTGGAGCATTTGATGTGTGTTTTATTGTACCTGATAGTTGGTTAGTGATCCTGTGAGATAGTTATTGAGCTATTTGCTGTATATTGTTCCTGTTTACTCTGTGCTTGTAAATAAAAGTGTTTTTTATCCAGAAATTTGGACTCGTCATTGTACCCTGAGAGTACACCCATGATGCCAGAGGATACGTTGCAGCAATAGAGCTTATATGATGACTGATACGAATTCATCATCAAATCCCGGAGAAGGTAGGATTTACACTTCTGGACTCTTTTCCATTTGCAACATAAGATTTTGAAGGAGATGGGGAGAGTCGCTAAGGATTTCCACTTTCGATTCTTGTAATACCATTTCCGATTAAAAAATTTATATTTTATTTGCAATATTTACTTTTCAGAATAAGCTATAGATAGAGCGTAAATGGCAACTGATATAGATTTAACATAAGTTTCCGGAGAAGATAGGAATGCACTAAAGATTCTCACATGCAGATTTTTCCATTTATAGTTAAAAAAAATTATGGAAGAAGTAACACCTATTTCTCTGTAAGGATTCCCCTCATCCGATTCCGGAAATGTTATGGTCCCATCGAAAATGAAATAAATATATACTTACTATAACCACTCGTTTGGGTGGCACTTCCTGGCCGTCCAAACAGTTACCTTACACCTTTCTGGTAGGTCGGACGGTCTGGGTCTCAACAGCAACAACAACAACAACCACTCGTTACTATGTGAAGGCTTCTTTATAAATTTCTTGTTCTACAAGGTAGGATCAAAACGTTCGAGACTGTGCTGATATCTCTAACCCTGATTGGAGGAAATGAGAACTATTTTACCGTGGAGTAGAGGGACATGTGACGCGAGATGTGAAAAGGAAGAAATGGGTGTTTTTGTAGAAAATGCGTGTCAGTGAACTGTAGTCGTTCACTTACTGCAGCACATGCAATGTTTCTGTCGGCGATTTCCCCAAATGCTGGCAGAATTTGATATTCACGCGTTGGTCTTCAAACGCCATTTCCGTTTTCGACGAACGCCAACGACTACAGTTCACTGACACGCATTGTCTGGAAAAACACCTGCTTCTTCCTTTTCACATCTCGCGTCGCATGTGCCTCTACGCCACGGTAAATAGTTCCCCTCTCCTCCAGTCAGGGTTGGAGATATCAGCACAGTCTCCGAACTTTTTGATCCTACCTTGTATATTTGCTCTGTCCCGAATAATGTGTCACGGACAGACATAATTGAAAAAAAAAGGCTGATTCATATTCGTGGCTGTTTCAAACATGTAGATTCATTAAAACCCAAGAGGATAGTTGGATTTTTCTTCCCTTCATAATGCTGTATATACTGTTACGAACATAGAAGTTCGCAAAAATTGCGGGATTCAGCAAGTTTCTTGGTGTCATTTAGGCTATTTCATGCTGATGAATGCTTAATAAGCACGAAATCGATTCATGGCTACAGGTATCTGCAGTGGGAGTGTCTCTCGAATTTTGAGAATTTTGTGCAGATGTTTTTTTGTTGCTGCTGTGGTTGTTGTTATAAACGGGCGTATTGTTAAAACATTCTGTGAGTTCTGGTGTGATTTTAATTAGAAGTTTACATCTTAAATTCCCGGCAAAGCCGTGTACATTTTTCGGTCTCTGATAAATGCTGTATTGGTATAGGAAGGGGAAGATGAAAGCACGCAAGTTAGACTTTGTTAGGTTTTGTATGATTTTATCTTTTCATTCATATACCAATTTATTGGTCTAACTCAAAACATATATGAGGAATGTTCACACTGCAAAAATGTCTTGGTGGTTATAATAATTTGACATTCAATGCATAAAATAAATAAATCAAACCTTTGCAAAAACACGCAATTTTTATTCTACATTTATTTCATCCTTAATTATTTCTCATCAGCTCAAAAAAAAGTTAACTACCAATCATATGATTGGAATGAGATTAATGTGTATGAAATTTTCGAATAGTTAAAACAGTATATAAATCAATTAAAACAAATCCTATTAAATCTAATTTTCTTTTTATGTAACTTTACTTAAGCAACATAATTTTTATGCTGCATTTATCATATAACAGTACATTATATATCAGTACAATAAAACCAATTAACTAACAATCATATGATTGGAATTAGACTAAAACACACATTCATTTATACTTAATCAAGTCAGATAGCATGCGATTTTATGCAAATACTTTTGTCTAATTCAATTTATCTTTCTAATATTATATGAGTTTTGAAACTAATTTTGCAATGGTATAAAACTATTTGAAATGGAATGTGTATATCATTTTCACAGTATTATTTCTTGAGACAAGATTGTGTTCTGTTAATAAGCACTAATTAAATGATGTGCAATTAAATTTCTCTCATGAATAGGAGTTTCAAATATATTTACTCGCAATGGGAAAAGTCATTAAAGTACTCACTTGAAAATTTAAATTGATCAATATACTACTCCATGTCTGAGAATGATGTAATGTTCTTCATTCAAAGAAAGAAAGTAATTTTTCTAAATTAAAAATTCCGCAGTAGAATAAATATAAGATATATAAGCCATTTTATGTTTTATTTATGTATGAAAATTTTAGAGTAATTTGTAGAAACATGAGTTGCGGTATTTGAAATAATATATCTGTTTATGTTATTTATGTTCATTTATAATAAGTATCAGAACAACAACAACAAGAAAGATCAATCATGCTTAAAGCATTGATTATGAAACACTTTCCAACTTCAATGCAATTTTATTTAAACAAGTCTAAAATGCAATACATTCCTCGGTAATATTTTGAAACATATCACAATACTGCATTAATTTATTATATTTGAAAACTTAAACCTTCATCGAAAAAAATGAACTTCATTCAAATGACGGCATTGAAATATAAATTGCCTGGTTTAAACATCTCTTAAATGTTATACATTCCTCGGTAATAGTTTTAGAATTATCATAATACTACGATAATTTATTATATTTGAAAACTTCATCGAAAACAACTGAAATTAATTCAAATGACGTCATAGAAAAAATAACACGCCTGGATCTCTCTATAAAAGCAGGATTTCATTCATAACTTTCTCCCATTTATTTCATTCATCACAATACTATAATAATTTATTTTATTTAAACATTTTGTTTAAGACCATGGAGCTACAAAAAATTATACTCAATGCTTGAAACTTCATCGAAAAAAATCGTCCTTCTCTTTATAAAATCAATTAATATTTCATTCATATCAGCCATGCAGACTCCATGGACAAAATTATTTTGTGTTAAAAAAATACAGGAATTTTAATACAACTCATTCTACATATTTTGCTGTTTACATTTTACATAGGTGAAAAATAGGCTTAGTTGTAGAAATAATCAAATTTAGATGACCATTTAAACTCAAATATATTGTCATTGCGTTGTTTCAGTATGTAGATGCACAGAATTTAAGCAAAAATAAAGTAGTTTTAATACGGATACAACACTCAATATGAATTAAAAAGAACTTAAAAAATCACGATTTTGAAACAAGATGGATGCCATATATCATTTTGAAGTGGGTCATGTGATCGTTTCATATCATGGTCACGTGATTGTTTCATATAAGAGGTGTAATTATTATTTTAATTTTTATTTAAAAAACTACTGAATATATTTCGCTGAATTTTTTTTTATATATTTTATGGAATAATTTGAATATTACCTAAAATTTTCGAAGCAATTTGTGAATTTTAAATCCGCTTAGAAAATGTTTGAAAAATTAGGTCCCATAAGGCTCTTCATTTTTTCGACCCGGGTTCAATCCAAAACTAATTGGGTAATATTATTCATTTATATTCCCATAGGTTCTACAGACCGTCTGAACAACATACTAAAATTTCATTTTGATTAAGTCATTTTTACGGCAGTTATCGTGCTAACGGACAGACAGACAGACAGACAGACAGACAGACAGACAGAATGAACAAAGTCATAAACACTTTTCAACTTTGTTGTAAAGTGTTAAAAAATTACGAGAAAAGTCATTTATTTAAAAAATTCTGTGAAGATTTTATAAAATATTTTTCATGTTGGCAACAGGTCTATTAAATTGGAGATATAAGATAACTGGGTGAATAGTGAGCAAAAATTGGTCAAACCAAGAGGTGAAAAGTAGGGTACTATATTGGTAACTGCAAAACAGGCAACATATCACACTTTCCATTTTTCAATTGATTGGCCTCTTTAATAATTGCCAGGAGGAAAATTCGCCAGTCTGTTGAAATATGAATGGTGAGTAAAATATGGCATAAAGTTAAATATCCTTCTATTTTGGCAAACAATATTTCATATATGAAACGTTATTTGCTTTATTCGGTGTTGCAACGGATTTTTTAGTCAGACACCAAAAACATGACTCAAAAGTAAATAATTTAGTAGAAAGATGATAAAGTTAGATAAATGTGAAATTCACTGTAATTTTCTTGTCTATTTTTATAATTTTTCTTTCAATTATTTCTGTACATATATATAATGAAATTTCAGATTGGCTTAAACAGAATATAAATTAATTAAAACAAATCCTAAAATAAAGCTAATTGTCTCTTTATGTAACTTTATTTAAGCAACGTAATTTTTATGCTTCATTTATTATCGAAGTTTTCATATATCAGCACAATAAAAAAAATCTGATGTGGGCAACACATGACTTTCCTTATATAATGCAATGAATTTACTACTTTTACAGTTAAAAAATGTTATTCTTATAGTAGATACTTATATTCTTTCCAAGATATTGAATTTTCTTCAATTAGTCGCCATTTTCATTGATTTAGCGTTATTTTTATCTATTTGGCGAGATTTTCATTAATCCATCAACATTTTAAAAAGTCGCCAAGTTGGCGACATTCCACCTAATTCGTCGCCGAAATCTCGCCAAGCGTTATGGACGGAGAAAAAAGTTATTTTTACAGCAGATAAATGACTATTGGCGTTCAAATACAAAAGTATTACTCAAAGTACCTTTCTTCATGAATGGAACGAGCTAGATCCACAAGAATGATGTCACTAAATTTATCGTATGGTATTACATATGAAAAGTGAACATGTTTCTCAATAGGAAATATTTTTTTTTATTTTATATAACTTTTTGATAATTTTTTTGAAAAATGTGCAATATCTCGAGAACGGTTCATGTTAGCGTTCTAAAATTTATGCCAATCGTTTTCTAATGAAAAATTACATAAGGAATGTCTATTTGCGTGACTTTATTAGCGGTTTTGATTTTTTGACGATTTTTTCAAAATTTCACTCGAAAATTTAGGAGGGTTCTGAACATTCGATTGTGTATAAAAACAATCGGCTTCCAGTGTTTACGGATTGTGATTATTGTAACAAATTTCGTTTGAATGGGTCCATTCGTTCATCAGTTATCGTCTCCACAGGTTCACTGACACACACATACACACTTTCACACACACACACACACACATACTTTTACACACACACACACACACACACACACACACACACACACACACACAGACATCACTTCAAAAATGTTTGATTCGTGATCAGGGATGTTTGAAACGTGCTCTCCCGTCGAAAACTCGAATTCGAATTTTCGACTCCATCACAATACTGTCCTTATACATTATGTATATAAGGAAAGTAATAATTAACTAACAATCATATGATTGGAATGAAACTAAAGTATACATTTATTTAATCTTAATCAAGTGAGACATCATGTGATTTCATATAAATACTTTTGCAACGATTCAATTTATCTTTTTAATATTATCTGAGTTTTGAAATTAATTTTGAATGGCATAAAACTATTTAAAATGGAATGTGTATATCATTTTCACAGTATGATTTCTTGAGACAAGATTGTGTTCTGTTAATAAGCACTAATTATATGAGGTGCAATTAAATTTCTCTCATGAATAGGAGTTTCAAATATATTTATTCGCAATGGGAAAAGTAATTAAAGTACTCATTTTCAAATTTAAATTAATCAATTTCCTGCTCCTTGCCTGAGAATGAAATATTTTTAATTCAAAGAAACAAAGTAATTTTCTAAATTCAAAGTTTCCGCAGTAGAATAAATATAGGATATAAAAGCATTTCAAGCTGTTTTAAGTCCTATTTATATATGAAAATTTTAAGAGTATTTTGTATAAGCATGCATTTCGGTATTTGAAATCATATATCTATTTATGCTGTTTAAGTTTATTTATAACTAGCAGCGATTACCCGGCGTCGCTCAAGGATTTACCATGCAAAACTGTGATAAAAATTACACCGGAATATATAGGGCCGTGAATCTTATACATTGGTCTTTCACTGTGAAGATGTAAATTCACTGCATTATATAAGAAAAAAAATCATTGCATTATATAAGTCATAGCTGCATAAGAAAGAATCTTCCTCATAAAATGCTTATAATTAAATAACCAGTTTTAACATTTTAAAACATAGTTGGAAAGTGTTTATGACTTTGTTCATTCTGCCTGTCTGTCTGTCGGTTAGCACGATAACTGCCGTAAAAATGACTTTATCAAAATGAAATTTTTGTATGTTGTTCAGACGATCTGTGAGACCTATGGGAATATAAATGAATAATATCACCCAATTAGTTTTGGATTGAACCCGGGTTGAAAAAAATGAAATACATCGAACCCTATGGGACCTAGTTTTTCAAGCATTTTTAAGCGAATTTAAAATTCACAAATTGTTTTGAAAGTTTTAGGAAATATTCAAATTATCCCATAAAATATATAAAATATACCAAGTCTGTGAGAAATAAGCGATGGTGATAGTTTCCATTTAAATTCTTATTTCAAACCTGCGATTTTCAAAAGTGACTAATACGTTCAATAACTCCCACAAAACTCAGAGATTTAATTGACTTTCACGTTAAAACCAACAATTTCCAATCTTTTTCGTTGGAAATCATGGAGTTAGAGAGTTGTTGTTGTTATTGAGACCCAGACCGTCCGACCTACCAGAAAGGTGAAAGGTAACTGTTTGGACGGTTGGGAAGTGCCACCCAATTTATACCGGAACCCAGTGGGGGAGGCATCCACAGGGACCGCACCCTCCTTCCCCTACCACCAACCTCTCACAAGGACTTACGGACCCAAATGTTTAACGTGATCGTACTCCGCATGAACACGGCAGCAGTTGTGGCAGTGTGCAAATTCAGCGCGCAAACCACCGGGTTACCGTGCTCGAAATGCGCCAACAACACGCGTTGTTTCCAGGTGTTCACCCACCCAAGTACTAACCGCGCCCGATGCTGGATGGAGTTAGAGAGTAGAACTCCTAGGGAAAAGTTTCGTTTTCCATCAATATCTCAACAATCTCTGGTTTTAGAAACCCGAAACTTAGACTGAATTTATGGAGGGTTATTTCAAAGCCACCCATCAAATTTTATTAAATTCGTTTCAGCCGTTCTTTCGTGATGATGAGACAAACGAAAGTATCGTTTTTCACTAATGTCTTGAGAACCACTGGTCGTAGAAACTCGAAACATGAACTAAATTGTAAGTGGGGCTATTTTAAGACTACCCATCAAATTTTATCAAATTCGGTTCAGCCGTTCTCCTGTGATATTGGATCGTACATACATACATACTTTTCTTCTTTATATATATAGATTAGTATAAGAATTAAAAAAAAATACGAGCAGAGTTATTTATTTAAAAATTTATGTAAAATTTTATAAAATACTAGCCGAATACCCGTTGAAAATCAACGGTCTCACAATTAGCAATCTCTGAATAATGTAAATTTTTTAATAATTCGCGTTTCGCATTTATTTGACAAATCGAAGATTTTGGTGTGCAGAGCCCCCTAAAGAAGAAAATATTGGGAAACTAAATTTGAGCATTTCTTCCTTTCGAATTATCTACCCTTATACCACATTAAAGTCTATCTCATCCCGAAGCACCCCTATGTTATTATTTTTCCTTTGGAACTTTTTTCTGTGAAGCGCATCCATAAATGAACATTTTTGAAAAACTCTGTTTGTCTTGTGTTTTCTATCAGATGATTGGCCCAAATACCAAATATCAAGCCTCTATCACATTTAAAAGGAAGCGTACCTCATTTACTCGGAAAATCGAACATATTTATGTGCGCACCCTTTAAAGTAGCAAATATTGGAAATCTGAAATTTCACACTCTCTTCCTTTCAAACTATGTACCCGTTCCCAAATTTGAAGTCGCTATGCTATCGAGAAGCATGTTTTTCTATCATTTCACCTTTTGAACGTTTTTTTGTGTAGCACCCCGTTAAAGAAAATTTTTGTCAAACTGTATTCTACTTTGGTTTTTTTGTCAAATCGTTAGCCCATATACTAAATTTCAAGTCTCTATCACATTGTAATGGACGCGTATTTCATTTGTTCGGTAAATCGAACATTTTAGTGAGCGGCACCCCCTACAATAGCAAATGTTGGAAAACTGAAATTGCACACTTTCTACCTTTCCAACTATTTACCCCTACACCATATTTGAAGTCTCTATCTCATTGCAAAGCATGCTTTTTCTAT
This sequence comes from Amaurobius ferox, assembly GCA_951213105.1. Taxonomy (NCBI): domain Eukaryota; kingdom Metazoa; phylum Arthropoda; class Arachnida; order Araneae; family Amaurobiidae; genus Amaurobius; species Amaurobius ferox. The sequence goes on from OX578153.1 coordinate 75,759,243, forward strand.
CAATTCACCTTTCGAATGTTTTTGTGTACAGTACCCACCCCCTTAAATATGCATTTTTGAAAAAATCCAATTTCATTGGGTTTACTATCACATTATTCGCCCATATACCAAATATCAAGCCTCTATCAAATTTTAATGTAGTCGTTTCTCATTTATTCGGTAAATCGAACATTTTGGTGTGCAGTCTCCCCTTAAGTAGAAAATATTCGAAATCTGAAATTGTACACTTTCTTCCTTTCAAACGTTTTACCCATACACCAAATTTGAAGTCTCTATCTTATCGCAAAGCATACTTTCCTATCATTTCTGTTTTCTAACGTTTTGGTGTGGAGCACCCCCTAAACGAACATTTTAGAAAACTATATTCGTTTTGGATGTTTTCTTAATGATTAGCCCACATTCCAAATTTCAAGCCTGTATCAAATTTTAAAGTAGCCGTTTCTCATTTATTTGTTAAATCGAACATTTTGGTGTGCGGCACCCCCTTAAGTAGAAAATATTCGAAATATGAAATTGTACACTTTTTCCTTTCAAACGGTTTACCCATACACCAAATTTGAAGTCTCTATCTCATCGCAAAGCATGCTTTCCCATCATTTCACTTTTCGAACGTTTTGGTGTGGGGAACCCCTCTATAGAATGTTTTTGAAAAAATCGATTTTTCCAGGGGGTTTTATCGAGCGACCAAGCCGTGTACCAAATTGCAAGTCTCTATCTATTCGGGAAGTGCCTAAAAAAGCGTGACAGACGGACAGACAGACGGACAGACAGACAGACGGACAGACAGACAGACGGACACTTGGCAATTGGTATATATAGATTTTTTATGCTGGCAACAGATCTATTAAATTGAAGTTATAAGATAAAAGAAGGGTTAGAAGGTGAAAATTGTTCACACCATGGTGGAAAAGATAACACTATATTGGCAAGTACAAAACAGGTAAAACAATACATTTTCTATATTTCAATTGATTGGCCACTTTGATAATTGTCAGAATGAAAAATTGTCAGTCTGATGAAATATGCAAGGTGTGCAAAATATGACATAAAGTAAAATATTCTCCTATTTTGGTAAACAGTATTTCATATATGAAACGCTATTTGCTTTATTAGGAGTGTCGTTGGACATTTTAGCCAGACTCCAAAAATAAGACGCAAAAGTAAATAATTTAGTAGAAAGATGACAATTAAAGCTAGATAAAAATGAAATGAACGGTACTTTTCTTGCCTTATGTCTATTTTTTCTTTTGGCTATTTCTCTACATATTTATAATAAATGAAATTTTCGAATGGCATTAACAATATATAAATCAATCAAACCAAATCTCATAAAGCTAATTGTTTCTTTACATAGTTTTACTGAAGCAACTTAATTTTTATGCTGCATTTATTATTGATGTCCTCATTTACACTTATGTCCAAAAGTTGAGCATAATTCGTAAAATGCGAAAAATTTGGAGTTAATATGAATACAATGGTTCGAAATTAGTTGTGGAGAATCGTGGGATGAAGGTAAATAATTGTGCATATGCAAAACAGTTCAGTCGACGTCGACTTGCCCAAAGCACCGGCGCACGTCGGAACGAGTATAAAACGGCCTCGAGCGGCATGGCCAGTTGAGGCAGAATTTCGCAATTGCTGTGGTACGGAGCGTTGTTAACAACAAAAAGGGACGAAATATGTCACAAAGATGCCAACTGGACATGCTTTTGAAGGGACGAATTATTGGGATGCTGGAATCCGGTCGATCTCAAACCGAAGCGTCTCGAATTCTGAATGTGCCTCAGTGTGTGATCTCCAGACTGTGGTAGAGGCTCCAAACCACTGGAGATGTTGCCCGACGAACAGTATTAGGTCGGTCAAGGGTAATAACCACAAGACCGGTATTTGGTGATAACTGCGCGACGTCAGAGAAACCGTTCTGCCAGACAACTGGGTTCAGCCCTGACAGCCGCCACAGGAGTCACTGTTTCGAGACAAACTGTTTACAGGAGACTCAGACACGGTGGTCTCTATGCCAGATGATCAGCAGTTTACATCCCCCTGACGTCTGCACAGAAACGCGCGCGTTTACAGTAGATTTTGAAACATCTGCAGTGCAATGTCATGTTCAGTAACGAGTCCAGGTTTAGCTTGCAAACTGATTCTCATCGTATCACGATCTGGAGAGAATGTGGAACTCATTTTAATCCGGGAAACATCACGGAAAGACGTCGTTTTCCGTTTGGGGATGTTTTGGTCTGGGCAGGCATCATGATAGACAGCTGCGCAGACCACCCCATCTTTGACACGGGGTCGGTTACCGGTCAAAGATACAGAGACGAAATCCTTGAGCCTACCGTTCGATTACTTCGAGGTGCTGTTCGTCCTGATTTCATATTCATGAATGATTAAGTGCCTCCTCACCGTCTGACCTTGATCGATGACTTCCTTCAAACTGAAGATATCCAACACATGCAGTGGTCTGTCAACTTTCCTGATCTGAATCCAATACAGCATGTGAGGGATATGCTTGGGAGACATTTGGAAGCCCTCCGCTACCCACCAAGCTCCGTTCCGGGATTGAAAAATGCTCTCCGTGAGTCTTAGAACTCTTTGAGCGCACAACTCATCCACATCCTCATCGGAAGTATGGGAGATCGTTGTGCAGCATGATAGCTACCCGAGGTCCCCCCACACCGTATTAAACTGTAGCATCACATTGTTTTAATCATTCTGTTTCACTGAGGTTGACACTCGTATTGTGACTCCTTTTTTTTCAACCTTTTTCTTTGGATAATAAAAGTCGTTATTATCCTTGTTTTGCATTGTTTTCTTCTTTTATAACCCTATTACACCCGCATATCGCGTTTTCTTCCATTCCGATGTAGATTTCCTGAAATTTTTACATAAACAGCAACTATGCTTAACTTTCGGACATGTGTATATAAGTGCAATAAAAATAATTAGCTAACAATCATATGATTAGAATGAGACTAAAGTCTACATTCTTTCCCAGAGGGTTGGAATTCTGTGGTATATACAAGAAATGAAATAACCCTTAACAAAGCTAATTTTATATTTATAACTTTATTTAAAAAACGCAATTTTTAGCTACATTATCCAATTCCTCATACATCAGCACAATAAAAATATTAAACTAACAATAATATTGTTGGAATGAGAACAAAGTACGTTCTTCCTACATTTCTTTATTCTTAACAAAGTTAGCGATTTTATGCAAATACTTTTGCTAGCAGTTCAATTTATCTTTCAAATATCGTCTGCATTTTGAGTTAATTTTGCAGTGACATGAAAAAAACTATTTGGAATGGAATGTTTGGATGAATTTCACAGTATTATTTCTTAATTAAAGGACAAGAATTATGTTTTGCTAATAAGTGCTAATTAAATGTGGTGCAATTAAATTTCTCTCATGAATTGGAATTTCAATTATCTCCACACGCAACGGGAAAAGTAATTCAAGTACTCACTTGCAAATTGAAATTAATCAATTTCCCATTCTGCATCCGAGAATGTAATATTGTACATTCGAACAGACGAAGTATTGTTAAGATGTCGTTTAATTTTCAAAATTAAAAATTCCGTAATAGATTAAATGCGATATAACGACATTTTTGAAATTTTCTGACTGTTAAAGCAAAATATTCTATTTGGAATAAAATTTATTGTATACTAGCAATATACCAGTGCTTCGTATGGAGTATATATTATAAAAAAAAACATAAAATTCACAATCATGTGCGAATTCCTGTAGTATACTAATGTATATACATTGTTAATCAAAATGTTCTCAAATATTTAATTTAATGCTCCTAAAAGTAAGTTAAGAATCTGTTTTCGCTATACACAACTATCTTCACGGGTAGATCTGAAAAATAAAACATCCTGGTCCCGTTTGTACAAAATATGACATATAAAAATAAACACACATACAAAAAATATGAAATTGAATCAATATATAAAATATAAAAGTGCTAAAATTATATGGGGCCCGTATTGCTTATATTCGTGAATATTAGAGGATATACCCGTGTATTGGCAGAACATTACATGTACTACAACATATGAGTTTCTAAAATCTTTGGGAAAATAAAACAGATGACGTAATAACTTGGAAATATCAATAATCCCGTAGTCCTTAAACCTGAAGGCCGTAATTTATTCTAATATATGTCAAGACGAAAGCGCTAAAATTGTATGAAATATATATCAGTACAACTTGTATTGTCGCAGATTAGAAGATATGCCCGTGTGTTAGAAGATTACCTGTATTGCAATATGAGTTTCAAAAATCTTTTTCGAAATAAAACATATGACGTAATGCATTTGAAATATCAATAACCCCCGTAAAGATTACCCGTACTACAACACGTGAGTTTCTGAAATCTTTGTCATAATAACAATAATCCCAGAATCAATAATCCCGGAAAGTATCAATAACAATAATGTTTAAACCTAAAGACCGTAACTGATATAATGCAGACAAAAATTCAATACCGATGACATTTATTTTATATACATATCTTTAACATTTAAACCGGAAAATATTTTATGAATATCGTCTGCCTCACTGACATTGGATTTAAATCCGTTTCTAAGCGACATGATATAATTTTCATCAAATAAGATTGGTGGAAAAAATATCGTCTGCATAATGCTATTTTTATGGAAAGTTTAAGTGCGCGTTTTTCATTAATATCTAGACAACCCCTGATTCTAGAAACTCGAAACATATACTAAATGTTAAGTGGGGCTATTCAAAGTCTAGCCCGAAAATTTCATCCAATTCGGTGCAGCCGTTCTACCGTGATGATGAGACTCAAATAAACACACAAATAGACTGATTTTCAATTTTAGCTGTATATATTTATTTCAACTCTATATTTTTAGAATAAGTAATTGTAAATCATTCATTTTTTTACTAAAGCATTGTCTAAAGCAGTGCTTCTCAACCTTTGTGAGATCGACATGTTGATAAATATAAAATTACATTTAAATAAGCTATCAATCACTGGACTAATTAAAGCATATTGAAGCAGAAGTCAAAGAGCAGTCTTTTATTCATATTAAAATTTAAATGCTGTTTGGATGACACAATAATGCTGTTAAATGCTGTTTGGACACAGATGTATAAAGATATTTTAGAGAGGCGATAATCTTAATTACGAATGTTACGAAGTATATTTATAAATAAAAAATATCTGATGTGGGTAGCACATGACTTTCCTTATATAATGCAATGAATTTACCACTTTTACAGTAAAATAAAAGAAATAGATTATTTTTATAGTAGATATTTATATTCTTTCCAAGACATTGAATTTTCGTCAATGAGTTGCCATTTTCATTGATTTAGCGTTATTTTTATCCATTTGGCGAGTTTTTCATTAATTCATCAACATTTTAAAAAGTCGCCAAGTTGGCGACATTCCACCTAATTCGTCGTCAAAGTCTCGCCAAGCGTTATGGACGGAGAAATAAGTTATTCTTACAGCAGATAAATGACTATTGGCGTTCAAATACAAAAGTATTACTCAAAGTATATTTTTTCATGAATGGAACGAGCTAGATCCACGAGAATGATGTCACCCAATTTATCGCATGGTATTACATATGAAAAGTAAGCATGTTTCTCAATAGGAAATATTTTTTTTATTTTATATAATTTTTTTGATAATTTTTTTGAAAAATGTGCAATATCTCGGGAACGGTTCATGTTAGCGTTCTAAAATTTATGTCAATCATTTTCTAATGAAAAATTGCATAAGAAATGTCTATTTGTGTAAATTTATTAGAAGTTTTGATTTTTTGACGATTTTTTTCAAAATTTCACTCTAAAATTTAGGAGGGTTCTGAACATTCGATTGCGTATAATAACAAAAGGCTTCCAGTGTTTACGGATTGTAATTTTTGTACCAAATTTCGTTCGAATCGGTCCATTCGTTCATCAGCTATCGTCTCCACAGACTCACTGACACACACACACACACACACACACACACACACACACACACACACATCAATTCAAAAATGTTAGATTCGTGATCAGGGTTGCTTGAAACGTGCTTTCCCGTCGAAAACTCGAATTCGATTTTTCGACCCCGTCACAATACTTTCCTTATACATTATTGTATATAAGGAAAGTAAAAATTGATGTTGGCAGCACATGACTTTTCTTATATAATGCAATAAATTTACTTACTTCATAGGCAAAAAAAAATGATGTATAAGATTCACGGCACAGCGTTTTTTTTATGTTGAATTGTACATTTGGCGCTTTTCCGGATGACAACATGTAAAACTGTTTCAAAAAACTCAATTAACTTATAAAATTAGATTTAACAGCTCTAAATTGACAATTATCAATATTGATCGCATCCTCAATAAACAATATAATACATATTTAGATATATTTTAATAATTAATTCATCAATTTGGCGTCATTTTCATTATTTTGGGTCATTTTTGCAATTTCCACGAAATTTTCGTCAATCTGTGGTGAAATATTTCCAAGTTTGCCATATGTCGCTAGATTATTCCCCAAGTTCACCAAATATATCGCCAAGCGTTACACACAAACAGACGGACGAGCTAGATGATGTGCCCGTTGTATGACTAAGTTCAAAATTTGCAAAGTATTACTTCCTTTTAACGTCATTATTATCCATTTTGCAACATTTTTATCACATTTGCGACATTTTCGTCAATTTGTCATCATTTAAAAAAGAGGCCAAGTTAGCGATATTCCGCTAAATTTGCCGCAAAAATTTTGTCAAGTTTTAAGGACGGAATAGCGTACAAATGGGTAACTCTTAGATTAAATTCTTATATTTTTTTTCCAAGAGATTGAATTTTTATCAATTAATCGTCAATTTCATTTATTTATAGCCATTTTTATCAAATTGGTGGCATATTCGTCAATTTTGATACATTAAAATCGCGCCAAGTTGGCGATATTTTAACATGTTTAACCCACATATTTCGCCAATCGTTACGGAAGGAGAAATAGGTTATTCTTATGGTAAATATTTGCTTTCTTTCCAAGATTTTGAATTTCAATAATTAGCAATAATTTTCATTGATTTACCGTCATTTTTCAATTTGATGATATTTTCATTAATTTGGAAATGTAAAAGAAGTTGCCGATATTCCGCCAAATTAGTCACCAAAATTTTGTCAAACGTCACCGACCAAAAAGTAGGTTATTCTTATTGTAGATAAATAACTATTAGTGAATTGTAAATCACTAGGATACAAAACTATAACCCAAACTATCTTCTATCTTGAATGGAACGAACTAGATCCACGAGAATGATGTTAACAAATGTATTGCAAAATATTTCTGAACATATTTCACAATACTTAATACTTTTCATAATTTTATGTGATTCTTTGATACATTTAATTAAAATATGAGCAATATCTCAAGAACAATATGCTCAAGCGTTCTAAAGTTTATGTCAATCGTCTTTCTAATGAGATATTACATAAGAAATTATTATTTATGTTACATTATTGACGGTTTTGATCTCTTAATGAATTTTTCAAAACTTCTTTACAAAATTTGGAGATATTTTGAACACTCGAGTGTTTTTGAAATGAATTGGCTGGTAGTATTCACCGTTGTAAAGTTTGTACTAAATTTCGTTAGAATAGCTCTATACCTTTATGAAATATTGTCTACACAGGCATGCGGATACACACACACACACAAACACACACGCCTTTTATCTTACTTAAATGATGGCGTATGTGGAAAGTCAAACTAAACACAGCGTCAGCAATTTCACATCTCTCAAACAACTTCTCCTAGAATGATTTACCTCGAAGAGAAATAGTTCAGAGAACACACAAGAGATGGCACGCGTGAAAAGTCAAACTAAAGACAGCGCCATCTATTTCACATCGTACAAACTATTTCTCCTAGAATGATTTGCCTCTAAGAGAAATAGTTCAGAAAACTTGGAAATGATGTCGTGGGAGTATATACAGCTCCATCTATTTCTTATTCTGCAAACTATTTCTTTTAGCTACAAGTGAATCATTTCGGCTTAAGGTAGGATGCATTTTATTATTTTAGTATCAGTTCAGAATAATTGATACTTGGGCAACTTGTATCAATCCTTTGTGCAAAGATCAAATACTAAATCTGGAAATAACAAAGTGGTAAACTTGCAGTTTTCTAAAGCAGTGCTTCTTAACCTTTTTGAGATCGAGGCCCGGTAAATTATTTTTCATAAAACGAGGACCCGGTCCCATCAAATTAATTAACATAAGTATTAATAATTAATCACGGCATAACCATAAAGTATATTAGTACATTTATGTGTATACGGTGTGGCATGTTGATAAATATGAAATTACATTTAAATAAGTTATCAGTCACTGGACTAATGAAAGCACATTTGAATTTCCTCAGACCAACATCATTGAATTTGTTAGTCCTAATTTTTACTTGTATATCCCATTCTTATCAATAAAAATTTATGATATTATTCAGTTTTAATATGGATTATTGTATTATTAAATTGATCTTACTGATGCCGATTTGAAAAAACAAACAAAAAACGGTATTAAGAGAGAAGAATTTTTATCCACTGTAATTCACCACAGAAGTCAGATAAGCAGTATCTTATTCATATTAAAAATTAAATGCGGCTTGGTCAGTGATATTTACTACATAGATGTTATTTTGGAGTTCTGATTTCGAGAATTTCAACACATTCACGAATATTATTTTCCTCCGAATATTTCTACTATCAAATATATATTCATAAAAAATGCTTTGAAAATTTAAACGACAAATTCCTAGAAAATCTCTCACGACTCAATATAAATGATGCCAGTTCCCGGGGGTGAGAAACATTGTCTAAAGTAATGGTCTTCAAAGTGTGGTCCAGGCTGTAGAACGTTGTTGTTGTTGAAACCCAGACCGTCCGACTTACCAGAAAGGTGTTAGGTAACTGTTTGGACGGCCGGGAAGTGCCACCCAATTTAGACCGGAACCCAGTGGAGGAGGCATCCACAGGGAGCGTACCCCCCTTCCCCTGCCAACCAACCTCTCGGAAGGACTTACGGACCCACATGTTTCACGTGATCGTGCTCCGCATGAACACGACGGCAGTTGTGGCAGCGTGCAAATCCAGCGCGCAAACCACCGGGTTACCGCACCCGAAATGTGCCAACAGCACTCGGTGTTTTCAGGTGTTCACCCACCCAAGTACTAACCGCGACCGATGCTGCCTGACTTCGGTGATCTGACGCGAACCGGTGTTTTCAGCACGGTACGGCTGTTGGCAGGCTGTAGAACGTAGAGGTTTTCGCTCGATTTTCAAAAAATTCTATATAGTACAAGACATTTCGTTATCAAAGCTGTATATAAAGTTTTGTGAAAATCTATAAATATTTGTGGAAGATGTAGTGTACACAATAAATTGATCACAGATGCACAGATAGACAGATATGACTTCAAAAATAGTCAAAACATGTGGAGAAGATCCTGAAATATATATTGGCATCCAAATCTCGAATTCTGAAATGTTCTCGAAAACAATACTGCCTACATACTATATTATATAGTACGAGAAAATAAAAATGAAAAGCAACAAAGGAATACAACTATAGGGTCATATTTATCGCCATCAATCTTACTTGCTTACCAGACTGCCAGAGAGAATTGATTAAGTTAAAAAATTTTGCTGGCTTCGATATTTGGAAGCTATCGAGAGAATGGGTAGAAATTCCGAACAAAACACGTGAAAATATGGACTTTTCTTTCTGAAAAAAAAAATAAAAATAAAAATAAAAACTGATATGCTTTAAGTAAGTGCTATGAATTTACGCTGTAAAAGTTTTACGTTTCAATGTCAAAGCGCTGTTTATGAAAAATATTTTTAGAATTATTAAATATTGCTATGATTGAGGAACATTTATTATGGGTCTAATGGGGGTTATTTTCCGTTAAGGGAGGTTGAGGGTGGGACATCCCAGTGGATAGCGCGCTGGGGATTCTTCGACCCAGACCATCCGACCTACCTGAAGGTGTAAGGTAACAGTTTTGCTCGCGGGGATTACACTCGTATGACACGAGTTTCATTACCGGCTCTTTACAAACAGTTCACGGGTACGTTAAATATGTCCGTAAGTCCTTTCCAGAGGTTGATAGAGAGGAAATATATACGGTTGCTGTGGATACCGCCCCCAGTGGGTTCCTGTCTAAATTGGGCGACACTTTCCGGCCGTCTAAACTGATACCTTACACTTTTGGGTTGGACTGTCTGGGCCAAAGAAGAAGAAGTTAGGGGAGATTGGTGAGTTGTGTGGGTTGGGTTATGGAAATGGAGTTAGGGGAGGTTGGGGTACAATGGAACACTTTAATGAATTATAACTAAGACATTTAGTAAAGTTATGAAAAAAAAATGTCCCACAGAATCTCAGATTCATTGGCTGTAATAATATGTAAAATAAATAAGGTTGGAAAGAACTGTTCCAGCTAGAAAATTTATAATCTAAAATTATGCAAATTGTTCCATAATGTCCCTACATGGAGTATTATAGAAAACCGCATGGAGCATAATGAGAATTGTACGGGGCACAATGAAAATTTGAAATAAAATATTTTGTTTCATGTCCTACATTAGAATTAATATGAACAATTGGAATATTAATGAGTTGTATAATTTAGGGTCAAATTATTAGGTCTTACAAGAACGGTATAGGCTTAGTTAGTTTTGACCGACTTTATAATATGACAATCTGGAACATTTGTGTAAGTGGCTACAACAGAGATGTATTTATATTGTTAAGCTACAGATTTTGAAAATCAATTACATTTAATCATAGCATTGGAAAATAATGTTACATTATGTCCTAATATACCATTGACATTTCAAATAATTATTGCCTAATTACATATGCACACTTTTTGTCTTAATTCATTTACTATATTGATAGCTGTATTATGTTGTTCAGGGCAGTAAAAGTTATAAAGTTTTCAATAATAGATTTTTTTTGTAGTAACTTGCAGAACAACGTGTCAAAAGTTACCGCAATACTTTACTTTTACATTTCATGTCACACGATAGCTTGCACATGGCCAACTGTGTTGGATAGGAAGATGTGTGAATGCAAGAGTCGTATATTGCAGTCAAAAGTAAACATTAACTTCCAGCCTGTCACACTGTTACAAAGTAACCTCTAGAATCATGGGTGTGCGCTTAGAATACAAGAATGAGTCCAAATTTCTGGATAACTAACACGTTTATTCACAAGTGCAACACAAACAGGAATATAGTAAAAAAGCACTTACGTGCTTCACTAATTTCACAAAACAAATACTATTCTCGAAACTTAGACTAGTTCATTTCACAAAACAGCCGCTACTATTATCAAAACATTGACGTATGTCACAGTTCAATATAGCTTATATCACGTCAACTGCCTTCCAACAGGGTTATGGCTCCATTTATAGATTCTCTGTAGAAACTTCTAGAAATCTCTCCTATATCGTAAAATATTCGTTACATTGAGGTGATTTTCAAACATTTTAGAAGTCACCAAATGTCGCCAAATTGTCGATAAATCGCCAAATATGCCCTCCAGAATATGGCAATCCTAGATTCACGTCATAGGTAAGATTGACTGTACGGTTGTTTGCTCTGTCTGGTTTTCAAAGCAGACTCCAGTGCATTTTGCACTTTCGCAACAATAAACAGGAAAGCTCTTTGTTTGTACTCCAGTGATGTATTAGGCCCCAACTTAGTTTATATATATGAAAAAATCTGATGTAGGCAACACATGACTTTCCTTATATAATGCAATGAATTTACTATTTTTACAGTAAAAAAAAATAGGTTTTTCTTATAATAGATACTTATATTCTTTCCAAGATATTGAATTTTCAACAATTAATTGTTATTTTCATAGATTTAGCTTCATTTTTATCCAAATAGTGAGATTTTCGTTAATTTGGCAACATTTGAAAAAGTCGCCAAGTTGACGACATTCCGCCAAATTCATCGCCAAAATCTCACCAAGCGTTATGGATGGAGAAATAAGTTATTCTTTAGCAGATAAATAACTATTGGCTTTTAAATACAAAAGTATTACTCAAAGAATATTTTCTCATGAATGGAACGAGCTAGATCCACGAGAATGATGTTGCCAAACTTATCGCACAGATATTACATATGAAAAGCGAACATGTTTCTCAACAGTTAATATTTTTTTTAATTTATGGGATTTTTTGATAAATTTATTTGAAAAATGTGCAATATCTCAAGAACGGTTCATGCTAGCGCTCTAAAGTTTGTGTTAATCGTTTTCTAAGGAAAAATTGCATAAGAAATGTCTATGTGCGTAACTTTATTAAAGGTTTTGATTTTTTAATGATTTTTTCAAAATTTCACTCGAAAATTTAAGGAGGTTCTGAACATTCGATTGAGTATAAAAAGAACAGACTTCCAGTATTCACGGATTGTGATTTTTGTACAAAATTTCGTTCGAATCGGTCCATTCATTCGTTAGTTATCGTCTCCACAGACTCACTGACACACACATATACATACACACACATACTTTCACACACACACACATACTTTCAAACACACACACACACATCATCTTTAAAATGTTCGATTCGTGATCAGGGACGCTTGAAACGTTCTTTCCCGTCGAAAACTCGAATTCGAATTTTTGACCCTATCACAAGACTTTCCTTATACATTATTGTATATAAGGAAAGTAAAAATCAAAATTAGCGAAACATTACTTCCCATTTGGCGGCATTTTTATCAATTTGGCAACATTATTGTCACTTTGGCAACATTTAACTAGTCGCCAAGATGGCGAAGTTCCGCTAAATTTTTTGCCAAGTTTACGGGCGGACGGACGGAGAAATGGGTTATCTTATAGTCTACTCTTATTTTTTTTCCAAGGTATTGAACTTTCATCAATAAGTCGTTAGTTCTTTGGCAAATCAATTTGGCAAATTTTTATCAATTGGGTGAAATTTTCGTGAGTTTGGCAACATTTAAAAAGTCACCAAGTTGAAGATATTCCGACATATTCGTCACTAAAATTTTGCCAAACGCTACGGACAAAAAAATAGATTAATCTTATAGTAGATTCTTATATTCTTCCAATGATATTGAATTTTCGTCAATTAGTCGTCATTTTCATTGATTTAGAGTCATTTGTTTTTATCAGTTTGGCGAAATTTAGAAAAGTCGCCAACTGGCCAGCCGACGCTGTACCGTTGAACTATTTGGACAAAACTGCAAGCTCTTATTGTCGAAATGAACTCTGCACCGTGTTTTGTCTGAAATAGGGTACTCTTTAAGGAACATACAACAATAATTATATAATAATATATATATACAATAATTAATATTTCAATCTATTTTTTTCGAAAAATAAAATGTATTTGTCTGAGCTAGTTTTTGCTTCACTATGTTTAATTTCATTCGAAATGTCTTCTAAACTTCAAAATATATAGATATACATAGTATGGAATAAAAATATTCAATGGGAAATCCAGTTTCAAGATCCATAATATTTTTTTTCGCAAATCTCTTATTGTTTTTGAGCACTTGTCTTGTGAAGTTGAAGAAGATTAAAAAGAAATTGCCACTTTTAAAGATTATAATGCTTATATTTCAGAAATACAAAGAGCTAGCTAGAATTAGTAATAGAGTAATTTGTAGCATTTTGAAAGTCTTTCAGATCGGTTTCTTAGTTTTCTAAATATAGTGATTATATGACAGTGGCTCTAGTCCAGTGGCCTAAAGTCATGTAAAATAAAACTCCGATCAAGTTCAATAATATTATTCGTTGTCGTCAGTCTCATTTGTTTCGTTTACAAGAGATAACATGAACCTATGGTAGCTAAAGTAATATACATAACACTGTTCAACAGTGAAAATTTTACAGAGGTGAAAATATCCGTCCTTTCGGGTCGCTGAATACGAAAATTACGCTTAAAATTGGCTCTTGGCTCAGGTTTCTGAGTAATTTCACTGTTTACATGTTACATATAAGGCTATGGGAATACAATAGTACGAATAACAGTTAACAACCTTTCCTTTTTATACACGCCATTTTTGGCCTGTCGCTTGTGGGGAACGATAGTGTCTATTTTAATTATTTTCCCTTATTTTATTTTATTTCAAGTATCTTAATTAAAACGTCCCATAGCGTTATATTTAAAATGTAAACAGTGCAACTCTGAGCCAGGAGAGCATTTTAAGGGTGAGTTTCGTGTTCAGTGATCCAAAATTTATAAAAGGTGGCTACTTTCATTTAAAAAAAAAACAAAAACTGAAAAATTGTTGAACAGTGTTATTGATACGACCATTGATACGATAATTAGTTTGAAAGATATAGTGTCCATAGATTCACCCATATGAGACAACGGCTCTACCGTGCTTAAAACACCGGTTCCCGTTAGATCACCGAAGTTAAGCAGCATCGGGCGAGGATAGTACTTGGGTGGGTGACCACCGGGGAACGCCGTGTGCTGTTGGCTCATTTAAGTCGACGTGATGGCCGAACGGTCAAGGTGAGAGTTTCCAGCGATCGATCGGCTGCCACGTTGTGGGTTCGAGTCCCACGTAATACATGGATGTTGTGCGTGCAGTGTGTTCCGCCCCCCTCTGGTGCGCCTGGGACAACGTCCTAGGACGGCAAACTGGTTCACGATTTCAGCCATACATAGGGCAAACGACATAAGTCGACGTAGAGTCTAGTGCTAGAGTAGTCTAGTGCTAGAGTCTAGTGCCTGGCCAATGGAAAAAAAAAAAAAAAAAAAAAAAAAGATTCACCCATATCTTTAAATATGTTCGATTTTAGTTCAGGTGTGGCGAGACCGGCTTCACAGCTTCCAGCATCGATCGACCGCGCTGGGCATCACTACTCGAATTTAGTTCGGACTCGGAGCTAGCTTGCGGTTTAACTTTGCATCATCGGGATGCAGTACTCGTGGTCCTTAGTTCAATCCGGAATGGGGCCAAAAACAATCAGCATCCACAATGGTGAGCTGTACAGAAAAGAATCCGAAATCAATACTAGATGGCAGCACCGCAGAGAGGCGCATTCGCTGTTTTCTTCTAGCGGCCAACTATAAGCATCACGCCATCCGTCAGCTGCACGAAGTACGACCTTCGCCGGCCGATTGGTCTGCTTCCGACTGATGGTGTGCTCTGGGGAAAATTCTCCCTTAGTGCTCTAAGCATTTTCCGCTCTTTTCCAGAAGAGGGAGTGTTTGGTAAAACCGGCTTTGCGGCTATCAACATCGATTGACTTGCGCCGAGCATCACTACCCGAATTATGAGTTTGAATCATAAGCTAGTTTTTGGTCTAATATTACAGCAAAGCACGCGGGATCGGTTTCAAATCTAACAGGAGTTAATTACGGTTTCAATCTATCAGCCTGCACAGAAGTATGCTCAAAACATGTGAATCCGACAAAAATTCGAATTTTCAACCTCTATTACAAAATTTTCCCTATACGTTATACTATGTTTGAGGAAAGATATATAGAACTGTATCACAATCTGTACTGTATCACAAGCGAACTGTATTGTTCTTGCAAAAAGTAAGACCATTCTAGCATAAACTGATATGAAGTAAATATTTTAAATAGCGAAAATTCAGAATTTAAAATATTTAGAACTTTAAACTTTATAAGTTTAAAACGCTACTAAAATAACTCTTCAACCGACGTGCTTATCGCTGTTCAAATACCCAACTTGTTAACGGGTTCAAAATTATTTCCCGACAATTTAAAAACCGCGCATTGGCAACAGAGCTTCCTCCGATATACGATATCGATCATCATCATCAATCACCTTTTGCGACCAGGATGTCATTGTAGTCTCGTAAAATTGGGAAAACTGCATGGGTTCGAGAATGTAATTTTCTGAAGAAATTTTAATGGAGGGTAAAGTTTGTGTGGAAGTTTAAGTTCTGTTGATAGGCAAAATTTCTTGAGGTAATTAAATTGGAGACATTTTTAATTCCGACTCTCAAGCTTGAAGTGAATTAAATTATGAATTAGAAATGAGTTGAATTGAATTAAATTATGAATTGCGTTAAATACATTTAATAAAATATCTGTTAATGGAATATTTAACTTATTATAATAACATTCCAAATTCTTAAGCTTATCTCTCATTGTCATTCAATATTCCATCAACGGTGAAAATTACTAATAATATTCTATTGGTTAATGGAATAATAGTCACAGAACCCATAAACAGGGAGTATTTCCAAAGGTAACAATCACGTTTCAAGTGCAGCGTCCATCATTGATGAACTGGTTTCGTGGTTTCAACTTAGCACTGAGTAATCGGTAACTGAAATGACAACAAGAAACTTGTGCCTCAATTTTGCAATTCTCTATATTGACCCATGAAATCAGTTATATCTCGCAGACGATTTTATTTTAATGAAGATTGAGTTTAGATTGCACGGGGCTACAACAGCCAAATTATAACCACAGAAACTGTGTTGATGAGCATTAACTAATGCGAAATTGGTCTATGCCGATCATTTCACTGGGAACGTGATTACTAATAGAATAATCTCGGAATTGTTGTAAGTATTCCTTGACGGCATTGTAAGCTTAACTACTAAAGTTATAAGGGTTATGGAGTAAGATACTATGAGGAAAATACCATAAATTCTTCAGTGTACAAAATATTATATCTAGAAAACGAGTAGCTGTTAAATATTTACCTCTGACTTCCACTCCACATCTGTCTACCGTAGAAAAAAAATCAGGAGACAAATTAATTAAAATAATAAATGTTAAATTAAAACTTATTGCAAAAAATTACGGTTTCGAATGTTTGTTTATGATACTGATATAGATATTGTATAAAATTTTAAAAATTTGAGGGTAGTTCAAATTCTAAAAATTTGAGGGTAGTTCAAATTTTAAATAATTTAGGATAGTTCAAATTATAAATAATTTAGGGTAGTTCTAATTTAAAACAATTGAGGTTAGTTCTAATTCTAAATAATTGAAGATAGTCCTTATTCTAGACATTTCAGGGTAGTTCTAATTTAAAACATTTGAGGGTAATTTTAATTCTAAACAATTGATAGTAAGTTTAGGGTTAAACAATTGAGGGTAGTTCTAATTCTATATAATTGAAGGTAGTCCTAATTCTAAACATTTCGGCGTAGTTCTAATTTAAAACAATTGAGGATAATTTTTATTCTAAACAATTGAGTGAGAGTAGATTTAAGGCTAAACAATTGAGGGTAGTTCTAAATCTAAATAATTGAAGGTTGTTATAAGTCTAAACATTTCTGGGTAGTTCTAATTTAAAACAATTGAGGGTAATTTCAATTCTAAACAATTGAGTGAGAGTAGTTTTAAGGCTAAACAATTGAGGGTAGTTTTATTTCCAAAAAATTGATTTTAGTTCTAACTCTGAACGATTGACGTGATGCAAAGTTATATTCGAAAGGGAATTTTAAGTCTAACAGGCTAATGCTGACATGTTTGATGATGCAATTTCAGCTTGTCGGCCGAAATTAAAAAAAAAAGCATTAGGATTGTGAATCTCCACTTGACTTTCTCATACATTCATATTCCATATTTGTACTGCCAATTGCATTACCGTCAGTATCAGCGTGATAAAAGAAAATGTTTCTTTTTGTGAACAATTGTTTGTTAAGTAATTCCTATAAAATTTTTAATCCTTTAAAAGTATATCCATGAAGACTTTAGACGTGACAGGCAACAGATATAGTGAAAAACTGTACAACATATCGCCAACTTGGCGATTTTTC
The DNA here is from genome assembly GCA_951213105.1 of Amaurobius ferox. Lineage (NCBI taxonomy): Eukaryota > Metazoa > Arthropoda > Arachnida > Araneae > Amaurobiidae > Amaurobius > Amaurobius ferox. Next base: position 75,777,045 of record OX578153.1, read on the forward strand.
AGAAATTTTTTCTCATATTGCAGGGATGCCAGCTAAATATTATGCAAAATATACTTTTCCTGTAAAAATCTATAGATGATTTACTTTTTAAAAATTAAGGCGACAGAAGACTTTTATTGAAATATATAGTATAAAACAATATAATTACATTATTTGAATTTCCCCATTTCACAAGTTTTTATACGTTTCGAGAGTGACCAAACATCTTTATATGATTGATCGAAAGATTGCGATAGACGTTATTGACAACCTTGTCGTATAGAAACATAATAATTTCAAATATTTTTTAAACAAACCTATCTCTCTATACTAAAAAAGTAGCTTCCGCTGCCGCCGTTGCTGTTTGACAAATTTCTCGTTTCTCGAGATTCTTTGCTTCGTACCGTAAAACTATTTCATATAGACATATGAAATGTGGTACACTTGTAGAAAAAGCTTTGGGAAATTCGCTGAAATAAACCGTTTCTAACACTTTACAGCATAGTTGAAAAGTGTTTATGACTTTGTTCATTCATTCTGTTTGTCTGTCTGTCTGTCTGTCCGTTAGTACGATAATTGCCGTAAAAATGACTTTATCAAAGTGAAATTTTAGTATGTTGTTGAGACGGTCTGTGGGATCTATGGGAATATAAATGAATAATGTCACCCAATTAGTTTTGGATTGAACACGGGTTGAAAAAATGAAATATATTGAATCCTATGGGACCTAATTTTTCAAATATTTTTTAAGCAAATTTAAAATTCACAGATTGCTTCGAAAGTTTTAGGAAATATTCAAATTATCACAAAAAATATATAAAAATATTTTCAGAAGAAAATATTCAGTAGTTTTTTAAATAAAAATTAAAATATTAATTACACCCATTATATGAAGAGATCACGTGATTATTATATGAAGAAATCGCGTGACCTACTTCAAAATAAAATATGGCATCCATCTTGTGTCAAAATCGTGATTTTTAAAGTTATTTTTAATTTATATTTGGTGTTGTAACCGTCCTAAAACCGCTTTATTTTTGCTTAATTTCTGTGCATCAATATTCTGAAACAACGCGATTACAATATTTTTGAGTTTAAATGATCATCAAACTTTGATTATTTCTACAACGAAGCCAATTTTCACTTATGGAGATTATAAACACGTTAAGCTGTAAGATGAGTTGTAAAAATATTGCTCAATTTCTTTGACGCAAAATTATTTAGTGCTGGAGTCTGCAATATAGTTGATATGAATGAAACATTCATTGATTTTACATAGAGAACAGACGATTTTATAGCAGAGTTTTTCGGTGAAGTTTTAAGCACAGAGTTAAATTAATTTTACCTCCATGGTTTTAAGGTTTTAAGTAAAATAAATTATTGTAGTATTGTGATGAATGAAATGAATAGAATAAATGTTTATGAATGAAATGAATAGAATAAATGTTTATGAATGAAATGAATAGAATAAATGTTTATGAATGAAATTTTTAGTGCTTTTCATAGAGAACCAGGCAATTTATATTTCAATGACGCCATTTGAACAAAGTCATTTTCTTCGATGAAGTTTTCAAATATAATAAATTATTGTAGTATTGTGATAATTTTAAAAATATTACCGCTGAATGCATCGCATTTTAGAGATGTTTGAATAAAATTGCATTGTAGTTGGAAAGTGTTTCATAATCAATGCTTTATGCATGATTGATCTTCCTTGTTTGATACATATTGTAGTTTAAGAAATATTTAATGTCAAATTCAAAGACAAAATATTTGAGTTGCGTGTTCGCGTCCTGGATAAACTAACAATAGCAAGACCATGAATTTTTGCAGACAGGTACTTACATGTATAAATTTTTGCAGGGAAGAACCCCTTTTTTAATTTCGATGTAGATTTTGAAATATCTACTTTTTATGCACTTCTGAAGTAAACTTTTTTTTCCGTATCGGCACGTCTAGCGATTTCTCTGTCTCGTACCGTAAAAACTATAGCATACAAAAATATGAAATTTTGTACATTTATAGAGAAATAGTAGGATAATACGATGTAATAAACCAGTTATCGATTTAAACTTTAGTTTGGCATGAAATAGCTGGCGAAGCGGGCTCATAATAGAGGAATTCAGTTTTTGGATTCCCTGCGCTAAGAAAAATCCCTACATTTCCCTCCTGCGGAAAATAGGCAGGGTTAAAAAAGAGATTTTTGAAAGTAGAAATTTTAGGAAAGATAGATATGAAGCGAGCTCTGCGAGTAAGAGGTTGTAGGAGGACCTCTTGAAGGGGTTTTTGGCGGGCAGAGGGAGCACGGGACAGTGCCCCCTAGTTAGTAATAAAACAGAAAACAGACTTCAAAGATTCTTGCATAAAAACTCTACGGTATTTCAATAAAACTCAGATTCTTCTCAAATTCCTATTAATAGAAAGGTCACATAAATAACCAAGTAGATATCTGTTAAACAAACAAAAACTTTTGTGTTTATATTAGTAGAACAAAAATATTAAGGATGTTTACTATTTTTGAAGACTACATTTAAATAAATTAATCTATTTCACTATATAAATATGTTTGATTATTAATTAAAATCGAATTATATTTTAAACAATAATTAAAGAAAACTTAAACAAAAATTATATATATATAATAAACATATATATATATAATATATATATAATATATATAATATATATATATATATATATAATATATAATATATATATATATATATATATGTTTGAAATGTAATAATAAGAATTATGTAAAAAGAAAAAAATACAATTCAAGTAATATTAACATCACCATAGAAGCAAATTCAAAGCCATAATGCCGATAAGAGAAAAGAACAGCACCATCCCAAATTCGATGATTAATTAGAATTAAATTCATCGTCAGGTCTGAGTATTTAATTCCAATTAACCCAAACAAATGCCTGTTTCAGATTAAGCAATAGTACATTACTATAAATACTTAAACTCAGACTACAGGCAACAAAAAATGAAAAAAGGATACATTAAGAAAATTGTATTACCTTGCGGCATGAACCATTCTTCTACCACGTGTATACACGATCAACCTCAACAGCTTAATCTAGAAGCACCGGAATGAACAAGTCGAAATTCTACCAGGGAGGCAGTACGAACGTTCACGGAGTTACTCCCAAACCCGTCCAGTGAGTCTAAGCTGGAGACTGGACAAGCAATTCAGAATACAACTTCCCAAATATGCAAACATGAATATGAATATGAATCAAAGATGAAAATTCCTACTAAACAAGTAATTCATATGAAAAATGGATAATCGAGAATGCCACTATACACCATTATAAGGGCGCTCAAAACGTAGTTTCAATACTGACAAAAGTTACATTTTTTTGCGAAAATAAAATTCAAAACATTAATGTTAATGCATCTTATTTTCCTATTTTTTGATTTTTCTAATGTTTTTGACTTAGTTTATTATTTTTCATTTTTATTTATATAATTAATAATTATATATAATATATATATACATATACATACATATACATATATATATATACATATATACACACATACACATATATATATATATATATATATATATTTTTTTTTTTTTTTTTTTTTTTCCTACTGTATGTTAGTCACTATAATTGGGAATGTTTTCTAGGATGTTATCGAGTGAAATTTGATACACTGAGTTGATAATTTTAATAACAAACTTGGGGGGATATGCATTATTAGTCTCTGTACTCAATAAT